>VZRO01003936.1:361326-421825 GCA_013397915.1 Daphoenositta chrysoptera | reverse complement strand
GTAAAACGGAAAAGAAAAAGGGAAAAAAAAAGTAGTGAAGAAAATAATCTGCAGGCTTATTCAGTAACCTAAATCTTGCATCAAGGTAAGCCATTTATTTCAAGGGACGTGTGTAGAACCCTGAGGCTTTGAGGCCACAGCTCATTTGTGTTGTTAGACACTGACACACACAGACAAATGAAAGATAGGGAAAATGTGAGAGAAGTGAAGAAATCATGAAAGCAAAGACAAGATTGCTGTCAGGAAATCCTGCAGGGACGTAAGTAGCTTACAAAGCCTATGAGCAAGTATAATGTCTCTAAGGAATATGACCTTAATAAATGCAGTCCATCACACCTTTAGAGTCAGTACGGCTTCAAAGCTATTTGCATGTAAATTATTGCATTTTCTATCACCCGCTATTATCTGATGATTATAAGCATAGCATTTTTTGTTGTTGCTCACATGATTTATGCTCCAGTTCTGCTTAAAAGCTGCAGAGAAGAGCTACTGGTGTCAGCAGAACTTGGTACTCTACAAAAGTTGAAAATAAACAGATTCAAAAAACCCACACTTTTAGATCTTTTTCTCCATATCCTCAGTATAAAAAAGTGTTGCCTTTAAGTATTGCCTTGCTGGTTTTTCTGCTAGAAGAATGTAGTAAATTCCACAGTTATCAAGCACAGTGAGACTGACTAGGGTGACAATTGATTTAGGGCAATCCAATGAAATGACACTGAGATAAGAAAAATGAAATTATGGAGGGATTATATCATTAGTTACACAGAGATACACAGCTTTTTCCCGACTTTTTGCCACAGAGGGATGCCAATAAAATAAAAAACCAAACAATAGTTGGCATTGAAAACTAATCAGCTACATTTGGAATAAGATGTCTGCTGATGATAAATGGCAAATACTGTGATCCATATGCAATATTTAAAAAATTATTAGCATATGGATGATTAAATTAACAAAAAACACCAAAACAGAGGCAGATAGCATTGATGAGAAACATGAAAACTAGAAAAAGCCACACTCTTTCCACACTCACAATCTCAGAAATGTTATCATAAAATCATAGAATCATAGAATATGCTTAGTTGGAAGGGATTCTTCAGGATGATGAAGTCCAACTCCTGCCCTGTACAGGACACCCCAAGAATCACACCATGTGCCTGAGAGTGTTGTTCAAACCCTTCATGGACTCCATCAGTCTTTGTGCTGGACCACTTCCTTGGAGAGTCTGTTACAGTGCCTTAAGATTCTTTGGGTGAAAAACCTTTTCCCGATATCCAACCTAAACCTCCCTCTACTTAGCTTCATGCCATTTCCTCAGGTCCTGTCACTGGTCACAAGAGTGAAGAGATCAGTCTCCCCTCAGTCTCCTCCTCTCCAGGCTGAACAGACCAAGTGTCCTCAGATGCTCCTCATAAAGCTTCCCCTCCAGACCTCTCATCATCCTCATGGGTCTGTGTGACCTAGTTCACTCTGTATTACAAATAAGACATAATCTTATTTGTAGTCTACATCTGGACACAATTTAAATATAAAAGTTGTGGAACTGTTCTCAAGTCTGAAGACGTGGCCTACATCAGGTCAGTAACAGTTACATCAGAGACTAAAGTCTTCTTAACTGAGGTATTAAATCTGAGCTCCCTGGTTTTGTCTCTGTGCAACACTTGCATTTAAATTATTTAAACTGGCATACTTACTGAGAAATGGGTGATTTCATCTTTTGTGCTTATATGGATTGTTGCTCATTCTCTCTTTCTAGCTCTGCTGTCTTTTCTATTACGATATAAAGTAGAGTACCAACAATAAGCATAGTTGTATTCAATGAAATCTGGTTTGAATTGGCTTTCTGTAGAGCACATGAACCTAACACATGATGGATAGCATTCTAAGTTGTTATTCTTATTTGACCTAAGCACTTGAATCAAAATTCGGAATCCTGTAAAAGTTTCCTCCAAAAGAGAAACTGCTGAATAACAGCCAAACTCTCTATTTTCTAGACAAGAGAAAAAGTTCCCTTGCTTGTGGTGCCAAACTCCTTTCAGCTTACATTTAACCTGAAAGATCCCACTGCTGTGCCACCAGAGCTTTTATGATTGAATCTAGAGGTTCCCATCTGGCTCACTGGTGTCCTCTTCTTCCACATCTTACATCCTCCCCAGGGCTGTGCCTCACAGACTGTTTGATTTAGCTGCAGTGTCTGCAAAGCATTTCAGCTCTAGCTGTTCGTTCTACTCCTGCATCAGGCAGCATGTTTTGCCCCCAATTAGTGCAGTTAAAGCCTGAAAATAATAATGCAAATGAAATTGGTGGCTGACTTAGGTTAACATGCCAAATTATGAACTAATACAGTTTCTGCAATAAGAGTGTCCAGAAGAAGCTGAAATGAAAAGCTCAAAGAAATAAGCTTTTCAGCCACTCTGGCTCTGTGATTACATGATTACAGGTGAATACATGATTAATGCCCTCCCACATCTCTTCTACAAAAACAAGTCAAGAAGCTGCCTTTGACCATGTAATTACCTCAGTGTAAGTCTCAGAAGGGTGTCTCTGTTTTACCAGGATGTATACTTACCCTCAAGTTAGAGGTAATTACTGTTTCAGCTATATTGTTTCACCTAGTCCTATGGAGAAATTTAAAGGCATTTTAAAAAAGGAAGTGAATGTGTTAGCCAGTACCAGTTGAGTATAACTCAACCCACAGCATTAATATTCTTTAAAGATCAACATGTGCTGAGTAGTTATTTAGGAGGAAAACATTTTGTGAAGACCAGTATAATATAATTTTACCCATCAGTAAGCAATATAGCCCAGCCATGAAGATTATTTACATACTGACAGCTGCTCTGATGATGCCCTTGCCTCCCTGCCTATCACCTAGACTGTGCCAACACAGCAAAAGGCTTAGTGCATAAATCTTAGCATTTAGCAATTTCAGCAGTTTTGTATGGTCAGAGGTGGCTTGTACAGTCTCCATAAAATTTGCATGGCCAAAATTTTATTTGTATTATGATCCTGGCTTCTTGCAGCACAATGGTGTTGTGATTCCATCTCCCCTGTAGCCATATATGACTTTTCTTCTAGTGTAATCCTCTACTTCAAATGGCTTTACACCCTCTGCCTTGTGTAAGAATATATCTGGTATTAAACCAGCTTTTGTATCAGTGGACTCTTTCCAAATTCTTAACCTACTCGATAAATTGTTGCTTCCCTTTACAACTCAAGTAGTTATGGCAGCATAGTATTGCATTTCATTTTATTCAGTGGGCTGTGACAGCCCATAACTGTGACCTTTTTTTGTGGACATGCTTATGGTTGTCAGGAATTATGACTTCTAGTGATCCACAAAAATGCTATTGCATTATCTCCTGATAATGTAAAGTAGCATATAATATATCATAGCTGTAATAACAGCCTTTCACTTGTTCCGTTCTCTTCCTCTGTTTTCAAATGGCAAAACAGCAAACCAGAATACAAATGTATCAATTTGTACCATATTTCTTTTTCTTTGTTTGTGAATTGAACTGGAGTCATTGATGCAAGGTGTTGGCTTTTCTAGATACCCTATTACTCAAATGTATGTTTAAATTACGATTTTTCTCTAGGTTTAAGGACACCCAGAGAACAACTTCCTTTCCAGGATACTCTGCACTTTTTCCATCAAATCTGACATAATAAATGTTTGAACATAAAAATCAATTGTATGATATGTCTAGTGCTTTTCTTAGCCCACAGAGCTACTATAATTCATAGCTATAAGTCAAGCCATGTAAAACAGTTTAAAATGACTTAAGATACAGCCTCCTATAAAAGTGCCATAATCCTTTGCTGCAGGTTATTTCAGTGTAAATTTTCTGTAACATATGGATGATCATCTGATCTTCATATATCTGAATATTTTGGAAATGAGGATGACTGTACACATCAGAGCTGATCTTCAGATATTGTATTGACTTTTTATTTAAAGACTTTTTAAAATAAGTCAGGCAATTTTATCTAACCCTCTGTAAAAATTCTTGTGCATTTTCCACAATTAAATCACAGAGAAAAAATTAGCTGTAAAAACATTCAGTAAATTAGTTAATGCATTACTTAAGGTTACTCAGAAAACAAAATATGTGATAAACAAAATTTAAAAGGTCAAAATTGAAATGAAACACTTCTAATAAAAGGTTATAAATATACCAAATTTTTTATCTCACTCTTCTTTTTGCTGCCATTGTCATAATTGCACATAGAGTTCCAGAATTTTGCCTTTCTGCTCCCAACTTGTTTTTCTAGATCTGTGTGGGCAGTTTTTTCATTAACAGCTCTGCAGAATAACAGTTCAATTTTGACAAAAACTTGAAACAAGGGCAGCCTTCCTGGATAAATTTATTCTTTCTACTGCTCAGACATCTGTAGTTATCAACATTATATTTGAATATATCAAATGCCTACCTTTTAGGGGTGTCTTTGGGGGTGAAAGATCACAGCTCACTTGCCAGGTGCCATCACTTAGGAGTCTTTCTCTTTTTCCTTCAAAGGGCATGTCACAAGGGGCAAAAAAGATTAAAGTCTCTGATGCTCTTCTTTACACATGTAAAAAGATGCTGCCTATCTTCAGTTATTTTATTTTCTTTTGTTTCCTTAATTATCACCTTCCTGTGGGAAACCAAAGTAATTTTCTTTAAAATAGTGTACAACACTAAACTTCATTTTTTCCCTTTCTTTTTTTTTCTCTCTTTAAGAGACTATTTAATCAGATCTGTGGAAGTGATGGGGGAGTATGCTAGTCTCTAACCTTGCAATTATTTCAAGATTTTTGAGCCTATACACAGTTATTTTCTGTATTCCTCAGTGCCCTTTACAATAATACTATTATGGCAAAGAACTTGACTGCGTAGTAGCTGCTCCTAATGTTTATTCATAAGGTTTTGCCTTTGAAATTAATTTGTAAGGTCAGTCTGGGAACACTTATATGTAAAATTATGTTTCCATAGGCTTCTTCACAATAACAATCTGCCACCACGCAACTCAGCAGACCTTGGGGCAAGGCCAGTGTCACCTGCAGGAATGGGCTGACAGGAACCCCATGAAAGTCAGGCAGTGCAAGAGCCAAGCAGTGCCCCAGGGAGGGCAGGGTCCCTGCCAGGGACCTGAGGAAAGAGGGGCCTTGAGGTGTGTGCCAGTTTGGCCAAAATTTAAAGGAGAATATCCTCCGAGGGAAAGGCAAGGTGCCACCACCCCTTCCCCCACCACCAGGTTTGGGAAAAAAAAATTTCCTCAAAGGAAAGTGAAAGAGATAAAAACTATTTATTTAACAAAACACACAAAGAAAAGGATAATAATGCTAAATAATAAAATCCCTCGCCGTAGAGGGAAACCTGGGAAGATTTTCAGAGTCCGTCTCCGGGTGTGGCCTCTCTCCTCCTGAGGGCTGGTTCGGTGGGCCCCCCCCTTCCAGGGGCCTCAGAAGGAAAATTCTCCCCCGATACGCTCCGGTGTTGTAAGACAGTCCCGAAGAGAAAAAGAGGAAAAAAAACCAAACCAAAAGTCCCAAGAAAATTCTCTCCAGAGAGAAAAAACTGAAAACTGGCTGGAAAGCAAGGTCGCCTCTGCCTCCCTCCCTGCCGCCGAGCCCAGAGCAGAGAGCTGTGTGTCCTTGAGCAATTGTTTTGAAAAGTTCGCTCAGTTTTCTCTCGCACCCAGGCTTAAAGGCACAGAATTCATCTTCTGGGCATAGAGTGGTGATAGGGGATACACATCATAAAGTCACTCCAAGACAAGGTGGCAACAGGCAGTGAGCTGGGCCCGAGCCTATGGCATGTCCTGGAGCAAAGGCTCCAGCAGCATCCTGGCTTCATGAACAGGTACATGGGCCACAGACTGAGGGAAGGGATTGTCCCCCTGCACATGGTGCTCCTCAGAGCACAACTAGAAGTGGTGTCCAGTCTGGGCCCCAACACAGCAAACACCTGAAGAAACTGGGGGGAGCTTGAGGGGGCCCTTTCTGGTGGTTGGTCTGGAGCACTTGTTCCCTGAGGAGAGGCTGAGGGAGATGGACTGGTTCAGCTTAGAGACAGGACAGATTTGGGGGCATCTAACTGACCCACAGAGCCTATGAGGAGAGGTCATTGAGGTTGCTCCAAGATGGGACATCTCTGTGCTTGGAAGGATTGCAAGCCCTTGAACAAGCCATGAGCAGCCTGGTCTGACCCCAGAAGTGGCCCTGCTTTGGGTTGGTCTATAGATGTTCTGAAGTCCCTGCCTGCCTGAAATAAGCTGCTACTCTGCGCTTCCACTTCTGATATAAATAGTACATCGGAGATAACAGTTCAGAAAGCTCCATCTCTAAGGAGTAAAGAGAATGTCAGAATGGCACAGCACTGGAAGTACTATTAAAGGCATTCATTTCATTTGGAAGTGGCGAAATCAGGGACTACACATCTGAAGAAGCAGAGATGCTATATGGTAAAGAGTGACTTTGTTGGAAACAGGGAAGTCCAGTCAGTATTTTATTTCAACCAGTAAATGTTGGATATCAGGAGTGCACAAGGCCTGTTCCGTTTCATAAAAATGCATGGTTAGAGCATATAATATAGTGTCTTTTCCATGAGAATTTCAGGCATTTCATAGTGGCAAACACCAAAAGATGTTAAGGAGTATCATGGCTTGCCATAACTGCAGACTGTACACACCTTCTGAACCAGCCAGGTTGCTTGACTCTAGCTGGATGATGCTGATAACACCATCTATGGTAAAAAAATCCTTGTTCTGTTATCTTTGGTTTGCCGTTTTTGAAAGCGTACGGAAAGAGTGAAAAAACTGTGGAGCTGAAGAGTTTCCTTTTGTAGTGAATATGCTGCAAAATCTTGATAAATGAGAGATTTTTTTTCAAAGATGTGGTAATTCATATTCATTTAATTTCTGCATAGCTTCGTGTTTTTCCCTTTTTTGTTTCATGCATGATATTTTTCTTCTGCATAAATACAACTTCTGTTTGGTTATACTGAGTGGAGTGTGTAGAGCTGAAAGCAAAGACTGTTCCTTAAGTGTGAACTTGCTTGAAACCGTGCTATATCGAAGCAAACTCATGAGGAAAAAAAGTATTTGTGTATTATGTAGCCCTTTTTCAGGCAACATGGATGAAATCTGGATAAGTATTCCTAGAAAAAAACATTGAAAAGATTACGTTGCATTGATGCAAATTGAATAATTTTCTTACTTTTTCTTTTCTAATTCTATTGCCCTGTCCATCTTATCTTTTTCTTTTTATCATGTGTTTTTTTCCACAAGTTATTTCCTAAGTAGGCCATTATGGTTCATTTCAGATGCTGTAAATCAATGCACAACAGCCAGTGATTGTACAATATATCTGCTGGAGTGTAAAAATCTTCCTATGTTTTCACTACAATTATTAATATAGATTTAATTGAAAGAACTTTAGTGCAAAAGTGTTCTCATATATCATTACTACATGTACTTTTAATTGCACTTTTCTGTGGTGGATATCTGAAATACTTTTAAAAGGAAGTTTATATTATTCTTTTAATTTTATGTATGAGAAAATAAAAGGACTGTTTACAAGGAAAAATGCATGCCACAAACTTGAAATTAAACAACGAAAAAACCCTCAAGCCTAATACTGAAATTCAGTTGCCAACTTTTTAGCACTGTCTATTCTGTAGGTTCCTGAATTTGCTAAATATCTCCCTGATTGGTCTGCACGGTCCCAAGACACTTGGTTGTCTGCTGAAGTACCTGCTGTAGCCATACAATGCAAGGAGAGTTTCCTGCCCAAGACTCCACTGCCACCCTGATGCTGATATAAAGCTGTGGAAGAAAGCTGACTAGCTGGAGCCCCAGCACTGGCACGGGTGGTCATCAATAGGGGTTGGACACCAATTAAAAGGATTATTTCCTTTGGTAGTACTCAGATACTACTAAAAGTAATTATGAGAAAGTTGAAAGTTACTCTGACAGGTGCGGTTCAGTGAGCATCCCTCCACTGACTTTCAAGTAAACATCACCTTGTGCTCTGGTGATGTGGAGTGCACTGCAGGAGACAAGCACTTCTGAGAAGTTGAGGCATTTTTCAGGTCACAGCTATATACTTTTTCTTCCTTAAAGACATCTTTAAATTCTGCCATTTCTGCATTATCATTACTTCTTACCATTCAGCATTACCATGCCCTTCCCTGTCTTCATTTGCAAGTGGTTGAGAGCCCACCCTGAAAGCTTTAAACATAATGACAGTTTTAGTAATCTGGTTTACATGGTGTGCAAACAAGCTGTCTGATTTAGGCAGAGACTTACAAGTGTTGAATGGCTGGAAGAGGAGGCAGAAGGAAAGAGGAACTTAAGTAACTGGTTTTACCTCCTTCCAAAGAAAGGGTAGTGAAATGATGTCAGAAAGTTACCCATGGCAGCACTGAACTCTGAGCACTAAATGATTAAGCCTCTTCTCAAAATACTTAAGGTGTCATATATGTCTTGTAAAACATTTCAAACATATTAGTATTTGCTAGAAGCAGCACTCCCTTGGGCAGATTTGTCAGTCTTCTTAGCAACATTTAACACTGCATTCATGGTTTTTGCTGTTGCCAAAAAGAGCCCCACAAAATTTAATTAATAAAAGTTAAATCAATCATTTCACTCCTGCTATTAAGGGATTAGCATATGTATTCTACAAGGGATTAGAAGATGCAGCCTACAGCTCCTCTTCAGAAGTGTAACAAGACATAGAAGCTCTGTTCTGTCACAGCTGCCTTTTGTGTCAGCTTAATATGGCCTCATTATTTCCTTGCATTCTTTTTTCTCCATACCTGAGTGTTTCTCAAGCAGTTATTGCTATTTTATTTCTTGATGTTCATCTAGTCAGTATAGTGCTTGACCCTTATTATCTACAGGCATAGATTTTATCCCTTAGCCTTGCAGACTCCCTCAGCACAGACAAAAGCCAGTCAGTTCTTATTACTGTACCTTCCAGTTTGCTGGAAAGGAATCAATGTAAACAAATAAACGAATAACTGATTTTTAGCTGTACTTTCATCTTTGTCAAGAACACACTTACCTGGTTCATCATCAGTGGTAAGCAATCTATAATGTTTGTGTGCTGAAATATTTTTATCCATTCAGGAAATCCTCCTGCAAGAAGCACAAACACAAGTATTGCTTAGAAGAAGGCATCATTATTTAACAGATAAGGTTGTCTCATTATTCACAATGAGGTTGTCTTTCCTCCTTTACTGAGTGCCACCAAAAAATGTATGTTTCTGATTGCATTTTACTATTGATAGTGTTGCAGAAATTATCACTGGTGAATATGCAAGATAATGTCAGAAAGCTATCCCTGCAGTTATTTATCAAAAAAAAAATTATAAATAAGGTGAAAAATGAAAGTAAAAACAATGAAAAAAATTAGCTATTAATATCTGCAAAGTTTTTCATTATCTTAAATGCAAGGTAGTTCTCAGTATCTATTTCAGTTCAGCGTTCTAATATATCTTTTTATATGATATATAAAACTATATAAACATATGTGATATATCCAAATACCACAGTGCATTACCACTCTGCACAGTAATGCAGGGTGATAAAAGAGTCAGAAACTGAGAAGGTCTTTAGGAAGGAAAGGTATATAGCCATGTCTGTGCCCTTAGCACACTATTTGTACATGACATAATTGACTTTGAAAGTTTCACATTTGCAAAACCCCATTACCTTAATCAAAATAAAATCCATAGCAGAGGGCATAGAAGTGCTTTCTGTAACATTATTCACAGATATTAATTTCTCATAGCAAGGCATTTCACATTTCTTACCTAAGTTGTCTGGGTCATCTGTGTTGAGTGACTGGCTTGATGGCAAGTGATTATGATGGTTTTTAGTGTTTATTCTTCCAGGGAGTGTTGGTCTAAGGTGTAAAAAAATGAATGAAGGTAAGGTGGAGATATGCCTGAAAAACAAATTGTGGCAAACTCATATTTTAGTGTTTTAATTTACTCTAGGTAATATACTCTTTGAATAAAAATGTGACTTGACCTTCTTTTACACCTGTAGCTTCAGACATGCTCTGACTTTACAACAAAGAGAAGTGATGTCATCTGGATTAATGGTAAATCTAACAGTCCAGCCTGAACATAGGTATTTGTTCATCAGATGGATGGAGTCATATTAACAATTGTATTTAGTAAAAAATAGATACATACCTCTAATTTTTCTTGTTACAATAAAAATTTGTATTTCTGTACAATCAGAAGTAATTTGGATATTACTCTTCTTCCTTTGAGACAAAACTGTTAGTAATAAATTTAAATCCCATCAAGCATTCACAACCCACAGCATCTAGAGTCTCATAGAGTTTTTCAAAGGTATTTTAAGAAAAAAATTATTTTAAAAAAATTAACAAACTGTCTGGTTGTTATCAGGAACTGAAAACTGGTGAATACCTAAATATAAATTTCAGAAGCTGATTGCAGGCTGCTCTTTGACATTTAGCATAAGATAATTAGTCGTCAGGTTATTTTTATGAGGTAGATGACAGATATCTTACTATAACTGTAGCCTGAAGAAACTGAAAGCAGATGTGGACAATAAACACAATTTTTTGAGTACAGGGTTTCTAACAACCCTGTTAAATTACAACTGATATTAGACATGATATTTGTTCTCAGAATTTAAATAAAATAACATAAATATTATATAATTTATATCTATGTCTATCTGTCTTCCTATATATATATTCCAAAAACTGGTGTGTAAAGCAAAATATTATTTAGATATTATTATATAGCATTATGATCCTGGATTCATTTGACAGATTTCTGTTGAATGACCTATTATGCGCAACATTCAATACATATCAGAGTATCTATGTCTAAGGAAACTGAAGGGATCTGTTACCAGAAAATGCAGCAGTGTAATTTTCACAATGTACAATTCAAATTGCTGCTTTTGTTGTTGGTGTTGTTAGTACTTCCTGCTAGCATAAATGAGAGACCCCACTGCCAAGAAAAGGAAGCACACCTTCTTCATCTGCTTTCCTGCTCTTCCCCTCTAACTATGTCAACCAACATGTCCTGGTTTTGCCTAATGTTGGGTGTTAATGATTTATCTAGTTAGCAGATCTCCGGTTTTCAGTGTATGTGCCTGGTACTATTTGTAATGAGTCCTCTTCCCAGAGTGGAGATGCTCCTGGAACTACCATAATTTTCAGTGTGATCTTCTGGTTTTCATCCCATCTGACTTCCCAGAAATATGATCATGCTGAGGAACTGCAGTTCTTGGCATACCTAACTTCTCTCTCTCTCTTTTTTATTATAGGTGTGCATACATCACATGACTGCCAGATTAAAGGTAGAAAGTTAAGTTCCCTTCACTGAAGTCATGGTAGAGTTTGTGTATCTTCATGGCTCAGTCCACAGGATGTCACCTTTTTCACTCAGGGCACTCTTGAGGATCTCAGGGTGCTCTGCAGAAGTGTTAGATGTGAAGTGACTTGTGTTCTGGGAGTTTTAAATAGAATTGTTCTTTCCTGGCACACTATCACACCTAAACACACAAGTTCCTTTAAAAAAACTGCTGGAAGGTGCTCACCTCATATACTTGTGGCATCTGTAGGGCACTGCTGACTTACCTTCTGCTTGTTGAAAATCCTAGAGTCCTGCAAGTAGTGAAACATATCCAATGAACAAGGAAAGCTGCTAGGCACTGACTGTTTTCCCCAAATGTTACCCTTCGGAAGTCTTTTCAAGACAGAGGACAACGAATTTAGACATTCTTAGTGCATTTTGGTATCACAGCAGAGATCTGAGCTACTGCTGACTAAACCTGGCAGAGAGTCAGGAACAGCAGAGGCCCCTGGTGCAGTGCTGAGCCCAGGATGAGAAGCCCAGCTGACAGGCTGATGCAGCTGAGCTGCTGCCAGCATCTTTGCATGGTTCCTTCCTGCCCTGCACAGACCTAGCTGTTGGAGCTGGCACTTTCCTGAACTGTTCTTCCTCCCTCCCTTGTTCATTTTTCTGTGACTTGATCATTCTAATGCTGTGGTAAGAATGTTCTACAGCTAACAGTGAATTACAGAATGTAGGCAAGTAGGCAGCCAGGGGGATCAGGCCCTTGGCTGCCTGTTGGCATTGCTATGGATTGTTGACCTCACAGACCCATAAAAGGGATCACACCATATGAACTAGTTGTCTAAACAAATCTGATCGTTGTTTGAGCTGCTTCAGCTACATCAAATAGGAATATCAATCTCAATCCTGTGCATCTAGAAGTGACAAGGACTAAAATGCACTAGTTTCTCTAGTATCTGTCTTCTTGGGGTTTAGCAGGTCCTACTGATTTAAGTAGTGCTGAGATTACACTGTTAGGCATTCAGGAATATAAAGCTTTTCAGAAATGTCTAGCAACACTGGCATTGTCCATACAGATACAGCAATGGCAGCAGTCAACTTCTATAAAGTTTCTCAGCTAATTTGATTTTCAGCATATACTTTTAGCAAAGCTGAAGGCCAGGCAAGTATCCAAAGACAGCTTTATTGCATTTTGCCTGAGCCATTACACAGACAGTAATTTTCACCCAATAAAATAAAACAGTCCTTGAAACTGTTCTCTGCAATCTCTCAGGCAAGATCTCCAGGTGATATTTTCACCATGATGAGAAAATGGAAGGATAGGTAAAACATTTTTTTTTCCTTAACTTACAGAATGTGCAATTTAAAATTTTCCTGATTAGTACAGAGTGGTGGTACTAAGCCCAAGATATCTACTCCAGATAGCAAGACTTCTGCAGGTTTGAGACATCAGCACAGCAGGCTTATTATTGGATGTCACAGTGCCAGCTCTGTACTGTAATGGTCTGTGTGACACCTGCAGAAGACAACGGAGCACTGCACGTACCTAAAGGGACAGAGGTCAATGCACCAACACATGCCCAAGCAATTTCTAATATTTGCTCCTGATGTATGATTTGTAGAAATACTATACCTTCCCTACAGTCACTGACATAGCATTTTCCTAAACACCACAAAATGGCTGCTGCACCTGGACACATCATGTGTGCTGTAGAAAGCACTAAATCTTGTGATTTCAGATCTTGTAGTGTTTCTACAGCTGCAAGGACTGATCGTAAGTTCCACTTCTGATTCATTTGCCCTCTCCTTTTAAAATTTCTATTATTTAATTTTGAATATCGTAGAAAATAAGGCTTGTCCTTCCTTTCATTCCGTTTGAAGACTCTTCATCCCTGCTTTTGCTAACACCAGTATGATCAGATTTTTATTAGTAATAAAACAATATTTATGTAGTGGTCTAATGAATCTGTTCACATTACACACCTGCTTTCTCCTTCTTTTCAGCCAGGAACTGATTGCTTTTTCTTCTTCCAGTTCATCAAGCAAAGTGAGATTTTAAAAGACAAAAACACACCAAAAAAAGAGCTCTTTTGGCAGCATATTTCATTGCCCAGTCACAAAATAAATAAAAAGTAGATGCCTAAATATGAGCTTGTGGTTAACTTTTTCAGTGATAAAATATGGCCTTTAGTCATCGTCTGCAGATGTTCCCTGATTAGATTTCAGGGCTGTTCTATAAAAATTTAAATTTCAGATTCTTAGATCGCAATGACATTCCAAGGTGTTATCTCAAAATACATCAGAGCATGTTAGCCCTCAAAGACACTCTGGTGAGATCCCACCTGGAGTACAGCATTCAGCTCTGGGGAATTCAGCACATTCAGCACAGGAAAAGCATGGACCTGTTTGAGTGGGTCCACAAAAATGATCAGAGGGATGGAGCACCTCTCCTGTGAAGAAAGGCTCAGAGCTGGGGTTGTTCAGCCTCGGGAAGAGAAGGTTCTGGGAGATCCAATTGCAGCATTTCAGTACTTACAGGGGGCTTATAAAAAAAGATAGAAACAAACCTCTTATTAGGGTCTGTTGAGATAAGACAAAGGGGTAATGGTTTTAAACTAAAAGAGGTGAGATTTAGACTAGATATAAGGAAGAAAT
Source organism: Daphoenositta chrysoptera (assembly GCA_013397915.1). Taxonomy (NCBI): domain Eukaryota; kingdom Metazoa; phylum Chordata; class Aves; order Passeriformes; genus Daphoenositta; species Daphoenositta chrysoptera. The sequence goes on along the minus strand of VZRO01003936.1, from coordinate 407,837 downwards.
ATTTTACTATGAGGGTGATGAAACACTGGCTCAGGTTGCATCCTGCCCACTGCCCACAGAGGAGGTGGGTGCCCAGTCCCTGGAATCACTCAGGGTCAGGTTGGACAGGGCTCTGAGTAACCTGATCGAGTTGAAGATGACCCTGCTCATTGTGGGGTTGGGGTCGAAATAGACAACCTTTAAATGTTCCTCCTAACCCAAACTGTTCCATGGCTCTGTGATTCTAGGTTGTAATGAAAAGGATCTGCTCATCTCCTTTTACTGAAAAAGCTGAGGATAACCAATATACATTTAAACTTGGTAAACATGAAACTAAATATATGCTTGAAAATGTACACATCAAAATCAGTGTATTAGTTTTGAAATGCTCAGGGTATCTATATCAGGATAACAATATCATTGCTTCTCAAGCGATTCTGCATCAAAAACATTGAAAATCATTCAAGACTTATTTGCTTTTATCATTATTTACTAAACATATAAACAAAAATACATAGTTTTAAAGGTTTGTAACTATTGTCCCTTAACTGATACTTTAATCTTTTGTTCTTCGGTAAACTACTGGAATACTTATTCCAGATTTTTTTTTTTCAGTGTTTTTCCTCTTATGACATATTAAATATTTAGCAAAGGAATAAGAAAAGAATAGAGTAAGATCATGGGTTGTCTACTAAGCCACATAGGGATCTCAGGGGCACCTGAGAAGAAAAGAAAACGACAGGAAACTGAAATCTTTCCACTAGATCAATACACAATTGATGCCAGCACAGCAACTTGGAATTAATGGACAGAAGAGTTTTATAACTATGCCTCCCATTTAAAACACAGTAGATCCATTTTTAAACAATAATCAAACCCAGGAAATTCAGCCTTGAAACCAAAATATCTTCAGCTGAACATTTTTCTAAACAAAAGCCACTCAAGCAAAATTAATTATTTCCACAGAGCCAAGGGGAACTGGATAATGGAGCCCTTGGGATAGGTTTCACTCCTGGAGGAAAAAAAACCCTACAGATTTGTTAAGGTAGCCTGAGCAGCATTTTTCACATGGACTACTCTGAGCAGCTCTGCAACCTAATGAGGCACCCTTTGAAATGCACTGTGATGGGGAGTTCAGAAGGTAAAAAGGGGACTTTGTACACCTGAAATTTAATCTTGAAGCAGTCTTTTACCTCAGCGGATGCAAGTGGCCAACCGTTGGCAGATTCATTTATTCTGCTCAATTCTTTGTTATAGTGTCTGGAAAGTGCTACAAATGATACAGGCTTTAGTCTATTTGGGAGCCTGCTTTAAAATCCCAGACAAGAGAAAAGGCTGGAGGGACAGTATTGTTAGTTACTGAGACAGGAAATCCCTCAGACTGGTTATCATTCAGGATCAGGGCTGACATTCTTATAATGTCATAATTAATAAACAATGTGGTTTTATAAAACCCATCATTTTTTTTAACATGTTCTTTGCATCCTTGCTTCCTGCAGCTCCGAAAGGGACAAGCTTCACATGCACCTTCAGCTGGGGTTTTCCTGGCCCCTCTAACACAGTTAAAAGAGGTCAATGAGCATCCACTTCATAATTTGTGACCACCAGAGAGCTGTCAATTTTCTTTTGATGTATCCTCCATATTCCTTTCTTCAGGTGAAATAGGACAAACCTTACTTCTTCATAATAGTGCCAAGAAGTCTACTCAAATATTACATATACCTTGTGGAATGTGGTGTATGTACAAGAATTTCAGTCTTTTCAATCTGTGGTCTTCCACACCTCTGCCTTGCTGAGTATTATTTTAAAGATTATCATAAAATTGCAGAAACACCTGGAACCGCCAAGTTATGATCATAGAAACACTACTAATGCAACACAGAGTAGTTTGAAAAGCAGTAGTCTACATTTTGTAAGAAAGAAAGATTTTGATGCTTGTTATAAGCGAGAAACTGCTGGAGTTAAAAACAGAGCTGAAGAAAAAAAGGATAAAAAAATAATTTTCAAGGTTAATGTTTGAGGATGTTTGTTCTAAAACAACTTAGGTAATGCCAAATACTGCTATAATACTTAAAAGTTTAGATAATATTATTTTTAAAGTGTGAAATTTCCTGATACTAAATCTCTATTAAAATAATATCAGTTACTATTTCTTTGCTTCTCTGTGTCATTAAGATTGAGTGATGAGGCATTAATGGATTTGGGTGGGTTGGAAAAAGCTGTAGGCCCATAATTTCACCCTTTTCTCATGAGCTCTAAAATAAGTATACAGTATATTTTATCAGAAAGAGTCTGAAATTTCTTCCTTTAATTGCACAATATTGAGAAGACAGTGAGCCAAATCTGTGCCAGTCATAATACGGATTTGAGAGCTATGAGAACAGTAAGACCTACAATGAAAACTTAAACATAGGAATAATTTCCCTGTTCAGGGGATTTCAAGGAAAGAAATTCTCTTACAAATAAATACCAGAAAATAACCAGAAAGGAAAACAAAATTCCAAATATTAATTTTTTGTTTGGAAAAACATTTCTGACTTGATCACTGAGATCACGGAACTAAACTTCCAACTGAACAAAGTATTGATGTGAGTAGAATGTATTGAAAACTTTCAGGGAAGGAAAAAAAAATAAAACCAAACCAAACCAAATCAAAACAAATCAAAAAAAAACCCCAAAGAAAACAGTAAAAAAAGAAGTTATCTTCTTTTGTCAATGTCTTTCAATGTCTTTTGTTACATTCTGGAAGAAAGTATTTTTCATACCTGGTTTTGTTAATTTTATTTTTTAATGAATAAAATGTCGGATGGTATTCTGTTGGAAAAACTGTAGTCATAATGAAATGCAGTGAAAATGCACATCTTTGGCATCATCCTTATTCTTCTCTACTGTATGGTGACATAATATCTTTCAATATGTTCAACCAGAAGCAGACTTCTAATTTAGTAGCAGGGCATCCTTCAAACATAATTCAGAAATATGATCTTTAATGTAGAGATATATTTAATCAGTGAAGATGTACTAGTTATCTTTTTTTAATTAAAAATCTGAAAATATAAAAAATTATCTAGACTTTCTTATTGTCATTAAAACAGTGGTAATTGTTTGCATGCATTTGTAGATTTCCAGTTACAGTTGAACAAAATAAGGTTTTCCCTACTGAAAAATTTTGAGAATATTAAACTTTCCTTAGTCTAAGACTGCACAAAAAGGACAAATTTCAGTGTTTCAAATAGTTTTTTTCTTCATCCAGCATCCTTTTCATTCCAGTTTTTTAGTGAAACAACAAATCCTACTTTCAGACACTTTTTAAAATTTTTATGTTCTTATATATCAGCCAATGAGACAAGTTAATAAGTATCAATTCAGCTAAAATCTATTCTCAAGAGTCCAAATAAATCAAGAAACCAACTGAACGTGCATTATTATTGGAATGAAAGAAAAGGTTTTACAGAGCTAAATTTTCACAGAAGTTTAAGAATTCTTTTCCTTTTGTATTTAAAATTTTTATAATTTGGCAGAAAAAAACCCCAATATTCATTAAAGACAAGAACTTGGTAAAAATTAGGAAGAATCCTTCTTCATACTATACTAGGAGTTAAATCAATTGTAAAATAAATTGTTTCCTGTGTTCCAAAAAGGCTTTCTTTCACCATGCGGTGGGCATTACTTTATTTCTTTATACAAAACTTTTGTGTTTACACCATTTTTAGGGTTTCACTGCCATTGAAAATATCAAATTACTAATTCATCTGCCTTTGACAAAGTCCTTTGTATGAAAAAAGACAGAACAATATTTATTTTACTGTACTTGAGAAAAGAATTGTAAACTCTTACAAAAGAAAAAGATGTAAAAAATAGAGAAGGAAAAATTAATCTTGATCTTTTCACCTGAAATGTTAAATGAGAAAGCTCTCTCTTCCTGAAATGAGCTAGTTTTTCTGACAGTCTTCCAACTGAGAATTCTTCCCCCCAGGGTTATATTATGTCTCAAGTCACACTTATTTAAAAAAAGCACTTTCTTGGTCGACTGTGTTAATTTTGTAGCTGTTTGCCATAGCTGAACTTTCCAGGAAGCCTAGGTATATTTATTCTTTCTTGTACTTCCTTTTATAATTATTTCTTCCTTATTCAAAAACATGCTTGCAATGTTTCTCACTAGGTGAAGGACTGTTTCCTCTCTCCACAGATACATAAATACCACTTATTCAGTCTAGGTCCTTCTCATGTACAAGACGCATTAATTAACAATTCCTTTACACAACAACAATGAAATCCTTCTTTTCCCTTTCTCTTAGCAACTCATGGCACACATTTATTTGTGAAGTGTGTCCATGTCCTGAACCCTCATTTGCACCACTATGAAATTTCACAGGATCTTTGTGTGCTGGTTTTGTGCTGAGATAGTTACTTTTCTTCCAAGTCCCTATGATAGGCTATGTTTTGGATTTGTGCTGGAAGTAGTTTTGGCAACACAGGGATGTTTGAGCTATGGTTGAGCAGCCCTTGAACAGCATCAAGGCCTTTCCTGTCTCTCATCCTACCCCACCAGGAGGGGCTGGGGGTGCACAAGGAGCTGGGAGGGGACACAGCCAGGACAGCTGACCCCAGATGAGCCAAGGGTTAACCCACACCAAATGGCATCATGCTCAACATAAAGCTGGGGAAGAAGGAAGAAGGGGGACCATTCACAGTGGCAGCGTCCTGTCTGGAGACCTGCCTGCCCAAGGGAAGTGGTGAGTCAATTCCTTGTTTGATTTTGCTGGCATGTGTGGCTCTACCTATTAATATTTACCTATTACCTATTAAACTGACTTTATCTCAACCAATGAGTTTTCTCAGTTTTACTCTTCTGATTCTCTCTCCCATCCTGACTGTGGGGAATGAGCAAGTGGCTGTGTGGGGCTTAAGTTGATGGCTGGGGTTAAACCATGGCTCTTTGTACTAACAGACAAATGGGATAAAATCAAATAGCTCATTACTGTTTGGTTGTCTGGGTTTTTTTCAAGATCAAATATGATTGTAATTAGCTAATAAATATAACTGTGAAAAGGCTGACCCTTCCTCCAGCAAAACTATTGTAATATTTTCATATCGTCTGTAATTATATTAATTAAATTGTTTCTCTTGCACTCAAGATGTTACTGTAGCTATTTCTTAAATGTTTTCATAATCTGTACAAAATATTCACAAAAGATTCATGCGATATGTGTACTTTTGTTCTTTTTGGATAGTTGTAATATTGGTCTACATTTTTTCTTGATTTTCTGTTCAAATGCAGCAGTTTTTCTGAGCAGCTGAACAATGTTTAGTTAAGTGATTTTTTCCCCAGCCTAATCAGTTACTCATTGTTTCTCTTGAACACAGATATCTCCTTCTAAACAGTTTTTTCTTTCATGTGCTTCTGTTGCTGCAATCTATATTTCTCATTTAATCCCCTCTATTACAACATTGTCTTGTTTTTCTTCCAGCATCTTTCTTCATTCTTTTCTGCATTCTGGGAAAGTCTTAAATTTCTATCAAGTCCAAACAGAAGCTGATCTGAATCAGAATAATCTTTTTCCAGCTTGTAGCTAGGATTACCACTGTATTTTTTTACTGTTTTAGGGATTTCAAAAACCATCCAAGATTACAAAGGCGAATTTAAACTTGTTCCAGTCATGTATTACATTCCTCAGAGTACGACCTTCAAGGCAGCCACTGTTAGCATTGCCCTACAATGCTCATATTCTTCCTGTCCCTCTGTTTTCACTTGGACACTTTTGTTTGTCACTCATCTGCTCTACTGCCAGCATAATGTGCTGTTCCAAATGGATGGTTATGGAAAACTGCAAGCTTACAGTGAACTGCTGCACTGCTGCATTTATTGGAGCAAGCAAGGAAGCAAATGAACAATGAAAAAACTTGCCAAAGAAGAAGAAAAGGGATCTTTTCTTACATCTGTACTCCTAAATGAAACAGACAAGTGACATGAATCATGTTTAAACTCATGTCCACATTGCTTATAACTAGCAGCATCTGAGGCAGACTGGCCACATCCACATCACCTTCCACCCCTCTCAGGACTCTCTATGATGCATCTGTGACATGGAGACAGAATAGTTGTTTCCTGCTTTCCATCTCCAAATATACACCTTAGATTTAAGGTGCAGCACACACAAGAGAAATTATTTTAAGCCATGAAAATCCCCAGTGTATTTGGGGATATGGATGGAAATGGGATGGCAGCAAATGCAAGGATTTCTCGGATAAAATTGGATGACTGCAGAGGGAGCCAAATCTAGCACAGGAGTCAAATCTAGCATGGTTTCATCTCTCATCGGGAGTCTGAACTGGAAATGTGCTGGCACAGCCAAATGGAAAGCACCCAACTGGTGAGAGAGATGTTCAGGACTTAGTCAGCCTAGGCAGTGAGAGACTGAGCCCTTGAGCTCCCTTCTTGGACTGCTTTTGTTTTGCTCTGTAATCAGGACTCTTGGCAGGCTGCTCGTTCTGCCTCTTGGTTCAAAGCAGAAAATTACTGTCTCTTAAAGGCATCACTCATTAGTGGGCTACAAGTACAGCCTCCCTCTCTGTGCTCTCTTTCTCCCTGGACCCATTCATCTTCCACTCCACTCTATGCAGTGACACAGCATCTTCCCAGCCCAATGACTATCCAGATTATTTCTTAGCCTGGTGTTTTTTGGTAGCATTCAAAATGTAAATGGTTAATGACCATCCTGGCCATCTCCAAAATGAACCCTACAACTACTATGAATATGTTGAAACAATAAAATCCACCCTTTCTCCCCAAATGCTTACCTTTACAGTTCAGAATAATAACATGTTCTGGAAGAGACACACATAGTTTTTATATTTCATATTGTTTTGCCTTCTTTATTTAGTATACAGAATAATTCTGGGGCATTCTGCAGCATAAAATTCTCACTATTTAAGACTGACGCTTTCAGAACTATGTGCATTCAGCTTTCAGCATCTTTTTACATCAGTGTGAAAAGTGTTGGATCTTCTTGTGAGTTTAGGCCTCCTGGCTTTACCAGAGTTACTGGATAGGGTATTAGCTATAGGGCATTTTTGCAAGTCATCATGTGAAAATTACTGTGTTAAATATTTTTATTCTTGCAATTTAGAAAATTGAAACAATTTTTATAGATTCTTGTTGGTTTCCAGTTTTTACTTTCTTGATCTTAAATAAGGTCGAGAAATTGGCTTATTGCATCCACAGCAATGCAGTTGTCTTTGCTGTATTTTTTATAATCAGGCCTTCAACTTGGGAAATGTATGATCAAATGTAGGATGTAGGGAATTAATTATTGCTGCTAACCCCGAATGTTCAATATTCCCACTGATGCACGCAGATGAAGAGCTTCAACGTTTATTTACATGCCCATTTTTTCTTCATGTTTCCATTTAGTCCAGAGTCATGTTTCAATCCCCAATATTAGCTTAAAGAAAATCAACTCCATTGCTCAGAAGCTTAATTACCCATAAATTGTTTCCTGTGTACCTTTTATTATCATATTAAAAAATAACTATTTTTATCCCAAGTGTAAATACCTTTTGTCTGTGCTTCTCTAAGTAAAGCAAGGACAGAAAATGGAAGCTATCTCTTCTTTCAGTGTGAAAACTTTTTTTTAACCTGAAAAACATCAAGAGGATAAAGAAAATATTTTCACAGCAAATTTAACTTTCTTTTCAACATGGTTTGAAAATCATGAAATCTCAAAGACTCACCTATTTCCTCCATTGGCTTCTGCTACCATGTTGAGGCCTGAGTTCCTGCAGCAAAACACAAAGCATCACCTGAACTGTTCTTCAAAATGTCTCTCAATGTTTTTCAAGGTTGACCTGAAATCCTGCTCCTTGTATTGTAAGTGTCCTTCTTGAAATTCAGGTATGTGTCACTACTATGAAGTAGTGTATGGAAGTGGTTCAGGATCAGAAATAAAATGTTGTTAAATTAAATGCTGCCTGCATGTTAGCCTGTGGGTAATTTATTTTATTGAAGCTGATTTTTTTTTCAATATTAAATGTTTGAGCCAGGCTCTGTTACAGATGTCCCCAATGGCAAATTCTCCCTTGGCTAAAAGACAGCAAGTATCCATGAAGCTCGACCACATTCTGACAGTCATATCACACAAATCACCATGAGTAAATAAAGAAGCTGTAGTTCCCTCTTCATGGAAATCCCCTTTTCCTTTCATGAGGTGAGTGAGGTCTAATCCATTCAATTATTAAAATTGGCCAGCTTTTTCTCTTGGTTGCTGCTTAAGTCCTTTTCTTTATTACTAGATCTAATCAGTCAAGATAGAAAATGTGCAGAAGATAATACATGGCAAAGTGAATTTTTAGAGACTTGGAGTGTGAATTCTCTTTATAGAGTACTTCAGCGTCTGGGAAAATAACTTTCTGATTTTAAGAAATAAAGCAAAGCCCAGCAACTACAAACATTGTCTTTACAACAGTAATTTTATATATCTTGCATAGTTTGCAGCCACAGATTTTCCCAGATTTCAAAATGTTTGTGGCCTTATAGTGTGGAATCGTCAGGTTGCACTGCTTTTGTTAAATTCTGCTGAAGATCAAAGGTCTAACTGCATAGAGCTGATAGGGGGTTGCAGCTATTATGGATTTAATATTTTTTTAATATATTTAATACACGTTTCTTTTTCAGCAAGATTTTTATTTAATGTTCTGCTAACAGTGGTCTCTGTCGCCAAGGACATGTTCATTGAGAGCTCGTTGTTTACAGAGAGCTGTGCTTGTGGGAAGTTCCTCCAGTAACTCATCTATGTACAACTGATTTTCTTCTGGGTTTTCTTTTTTTCCTTCTTTTCCCCAGACTATTTCTATATCAAAGTGTCATGATTGCTAGATCTGTCTAAACTCCCTTAGCAACCTTCCTCCCACCATCAATCTTCATCTCTCTACTGGGGTAAGGTAAATGCAGTTTCAGAAAGACAAAGTCAAGGACATAGAGCATAGTTTTTCTCCACATAAAAATACTGTTTTAATGAGAGCTAAGTTTGAAACCCAGACAGTAATTAAAAAGCAATGATAACATGCTAAACAAATTTGTGCATACACAAAACTAGTCAGAAGTATGAACACTTGACATTTAAGGCTGATTTTACTCCATAAATGATTTATCATGTTGTCATACTTAATAGTTACACATTTTACTTAAGAATGGAGCATTTCAGAAGACGGCCAGCCCAGGAATTATCACATATTACGCAGTTTCCATTGAAAAGAAGATTAGTGAAGGCCCCAAGATGTGAAGCCTTCTCCATAACGGGACCAGCCAGTGAGAAAGTCATTGTTAATTGGTCATTACTGATCATGGAAATAGTCCTACAAGAATTTGGGAATAATTGGTGCCATCTACAGTACAGTGTAAGAACAGTGTCAGTTCCCGTGCAATGGATTTAGTGTCACACCAGTCACAGTTTTTTTCACAAACTGCTAAGTCTATAGATTAATGAGACAATTTTCATTGGTGTTGAAAACTGATCAGCACTAAATGGAAGCAATTGATTGGAAAGATTTTAGGGGAAAGCCTATAAACTTTGAAACTTTTTTTTTTTGCTGTTGTTTAATTGTCTCTGTTGTCAGCATGGCCTAAGACTATTAATCTATAAAGAAAGCTACAATGCTACTGTCATACGTTATTGAAAATGGTTTTTCTTTAGACCAAACCTTGTAACACCAGAGTTCACAATCACTCTTTTTTGTAACAATGGGGGAATTTGGGTCGTATTTCTGGTTTACTGACAAGGTTTCTTATTTGTGATAAGTTGATATTTAAGAAACCAGCTACAGAAACCGTGCTAACCTTTTCTGGTTTCCGGTGAGATTTCCAATTTGAATCAAAATTACATTGATAACTTCTTTGCTTTAAGCTTATTAAATTCTATGATACTTGTTCATTTTTTGTTCCTATGGGCTCAAGGGAAGCAGCATCTTATCCTATTCAAGGATTATAAGATTCAAATTTAGAAGGCTGAATGCTTTTTAATAATAATGGAATGTCACAAAAGAATTTATTTTGATGGGTTCTCACAGCTTTTTCTTTAATTAAAAAATCCTTTTAATGCTTTTCACTTTGAGTTTAGCTGCAATAAAAAATCCTTTTATTACTTTTTTCATATTCAGAAAAATTATTTAAGGAGTATTCATTAAGTTTTCCTTAGCAAGACCATTTATTTTGTTTTAGGAAATGGACTTAGACTGGTATTTGTGTATCAAAATGTGGGGATTTGGAGTTAATTTTTAATTTTCTTCCAAACTATTTTCATTATTTTTATACATTAAAAAACAAAAAGTGCCAGGTATCAAACAGGACAGGACACCACTATTTTTTGGAGTTTTTGGTACAAGGGAAGAACAAACACACTGTTTCTTGCCTGAAAAATTCTTACAAACCTTCCAAAGAAGACCCTCACTGGATTCTGAACTATAGAGAAGCCAGGGCTGGCAGAGGAAACAGTGTGATGCCAGCACACAACTTCTGGGCAGCAAAATCTGTGGAGCTCGGTGAATGATTAGGAATTAATTTTCTCCAAATTGAGGAATTCTTAAGAATTTCTGATTTTGAAATCATGTGTCCTGTCATTATTTCTAAAAAAGGGAAAAAGGCTGGTCTGGATAAGTATGAGTCATGAACTTTTAGCGACAATCCTGGAAAAATGCCGGGAAACGCTGAAGGTTGGAATGGATAAGTGATTAAGAAGTGTTAATGGAATTTTAATGATTATGCAGCTATATAGAGATGAATATGTATGCGCACAGTATAAAACTTTTAATTTAAAAGAAATCTGGAGAAGCTTTTTTTTTTTCTTTTTTTCCTCACAGAAAGAGGATTTGTTAAAAGAAATTATTTTTGATACCTTGGAATAGCGGAGGGACCATATTGGAAATCAAATCTCTTGAACAAGATTGTCTGTTGATGGTCTGTTGCTGTCTGGGTGGTGTCCTGGCTTTGGCCAGGACCTGGAGATTATTCTACACCACCTCACATCGTTTCTGGGAGCAGGGGGAAGGGGCTCTGGCTTCTGAGGAGAAGGGCGTGGCTTCCAGTCAAAAAATGTGGTGGCTTTGTCTCAGGGTTCATATTAGTATTGTTGCAAGTGCATCACTCTCTCTTTTGTATACTTTTGTTATTAATATTGTTGCTGTTACTTTTCATTTTCTTGTTCTGTGATTTCATCATCCTGATGGAGAGGGAATTGGAAGGGGAAGAGAGCAAGCTAGCAGCAGTGTGGTTCGGAGTCTCTGGGAGAACTAAATGGGGGAGTACCATTCCTAAACCATGGCAATGGTGGCAAGAGTTCCTGTGAAGGTCCTTACAACAGTACCTTCAAGTGGAATAGGTGAGATTTACCCAGACTTGCTCTTCTGCTCACTCTTTAAAATCTAGCTGGACTGTAGTCCTACTACTCAAGAATAAGCATGGATCATCACTGTTGAATATCTTAATCTACATTCAAGAAGTCTCTTAATTATCTTAGCAAAACACAAGAGGCTATACTTGTGACAATTTCTACATCTTCAGGAACATTTTTTACAGACCATTTACAAATGTCTTTTCTGTGCACAATCTGATCATTTTGCAGCAGACAGCACTTGAAAGGAGAGGCCAATAGGGGTCAGATTCCCCACCAGGATGTCAATCGACACTTTTAAGAAAATCAGTTGGTTTAAGCACAGCAGGAGCTTCCTGAGAAGAATTTGCAGGACACTCTGGCAGTTCCAAGAGGAGTTCTCCTGCACTGATAAGTCAAATACTTTGTTGTGAAGGTGGCTGGGGTTTCAGTCACTGCAGTCACCCGGTTTCAAGTCAGTGCATTGTCTCATCTATGGAAATGACTAGCAGAGGATCTCCTGACAACCCAGGGAATTCACAGCTTAAAGGCAGACACACACAGACACAGCCTTGATACTGAGCTGCATCACAGCTGTGAATAAGGAACAAACTTGAATTTTATAAGTGAAGTTCCAGAGTCCTTGCCACAGCACAGTCAATGGTACTGCTGTAATACCCTAAATTCTGTAACTGATAATACTGAGTACTAAAATTCTGATAACAAGAACACTGCTACACAAAATCAATGAGCCTAGAATAAATGCATTTAAAATGAACAAAGCTGTTTTAATGATAGATCAAAAGCTGTCATTTAGAAATTATTGTGTTTTGAAAATATCTATTATGTTTATGCTCAGATTCCTTTTTATATTGCAAACTAACTGGGTCAATATTTTTATCAATAATTTTGAATTGAAGAATGAAATATTTGTTGGCAAATTTTATATAAATTTTGGAGGATAAGAATATAAAGATGAAAATAGGTTAGTTATGCAAACATTTTTAATCATATCCTAACATAAGCTCAACTGAACAAATTTTATTTTAAATAGAGCTTTGATGTGATTAGCAAATCCATGTTTATAAGGACTAAAATTTCAATCTTCATAATATAATTTTACTCTAATTCAGAAGAAAGTCAAGGTATTTCAAAGCTTCCAGCTAAAGTTAATTGCTGCTGCCTTCTCAGTTCTAAGAAACTATTGACTGCCTCAGAACCAGCAAGTCAAATAGAAGCTGTATCTGTGCTGGAAATGAACCTATGTATTGGAAATTTCAAGGCTTCTAACATCCTCCCCTTCTGATATCTTTCAAAGAGATGTACAGGGAGCCTGAGCTCCTCAATGGCCTGCCAAATGGATGAACCAGGGAGAGGTGGTAGGAATTCCTGAAATATATCAGGAATTTTGTCAATGCCATAGCCTTGCAGAAGATTTCACTATTGATCAAATGACAAAACCCAATGAAAGATTCTTTTTTGAAGTATTCATGATGATTGACACAAGGCCAGACATCAAGGGAGGGATTAATCTGACAAATTTAGACATCCACAGTGTAGGTATCTTTCTGTCTGTGAGGGTAGATGTCTAGATTTAGTTTGTGATCAATTGGAACATGTGACCAGATGGAGAGTAATAATCAGAAATTTCTATAGTGTGATTTAGATGTTTAAAGCAAACATCATGGACAAAAGTTCTAATTTTAAAAAGCATTGGTAGATGATAAAATTAAAATGTTTAAGATTCTCAGTCAATGATTGATAGAATGCAAAATACATATGAGGTGCTCCAGCAGAGAGAAATGAGAATTCTGGGGTGCAGTAAGCAGGAATTTTTTGAAATAACAATTAAATTAATTTGATTGGCATTACAGAAATCGAAATCTGGATATTAGGGTATCCTCTGTTCTGGAGCTCTTTTCTGAAAAGAAAATTGAAAAATAGGACTGAACTCAGAAAAGAAATGCAAAAATATTTTATGGTTTGCTCTGTTAAGGAAGATTGCTGTCACTTGATGTGATATTGGATCTTAAGGTGAAGTCCTGTGTGAAAGAGGTCCATTGAGAGTTCACTGGAGGTTTCTGTGTTTCTAAACTACAGAAGATTCAGTGTGTTTACACCAGATATAAAAGTTTTTATTGCACACAACCTTTTTCGGGAATAAATATGGTATCATTTGGCTACTAATACTGATTTTTGTCTGCATTGTCTGTTATCAATCTCAGACCATGGTTAATATGTGGGATTTTGTCAGCATTAGCCTATAGCTACTAACAGAAAAACAAAAAGGTCTTGTATAAAGCTTGTGAGATTTTTCCTGTCAATGTATCTGTGTCCCTATAACAATAAAATGCTGTTAAATATTTATATTAAATGACTAGAAATTACTTGGTAGACCATCATAGATCAAACCAAATAATACAATCAAACAAACAAACAATGCAATCTGAGTATTTCATGAAAACAAAAAAAACACATATTCATCTTACCGAGTCTGATTTAACAAGATTTAATTAACAAGATTTAATTGAGGGAGGCAGGGTTTTGAATATATATATATTATATTGTATTCTATTATATCGTATTATATTACATTAAACATGAATTTAATACTTCCCTGATATCTTTTTCCACCAAGCAGCTAAATAACTCCCTTTTTTCCCCTTTTTTTTCTGGTGTTCCTTTTTTTTCTCACTGTCAACTGACCTAAGACACAGTCTTAAGTGTCAAACATAGCAACTTTTTCCCTTTCTCATGGCCCTTGGATTTTTTTGTCTTTTTGTTGGGTTTATTAACAAGAGGCCTTTACCCTCTAGACCATAAAGATTGTAGTTGCAATCAGCAATGTAATATATAATAAATTAACTGGATAATTTTGTCCTGCAAGCTATACCTTCCATTCCAGCTCTGGAAATGTTTTTAGATTTTAAAAATCTGCCATTCTGTCCTGCACCTTTTCTTCCTCTTTGTCAGTGAAAAGAACTGGAACCTAGCCACTATATTATTTAATCTTTTTAAAAGCATTGGGCTGGATCTCTACAGCAACTGGATTAATGTGTTTTTGTTAAGCTTCACTTTCATAGCTTTCACAGCTTTCTTTTTCAGTGTAAAATTTAGACAATTAACAGACTAAAATAATAATGAAAAAAGTCACTCTGGCTTTTCTTTTCCATAAAATGACCAGGTTTTATGTTAATAAAAATGTACGCATTTGTCATTAATGATTGGATGCATCAGTTTATCCTCCTTGTAAAGAGATTTACTTGGCAACTCTAGGCATGGAGAAAGACACTGAAGTTAATTGCATGAAAATATAGCTACCTGGGAATTAGAGAAATGTTATAATCCTTTCACTACAGCAAATTAAATATCACCCTTCAGAAATTTCAGGACTCCATGCTGTTAGATTAAGAATTCTGTAGTTGTAATTTATTAGCATTTAGGAAAACTACTAATCAGAATATGATGGATTGTAACTTAAGTGTATGTGATGACACTAATGCATAAGTTGATTACTTTTGGTAGTAATCCCTTCTTTTTTATTATAAGTGGATTTCATATTTGAATAAGTGTTTCAATTTTCAAAAAATAGTCCAAATTCCTGATCCTTTTCTGTTCTACCTATAATAATACTTCTATTATATTTTTTTCTATGGTTGGTATTTATCCCATGATGCAGTATTGAACATTGGCACCCAATATAACCTGTCATCCACTGTGCTCTGCTGTACATTGCTCTGAGGAACTTGCAGGTGAAGGCAGAGACAACCACAGTCACACAACAGGGTCTAGCAGTGGAAGGCAATAGCAGTGAGATGTTGTTCTATATGACAAAGCACCACAGGGTTTTATGCAGTGGAGACATCTCTGCTTGAACTGGTCACCCAAGATCATTTTAAAGTAACAAAAGAGAAAAAGGATAGTTAGAATATGACTTGTACTAAGGCAGACTTCATAAACAGATCTAATTAATTACACAGTAATTTTTTTCATTGGTTCTAAAAAGAATTTGGGGCAACTAGATCAGATAAAAACATCAACAGTTGACTGAAATGAAATCCTATCATTTCTGTTCAACCACTGACAAGTCTATTTAAAACTGTATTAAATAAGACACTGAATAGAAAATAATCTGGCTTTGTGTAATGTTGCAGATCTTCCAATTGCCAAATTATATACCAAATATCTAATTGATGCCTCACAGACAACACCTGTATTTTGGGCTTAAAAATTGATCCTTTCTTGAGAGCCAGTTAGAAATCATCATAATCAAGGAAAATGCAGTGGTTGAAAAAGTCAGGGTAAAAATTCAGGGTAAAAAAAGTCCCTGAATAGAGAAAACAGGTTTGAAAAGGAAAGAAGGCATGAAACTTCTGCAGCAGTTCTCAGAGACTGGAATTTATCTCCTCTATTTTCACACCTGAGCGAATCAAATTAGAAACTTTACGTAAGGATTCATGGGAAATATACCGGCACTTTTATTTTTCTGAGTTACTTGAGATGTCTGCCATAATTTATGTGATACTTGTGATATTTTTTTCCTAATGACTGACAGTCTAGAAAACCACAGTGTTGATATCAGAAGTTAAACTACTCGTAAACAGTTTATTGAGGAAGAGACATGAAAGAAAATGATAGAAGTGTAATACAAGTGCCTTGTAAGACCAGTAAGATGTTTTCAAATCTCTCTCCATGGGAAGCAGTTTGATGGTTAAACACCACTCTTTATAAATCTAACAGAACCATAAATGTTTAAGATCAAAACTGGAACATCTTTTTGATGAAATACTATCCCTCTTCTTTGATACTAGCCTCTGATAAATATAAATGGAAAAAAAAAACAAAAAAACAAATAAAAAGCTTTCAGCAGGAAGGTTCAGTCTGATTGCAGGTTTTTTTCTTTTTCCATTTTCTATATCAAGATTGCTATTTTCTCTGCTCTTTCTTTTGGGGATTTTATGTTTCCTGCTACTGATTGTAAGGGGACTCTGTGGTATATATATCAACTACTTTTCCTGTAACATTTAAGAAAAATAGCAACCCTCTAGAGCTTTGGTAGGAAATTTTTATGAAGCATTTGAAGAAAGGAAAAAGGCTTTGAAAAAGGCAAAACATGTGTTAAAACTTCAGGATTTGCTAGATTGTAAAAGAAATGCATATTCAGGCTCAAGGGGTTATTAGAAGATCTAAGAAATATTGCTGGCAAAACTTCTGTAGCTGTATAAACACCAAATTTCAGCAGAAAAGACATGGAAGATAAAAGGAATAAATGAGAAAAGGACCAAGTCTTTTGCAATACCTATTTTAATTAAGGGTGAAACTGCGGTTGATTCATATGTACAGAAAGTTAACATGCCAGGTGGGAGCTCTACTAATACTCATGATAACTATAGATTGATTTTATCTGCATTAGAAGAGCTTTTATTATGTAGTTATTTTTTGTTCAGATTTTTTTCCTTTTGAAACATGTAATTGCATTCTGAAGGGCTTACACAAGACTGTTAGTGCTATTGTGTAGGTTTTCTGGTTAATTTATTTGGGTTATTTATCCAGGAATATTATTTGTGAAATATAAAAATTGTAGAAGGTTAGAGTTGGAAGAGTTTCCTGAATTTAACTATCATTGTTTGATGATATAAAAGAAAGAAATTTTATCTTCTTTGGTCGTTTTCAGAATTGAAGTATTTGTTGAATTGTTTACTTGTTGGTTTTTTTTTTCTTTAAGAAAATGTTACATGTATAAACATCAATATTTTCTGTAAAAGGAAATCAGGTTTTGTTGCCAATGACGTAAATTCTTTGTAAAACCATATAGTTCAGTTAAAAGCAGAATACTATTTTTATAGAATTTTCTAAGTTCCTTTTAAATTCTCTATATTTCCTCAAGAAAAGTTTTTCTGATTTGTTTGGATTAATCTATCTTCTTTTGGAAATACACTCCTGTATATGTGTTCATCGTGGTGTCATTATGTTGTAAACAAATTAGTTAGAAATCAGGATAATGAATTTTCAAGCTACTTGAATATAATGCAGCATTAGGTTTGCATTTCATAGGAAAAAAGGAAGATCTTTCTTCTTCCTTGTCAGAATGCCTTTGTTTCTTTCATTCTTTTGTATAACCGTGTTGTTCACTGAGGCCCCAGGGAACCTTGCAGCTCGTCCCTGTGAGAGGAGGAAACTGGTCTGACTGCTGCTGATTACAAAGCTTTGATGCCAGCAATTCAGAGAGTTTTTAATCCAGCTCACCATCTCTTTTTTTAACCTGTACTTTTTAAGTTTGCCTATGACGATTGTTACTGAAGATGGTGTCAAAACCCTTGCTAGTCAAGATAAACAATATTCACTGTTCCCTTCTCAGGCACCAAGAGAGTCTCATCACAGAAAACTATCAGGCTGATTTGGCAAGATATCCCGTTTGTAAATCCATACTGATGACTCCCCAGTGACATATCTTTCCTTCATGGGTCTGGAAATTATTTCCCAGAGGTTTTGCTCCATCACATTCCCAGGGATGAGGTGAAATACTGACAGGTCTCTATTTCCCTGAATCCGCACTCTTTGCCTTCTTGAGGTACGGACAACATTTTCTTTCTTTCAGTCCTCAGCAGTCTTTCCAAGTCACAGAGACCTGTCATAGATGACAGTGGTCAGTGCCAGTTGTCTCCCTCAGCACTTGTGGGTGCATCCTGTCAGGTCACTTGGACTTATGTCTGTCCAGTGTGTTAAAATGTTCCCTGGTTCACTCACCTCCATGTGGGTGTCTTCCTTGCTTCAGGCTTTCTTCCTTGTCTCAGAGATCTCATATTTGTGAGAACCAATCTTATAAGTAAAGACTAACTCAAGGAAGGCATTCAGTATCTTGGCCTCAGACAATGCTTTTCTATTCCCACCAGGTCATCTGTCCCTGTTTCCACCTCTTTCACACGTCATTTTTATGTCTGAATTTTGTCATGAATCCTTTGTTCATCTATGAAGTCTCATGACAAACTTACTTGGCTTTCTGCTCATCAGTACATACCATTCTTGAGTTGGACCAGGTGATGCTGAATATCAGCTCTTTTGGACTCTTCTCTCCAGGGCTATCTCTCATGGGATCCTTCCAAGAAAACACAGGAACAATACGAAGTCTGTTTTGCTAAAATAATGGATTGGGATCCTGCTTTTTGCCTATTCATCAGGGAAAAGGTTCTTCAGGAAGAACCTTTTCTTCCTCACCAGGTTCTCTACAGCAGACACCCACAATGTCACTGATCTTACTGTGCCTGGCTCACAAGCTCAGCTGACTCCCCACCTGTGCCAAGACAAAGCTCCATAAAACCACGCTTCTCTCCCATTTAAAGGGTGACTCCTTGTCCTTTCAGTCCCAGCCCATTCTCCCCAGAAATTCTGTATCCATCTAGGATAATTTAGGCTGGGAGAAACCTCATAAGGTCTCTTGTTCAAACTCCTGATCAAAGCAAAGCCAGCTCTGGGGTCAGAACTGGCTGCTCAGATCTTCCTCCACTCCACTCATGAAAACATCTATAGAAGGAGCCTAAACAAACTCCTGCAGTGCCTGTTCTGCTGCTCAAATGTCGTCATGGTGAAACATACTAATTTCAAATTTAAAAAATAAAATATATAGCTTTAGTAGCACTTAAAACTTTAATATGACAAATACAAACACCATTAAAACATTAGTAGATCATATTAAAATTATTCTAATACATCTTTTGAAATAAATGAATTTCCACAAAAATATTTTAAATTCAATTCATTAGTTTTCTGCAAGAAGTTTGTCACGTTGAAATTCTTTCCTATCCACAAAAGTGATTCCACCCATAAGATCTGTGGAATATGGTATTTTCTCACTCTAGTTTAGTTTCATATTGTTAAAAGTTGTATGTTCTTACCCCTTCCATCATCCTTTTAGAGAAAAATTTAATTCTGTGTAAAAGAAGAGGATTTTATAGCTCCATGTGGTGGTTAATACATTATTTATGTGTTCTTTCTCATTTTGTTTGCTGCCTTCCTTCAAGACTTACAATAGGTGCAGATGTATCCTCCTGAAAGGGGGTGACCAGACTAAGTGAAATTCCCCTCTTTAGAGAGGAGAAAGGTGCACCTTAAGGTTTCACAGATTACATGGAGACAGATGCAATCCAATCCCTTCAACAGAGAGTTTCTTTGCACAGCCTGGATCTGACAAAGAGAAACTTCCTAGGGACTAGAGTATGCAGAGAACTGATGAACTTTGTTTTAAACAAATTACTTTTGAGCCCTCTGATGAACAACTGAAATAGAATCAATGACTTCCTTATCACTAGACCTTTCTTAAATCCTCTGCCTTTCCATCTATAAATACATTCTATAATCAAGAAGGTAATTAATCCAATGTACCCGTGAAGATGTTCTTGCAGCTCTGTAAAGATAAATCACCTTTATCCAGAAACAACCGTAAGTAAATTAATATTTTATAGCAAGTAGGTCAAATTTTAAACTATAATTAGGCATAAAAGACATACAGAGAGACACAGCCTGTGAGGCAGTTTTTCATCATTATTGAAAATACATCTGGATGCCCAGCTAAATCTCATGTCTACATTTGCATCCCTGGAAAGCCTGGGTCCTGTGATCTGGACAAGTCTGTGAGGGGTTACCTCTCCAGGGGGCTTAAGCATGATCATGTTGTGCAATGCATAGACAAACATAAGCTCAGTGAAAGGATAATTAAGCTCATCAAAGACTTGAACTGCCCTTTGGAGGATCTAAACTTTTTCCTTCAGCCTAAAGAAATCTAAGAACAGCTATGACCTCAGCACAGGTGCTGAGAATGCTTGTGATATCCAGGCTCTCAACACCTTTACAAGGCAGGATCAGCATTACTTGTAGAGTTAAGACATTCACTGCCTGGACAAAGAAGCAGATCATCAGGGAGGGCAATATGAGTATTGCACTTTACTCTTGCCATCTGTTCAGGCAGGTGAAATGCAGCACAGGAATACCTAATCTTTCCAAATAATTGAATTAATCTAGTCAGTGAGGCAAAATCTCCAGACTAGCTCATTTACCACTCTAGAGATTAGCAGCTTTTCACCCCCTGATAAAGTTGTTTGGTGTCTAGGCTCCAACCTCTTTGCAAAATAGCCATGCTGCTTTACAATCTACAAAAATTAACCTATAAGACAGTTAATAAGAACTAAGTTCTTTGATAGACACAAATTCCACTTTCAACTGGAATTGGGCTACCTGCAATATTAAAGAAATGTCATTAAAATCAGCCCGTTTCCTGTATGACAGTTATTACATGCTGTATAAAATCCCATTTCTCCTCCCTTTCATGTGAAGTAATTGAAGCCCAAACAGAGAAGTAAATAAGCTTCTTGGTGTCAGTTAAACATATCTCACCAAAACTGCTTTATGTTTTTGAACACTGAAATTGCTGGTCTGTTGAATTTTATATACCCAGGACTCTGGAGCAAGATTTTTTCCTTTAATGAATATAGCCCTTTTTATAAAAATTCTATTTATTTGTTGCTATTAAGAGCCTGACAATCTATTTCAATATGAAATTCATCAATTGTATCTCAGTTTTGCACAGCCTCTTTTAGTTCTGAAATATAGACCTTGACATATGTAAGCAGATAAGGTTTTGAATATTTTCCAGCCCTCGTATCATAACACTTACATTTCCGTTTATAGAAAGAAATGGTTTATACAAAATGACAGTTGTGAAGTTTTCAGGTTACTAACAGCTTGCTATATCTGACTGAAAGAATGTCTTCAGTGTAGCAGTAGTAAGCCTCAGCAGTCCCCCAGGAGAAGGCTTATCTGTGCCAGCTTTAGAAACAGGGAAGGTGCTTTATTTCACCTCAGGTTAAGCATTTTAAGGATATATAATCCTAAAATTTTGCTCTACCTCCCATCCAAATACATAAATGCATTCACTGCATCCTACTTTTGCCTTCAACTCTACCACCTCTCTTGTACTGCACTGTGGGACACAATGCTGGTTTTCTTGGAAGCCAGAGGACTGTGAAAGGACACACTGTGAAGGCTGTAAAAGAAGTTCATCTAATTGTGCATTGATGTGGAATGAAGGGGCACAGAACAGAAATCTGTGTGCATCTGAAACAAACCACTTCTTTAAATTATTAATTTCAGTTAATTCACCTTACACAGCACCACAGCTAGACCTCAACATCTTATTTAAATTTTCACTACTTTGCTTCTGATTGTGTCATGTAATTTGTCATTGGAATTTGACAGCAACCAGGTAGAAATACAGGCATGCCTAGATATATGTTTGGCTAACATTATCTAAAACAAAAATTCCCCAGCACAGCAGTATGTTTTCTGAATGTGACTTTCTTAGGTGATTCAAATTATCTGTATTGATTTTACCCCAAATTAAAGGAGCCTTCTCTGGCTTTTCTCTTCAAGTGAGTACTTTGGGATAGCTCTGTGTACACTGGAAAAGTTGCCTGATTGACCAAAAAACAAAGTACCAAAAAACAAGTAGCCCTGCAGAGTGACTATAGGGCTATTGAACTGAGCTGCATTTATGCAAATTCAAGTACTGCAACTTAATGTGCAATGAAACACATGGGGAGTAATGGCACAGGAAGAGTGTTGCAGTCTTGTTCAAAATTCCTCGCCCCACACTATCAGTTCTGGACAAAGGCAGAGTTTTCTGTTACAATAGACTGGTTTTACCCACTGAGAGATGAGGAATTAATTAAAAACGTCAATATAAAAATAAAGTACTATGTCATTAGTTGCTGGTATTATCTGTAGTTTTTACTGCAATCTCTATAACATTGGGAATATATAACAAAGGTTCTTTTAATTATTTGCCAGCAAAAGTTCATTGACTGATTTTGATTTCATAAAAGTCATTAAGTAAAAACAAACAAAAGAAAAACCCACAGAAGGAGCATTTATAAAGACTTAAACTGTGGGCATGGATGAATTTTTTTCACTCAGTAAAGAAAGGCCGACTGAACCTAAAAGTCATTTTAGTCAGCACCAAAACTACTCTCTGATTCATCTCCTATCAATTCAGAGAGTAACTTGAATGAAGGACAACAAAGGCACTAGTGACACCAGGTTGGATGGAGCATTGAGCAACCTGATCTAGTGGGAGATGTCCCTGTCCATGGCAGGGGTGTTGGAACTAGAGGATCTTAAATGTGCCTTCCAACACAAACCAGTCCATGATTCTCTGATTCTGTGAGTACTTTTAATATTTTTTTTAAAATATTTTTCCTCAAGAAAAAGTAATTCTTTGTTTTTATACAATGTCAAAATATTAATTCGCTTGATGAGGAAAGGATACCAAATTAAATCAGCATTTTATATGATCTAGGTTGGAATTTTTCTGCTTCACTGAGAAGTAAAACCAGAGTTTGAATCAAGATGAAGCAGAACAAAAGCCTCTGAAAGGGCAAGCTATAAACTGAGGGGATGATAGGTTTCAAAGGGTTTTTTTCAGCAAATAATAGTCAAAGGGCAAAATACGTAATATGTGCAAGTCCCAGTGGAGTCAATATGTTGTGGCGGATGCTCATCTACCACTGAGAGCCTCAGACACAACAGCTCAGGTCAGTCCTCTAATTTAAATGAGACTGTGCAGAGGAGAAGGGCTCCGAATGAATGATTACAAAGGGAAGAAGAACACATGTTTTGGGATCACAGATGCTCAGCACTTCACCTTTTAAATCATATTAAATATTTCAGTCACACACATGGCAGAAATATTCTCTGTTCATTGGGAATTCTGCTAATATTTTTAATTATTGTTGAACTTCAAGTACTAATAACTGCAATTCTGCTTCTCTCATTTTGTTGTTCTCTCCGGCATCAATGTCAATCACTGCTCTCTTCATTAATGTCCATCCTTCACTATCAAAATTGTGAAGGAATACTATTTCTAATGAAAGACTGTTATGTTATTCCTGCATTATGTAAAATCAGTGACAAATGTGACTGTCAGGTCCCACTCCTACAAGGAAAGGAACACCCAAGATTTGTAGGTGCCCATGGTCAAAAAAGAACATCAAAAGCCAAAAGGGTCCAAAAAAAAGCTCACAAAGTTTTGTTAGCAGACTATGCACTCGGTATGGAAATTGGTATATATTTTGCCCCATCTTCTAATAATTATAATAACAACAAAAGAATAAAAAGAACGAGGGAAGAAAGAGAAAAATGAACGGGACATCAGAGAGCAGAGGAAAGGGCATCACAGTCCTTGGCCCAGGGTCAATCTAGGTGACAGGGTGCCCAGGGTCCTGGTGGGGCCACCCGGGCTTTGTGTGGGTACCTCCTTATAGGAAAGCTTTCCCAGCCCTGGGGCTGGGTTTCTCTCTCTTCACGTAAATGAGTTAGCATGCACAGTCCAATCTTCTGGGCTTTTCTGCAAAGAGGTCCAGGCCCTTTGAGGTCTCAATCTCTTGACTGGTCTCACGTTTTGAGGTCTCCATCCCCTCTGTTGGTCTTGCCCACTCCTTGTACCCCTTCTGTGCTTGTGCTGCGTGCTGTGCAGTCACCATGGACCTGAACAGGAAAACTCTCTCTGGAATGGTGCTCCCCTACCTTCTTATGGCCCCCCTTTCCAGGCTCATTCTGCTCCAAGTTGTCCTCTTGAAGGGCCATCAGCATTTGAGGCAGAGCAATGCATTAACTCCTTGCTGACCAGGCTTCTACAGTGATTATACAGGACTGCAGGAAAAAGTGAAAATGAATAAGGTGGACAATTCATAACTTCTTCAGAAAGGTCGCCCAGGTCAATGATTAAATGACAATCTTGTCTATGTTTCTCTTGCTAGTTTTAAGTATGACATAACCTAGAAAGGAAATAACCTTACAAGTAGAACCTTATGTTAATTCTGATTTACACTAAGATTTTCAAGAAACCAAGATTGAGTTGTACATTAGTGGAGATAATTGGATAGCCTAGATATTGCTGGGAAAAAAAAAAATAGAAAGAAAAGATAAAATTAAATTAATTTCTAGATAAATTATCTATGATCATGATTCTGTGTTTCTAGATCTATGTTTCTAGGTAAAATCTGGAACTAAGAAGGTAGAGAATAATGACAGTAAAAATTTTGCCTTAATTCTAGACAGAGAAATAAACAAGGGTCTCCTGGATATGATTATCTAAATCTAAAGAGGGCCTTTGGAAAAAGGAACTACAGATTAATATCCATATACTTGCTCTGCCCAATTAAATAAAACTAATGCAGTTAATTTTATTGTGTTTAGTACCTTTAAATCACTTAATCACAGGCTTTACTTGTGATATGTTCAAAATTAAATTAACTAATGCCAGTAAATTGATAAATGTTCCCTAGAATAAAAATTATGTAAGTGAGAAAAAATATTTGTAATGTACTACATTCTATGTCATACTAAAAGCAGTGAGAGAATGCAGAGAAGAAGGTGAGTACTAAAGAACTCGTGCGAATCTTCATTTTTTGATTAAATAAAGTAAACTTATTTTTAAAAAAAGGCAAAGAGCTTCACAAAATATTCATAATTTTTATTTCTGCTCCAGGAGAAAATTCCTTTTTTTTTTTTTAAGAAACCTAAATCTTCCTCAAGTAGTAAGTGGTTTATTACAGTTCTCGGTTATCCTATCTCAGGGGAAAAAAAAAAAAAAGATTTAGAGAGTAACCAAAAAAGTGTCAAAAAATGGAATTACTCCAGTATTATGATACAGACTATTTTATGTACAAAGATGAAGTACATGTCATTTTTCTATAACCTGAAATAAAAAAAAAAAAAAATTAAATGGAACAACTCATTTTGTATCCAGTAC
Organism: Daphoenositta chrysoptera; assembly: GCA_013397915.1. Classification (NCBI taxonomy): domain Eukaryota; kingdom Metazoa; phylum Chordata; class Aves; order Passeriformes; genus Daphoenositta; species Daphoenositta chrysoptera. The sequence continues at coordinate 382,694 of VZRO01003936.1, read as the reverse complement.
AACTTAGTGAATTGGGAAAAAATGGAATGGATGTAAGCTTTTGCTTATTCAGATGCTCTCAAACTTTGTTCTGGAATGGTCAGAGATAAAGAGCTAGGCTGATGTTTTTGTAGTCATTCTCTCTGAAAATAGAACATGTTTACTGTGAACAGAATGACATTGTTTGCTGACTTCTGTAATGCTGCTCTTGCTTGAGAAAGGAGCAAACATAAAAGGAAAGTGGAATTGTGTTTTGGTTCAGAGAAGTGGATTAGCAAACTGTGTAAATATGATGCACTGTTTGTTTAAAGAATTTCTGATCTATAAACACACAAGGCTAAACCCTTGTACTATTGAAGGCAAAGCCATAATTCTCCCTTGACTTTAGTAGAACCAAAGATTGGCTCAGCACATTTTAATACCATAAAATTTCTCACTTAATGAGAAAACTTGAATGGATTTTCTGTTTTCACAATTTGACTCTTCTATTTCCCAAAATCGTTGATGTGAAGAGTGTGTGTGAGCTCCCCATGAAAACACCCTACAGACCTTTCCTCTGAGGAAGCAAAGAAGTCTGAGTCTGAAACCACAGTATTTCTTCCCAGTATTTACTGAGTAGATTAGTATCATCCTATCAAAAATGGATGCACAGATTTTTTGATGATTTTTTCTATACAGAGTCAGCTAATGACATATGTCTTTAAAGATCAACCAGCAAAATTAAATTACCACTGAAACACATATTTTCTGCTATTTGCTTATTTTCTTATTTAATTTTATATTCAGTAGAGAAATAAAGGGATAAACAAGGGGATAAACAAAGAAACATACAAAAAGGACACATATTATTATCTGAGAGGTCCATTTGATCACCTTCTTTAACTATGTATAACATAAAATGATTCTCTGTCCTTGGCAAATTTGTTCCCCCACAGAATTCTTAGAACATTTCAGTCTTCCTAATGCCCTTTTATTCCTATTCAGTGGGGTTTTTTTAGATTAACCAACCCCGCTATATCAATTGTGACTCTACTTTGTATCTGGCTGTCTACTAGCATTCTTTTTCAATCTTCTGTGATGGACTTTCTCAAGAGTTTTTTTGAAGCCCAGATAAATGTCACCTCGTTCTCCTTATCTCTGTAATCTGCGAACCTGTTCTCACACGCAGCAGTACAGTCCCCAGTCATGTCACTCACAGTGTTTTATAACATTGTCTTGCCATCCCTTAACATATGTTAGACACACCATATCCTGTGAGGAAACAGAAGTTCGTAGACTTTGTGGAGCTAGAGAAGCATATCAGTCCAGGGTCATTATGCTAATATGTGTAAATAGTCTTTGCTTATATAAGTTGGTGACTATTTAGACTTTCTGACTATTGGTGAAATCGAGTCTTTTACCAAAACTATAATCTACAAGTACTGGAGAATTAAATACAATTTTAGGAACATGGAGCATGGTGTACTTAGTTACTCAAAATCCTGACTCAACGTAATTAGACATAGTCATTCATAAAGTTACCACCCATTCTCACGAGGTAAACTATGCAAATGGTTGGAGGTTTCAGCATTAATATGTAGCAAAAAGTCAGATGCATCAAAAATTTATATTCGTTACTTGTCATAGGCCTCTAAATTAAAATTACAATAGTTTACATACGCAAAAGTATAATAACAAACTGACACAAGAACATGCTACAAACCCAGCTGCAGTTCCAAACATACACTGCAAACAGTCAGAGAGGCATGATCACAGTCATCATCCTGGAGTTTGCTGAAGGCCTCAAGACCTTCCTTAGGGTCACCTTCCATATCCTGAATTCACAAATGCTAAATCAAGAAGGCATATAAAACTACAGTATATCTCACATAGTTAACCTTGAAAAACAAAAAGATGTAGGGTTTTTCTTAGGGTAATATAATGCAGTTATTCCACAAAATGAAATACCAATATATAGTTTGGCAATTAAAGTACCTTAATTACATCATTAGTTGCATGAAATTCACATTAGTTACATCATCAGTTTTGTGAAATTAACCCATATTGTGTAAGGAACAAATTCATCCCAAAATTACTCTACCAGCAAGGTCCAAGTAAGTAATAGAATCCTGATGTTCACACACAAGCATCTCAGGACCTTTTCCAGGCCAACGCTGGCTGGAACCTCAGAGAAAATGTCCATAGCAGACATTTTCACACATAGATTTAGCGACAGTGATTTATCGTTCCTGCGTGTGTGCGTGTGTGTGTGTGTATCACCTGTTCTTACATAAGCTCAGGCATGTAGATATCTGGAAGTATTTGGAGCCAATCCAGGCATATATTATGAAGCACCAGACATATATATAAGGACAGTTAACTTGAGAAGAGGTGGGAGAATGGAAGAGGAAAGAAGTACAGCATTATGGACACAAGAACCCTTTCAGCAGGGATGCTGGTTACAGAGAGAATATTTTAGGCCCACTGACCTTACAGAACACACAGAAGAAGGAGTTAGTCACAAATAAAAAAAGGGATATAAAAATCAAGTGTCTCAAATGAGTACCCAAGGTACCCAAATGAACTCAGGAGGACAAGGAATAGAAGGATAAGACTTGTGGCAAATTTGAGATACGAGAATTCTTATTCACTTAAATGTACTCAGAAGCAGAAAAAAAAGTTGTGCTAATAACACCAGTACATAAATAGCCAGTGGGAGGAGAAGGCAGGCATGGGAGCAGAGCAGGTGTTGCCAAAAAAAACCACTCCTTTGGACTTTGTTACTAGACCAACAGTAGCACTTTGTGTAGCTGAACCCCAGCAGCAATTGCCTTAAACTTCTTTGACCCAGGTCTGTTTTTCAGGCTCAACACCTTGGTACAGAACAGGTCATGATTAGTGCTGCTGAGCAGAGATACTTGGCATTCAGTGCTGATGTGGGATCCACAGAGTTCAGTGTCCAGTTTGGCATGCAGTGTCACTGTGTATGTGTGGGACATGTTTCTGCCCTGTGGGCCCTGGAGAGCATGGGGGTCACTGTCCCTCCCTGCAGGCACAGTCTGGCTCAGGGTACATCAGGTGCTGAGGCTTCAACTTCACACCATCCCTTCTCAGATCCAGGGAATGAAAAGAGAAGAATCTAGGTACTCCCTAGAGATGGGAATTAGCTTCTCATCTGGATTCACTGAGGCCACACAATAGTAAAATGGCTTTTCCTCCATATGTTTAACAAACCAAAACAACCACTACCAACACCAATAATTTCTTTGAGCCTTCAGCAGACCTGAGTAGGACTGACTCCATCCAGTTGGAATTAAATTTATCAATAAATGGGAACAAACAGCACAACTGAGAGACAGTTTTAAGTCTGCAGAAGATTGTCTTGCAGCAAAGATCAGTCCACTCTCCTAGCTCACCCTTACTTTCTAAAGAACTGGAAACAGTGACAGTTAGTAGTGAGAGCAAAGATGAAACTTGGTGGAGAGATTTTCACAGTTATAAAAGATGGTTTTTTGCCTAGTTCCTAAAAGCATGAACAATTTCTGCGTCTTTCAAAATCTTCCTGAGTCTGACATAAACCTGTGTTTAGTGAGTCACCCTTTTTGATCATATTTCTTCTGTTATATGCAGAAGGCTAAAAATAAAAAAGCACTTCATGAAAATTTTATGACAGAGATATAGGAAATTGTAACAACAGTTTCATAAGATTTAGGTTTAATTTGATTTTTTTTTAAACACTGACTCTTTCACAGCTGTTGCAGGAGGCTTTAACCTGAAAACAGAAAAAACTTTAATGGACTTTTGCACAGAAAAGGCCATTGTTGCATTAGTAAAATGGTGTGGGAAGATTTGGGTGTGAAGGATGCAAGTTACATGGTTATTCCCATTCTGAAGGAATATCTAAGTGACATTTTGGTCATAAGAACACTTTGGTAAGAATAGAAAATAGGAGTTTCTAGACTCCACCAAGTTATAAAGCTAAAGAAAGAAACTGGAAATGTCCAAGTGTGCTGCCATATCTCCTAGCAAAAAATGAACAAAGCATATTTTAAAATATTTCCATTTTTCAAAGAGTAAAAAAGAATGAGAATGCTCTTCAAAAACAAGGTAAAGATTTGGTTTGTGAAAGCATTACTATATAAAAGTATGTGCTTTTGGTGCTTCTGACAAAAAGACCTTGCTGGATATCTTTAGTTTGATAAGATAAATTGTGAGTGTTAGCATGAGGGATTGGTTTGTGTTAAAGATGAAAGATCTGCTCACAAAAAATTGCAAGAGCTAAAACCCTCTTTTACTATAAATAGTTTTATGCTGCACAATTTTCTTGCCATCAAAAAAAGATTTGCAAAGCTAAGTGTGACAACAGAGCTTAAATTCACACAGATGAAATCAAACAGCATTAGAAAATGGCTGAACATGGTGATGAAGTGACTGTAAAGAGGGCTAGCAGAGAAGCATTTTTCTAATAATGTGGAAGATGCCCAAGGTGCAAGCACACTAGGCAGATTATTGGCAACAATACACTCCAGGCATATAAATAAAATTCCTCTGTCATACTTTTTGCTGCCAAATTAGTACAGCAACTATACAGTCACTACCCTTTCTTTCTGTGGAAACCATAACTTATTGCCATCACTGGTGGTAAGAAAAGGGAAAAAAAAGTCAAGCTATGCCTTTTTGTCTCTTTGTGTTAAACAAAAATTAACTGACATATTTCACATGAGATTAACTGTACGCCTCTGTCGTACCCATGCCCAGCAAGCTACTAACAGTCAGATTGCAGTCCTCAGAAGTATAGGAATATTATGACTTGCTGCTTGGTTCCAGCTGTGTGTCAGATCATGCTTTTAACTTACTTTCTATGGATTCCAGGGAGAGAAGGATTGAATACAGCTTTGTGTGTGGAAGTCTTCTATTATAAATCAGCCATGATATCTCAGCCCCTGAGTCCATCCTAACATTTTTGTTGGCAGAATATGTCTCTTGACTTGCAGCTTGTAAGGCACTTTTTTATTCCAGAGCCAAAACCAATTTAGTGTTATTGTAGTTTACTACTGCTGCTTAATTGTTGAGGATGGTGTGATGCTTTTCACTTGTTAAAGAGAAGCACCAATATATTTATTGATATAAACAGCAATTTGACAAAGTTGGATAGCAAAAGCTACAATGATTTAAAAAGGTTTAATGGCATGGTGCACTGATTATTGACTGCACAGAGGGGAGGGTCAGACAACTGTTAGGGACACTCTCCCATTGGGCCATGAGATTCAGAAAGGACCCCCTTGGACTCTAAACTCCTTCTGGGAGGGGAGTTTAGGTGCAGCTGGATCCAGACCTAGTCCCAGACTTGGTCAATTATTTATGTTTAAAGGACTGTGTGTGTTCAGTTAACCCTTTATATCACTTAACTAAGATGTTGAGGTTTAGCATGCTGGCGATCTCTTACCAAAAGTCTGTTGTGGGAAGGAATCTCTCTCAGCCTCACAGAGTAACCCTGAGAGTTGCCCCTGCTCAAGGGAAGATCCCAGCCTGCTGACTGTGGCCATGAAGGGGAGATAATGAACCCTGGGCTGTCCACTATTTATGTGGCAAGATGATTGACTTATAGTCATATTTGCATACCAAACATGTTTTGGACGACACATGCTCAACTAGCCCTCATCTGCTGATCAAGATTGAAAGCTCTTAGCTGTTTTGGTGTTATATGGGTTCCCCAAGTTCAACTTCAACCAGCTGCAGCCACCATGTCCATCACTGACTGCTATTGCTTCAGCAGAAAGGAGCAGAGCTGAGCACACTGCCACACTAATTCACCACTACACTGATCTCAGTGGGATCACGCCACTATGGAGATGCTGTGCTCAGAATTGTCACACCCTCTTTTCAATGTGCATTGCAGCAATATATAGTCCTAGTACACGTTATTTTCCTCATATTAGACAGAGAAAAGCATGCTGTAATAAAGTATAGCAATAAAGTCTTAAAATAGACCTGTTTTGATGTTGTTCCCAACAAAACATCAGCCACATAAACAGAGAGAAAGCCTTACATGTAAGTCACCATTAAGAAAACAAAGGGCACCTTAGTGTGAATTCCACCCCCACTCATTTGCTTCCTATGAGGAGTATTGTGTATGTCCCCACATTTCATGCAGATTGTTAAATGCTTTTACTGAGTAATCCTGGTTTTATAGGACTACATAAACAAGAGTTGTTTACTTATTGTGTAATTAATTACTTAATTATTATACTTGCAGGTTAGTTTAGGAGGTATTACTATCACAGTATGATAGACAGGTTTCTTACAGAAAGGATGGTAGAGATAATCCAGTTACCCAGGTCCCATGGTACAGAAATGTTCCTGCATTCAGTTATTTTACCCTGGCACACCCTTTTTCTTCCACCACAGAATCTGAACAAAGCCATACCACTGTACTTTCTATAATGTTTCCAAAACTGTAGCGAGTAAGAACCAAAATACCTCCTAAATGTCACCACTTTTATATCACCTGAGTCAAGCAGAGGTCATGCCCTGAATAACATTTGTCTGCAAGTGGTTTGACTTCTACTTCTGTCATCCTTAGATTTCCTGTTCATCCTTGCAAATTGTTTTACCCTTCTATACATTACCTGCATTCAAATTTCAATAGTCTTGCAGCGATTTGTGGTGCTGTGTGTCCGCCTCACTCAATGATCTTCAGACATTACAGCTGGACAGGTGAAATGCAGCCGCTTTGTTTCTTCCCCATGGACAAATACAAACCACAAAATACTTTTGGTGGCAATCACTCCCTTCCTTATAAAAACTGCATTATTCCTAAAGTCAAAGGATAATTATGCTACAATAAATCAGTTCAGGAGGAGTCAAAGCATATGGACAAAAAGGAAAAATCATTTCTTGTTTCCTTAGTAAGACCAGAAGGACTGAGTTTGGGTAGCATGCTTGGAGAGTGTAGTATTTACCTGACATGACAAATGGTTACTTCAGTCTTGGCACACACACAATGACACTGATCTACCAAATCACAAATACATCTCACAGTGTGGAGCTTCTTTACATTCCCATTTTACATTCCTGTGTAAAATCCATTTAAAGGCTGCTACCTGCACCTAAGTCAGATATAACAAATATGAATTTTTATCTGCTCAGGAAACCTGAGTTTAAAAACTGAAGTATAGTAACATTAAGGTTTAAAAATGAAGTAGCAGGGTACATTAGCACTCCTCATTGGCAGAGAATTAACAAAACAGAAAATAATTCTAAAAAAAGTAGTAATAATATTTTAGAGATAGAAGTTGTAGCGGGCAACACAAAATTGATACAAATGAAGAGACTCTTCATTTGTCAGTGTTCCTCGTGTATCCTAAACTACAAAGTGCAACACAGGAGCCACATACTCTGACAAAGAATTAATCCATTGTAAATTTTATTGAAAGTAAAACTGTTTGAGGTCTACCACTTTGGAAGGGTATGGCAATGGATGCTTCATCTGAGCTGAGCAAACATATTCTTGTATTTCCACAGCAAATGTCACATATAAACATGGCCATGAAGGTACAAAGTGCACTCAGCACTTTAGGATGAAATATGCGACCATGCAAGAACATTAGGTATGGTACTTATTTGTTTTCATGCTGGACTGTAGAAAATTGTTTAGAATAGATTTTTGGATCTTCATTGACTTTAGATCCTTCCAAGATTGCTTATATCATAGGTGTAGAGATAAAGATTATTAAGGTTATTATTCTTCTGTCTTACCCATATATACATATTCAATATGCCACTATTTACCCCCACAAAAAAAAAAAATTCTAAGTGCAAGATTCAGCAGTTTCATGTAGTGACCTTGCCTTTGGATGCCACTTGAGCTCGGACATCATCAACTGAAGGAGTGATTGTGACCTGTAGGGCGTCTGAACTCAGGAGTGCTGCTACCTGTGGTTTGGTGCTGGATTTTTTCATGGAAGGGAGCAGGCTTTTGTTCACGGGGAAACACTCCTGTCACGTACACTGGGACTGTCGCAGTGGTAGCAATCTTCCTGTGGGCAGGCAGATTGCACAGGTCAGCAGGGTGTACTTGCAAACTGCATCTTTTGACTGCAATGCAGAGGAGAGAGCAGATACTGTTAGAATGCTTATTTCTGTTTCTAAGTAAGAAAGGGGCCTTAAGCATTATTTATGATTTTCATCTAGTTGCTGTTCAAAATAAAATGCATTAATACAACTTCTATTTTTCCTTGTATGCAGGTTCTCCAACTTCAAACTAGATAATATGACCAATAGGCTACAGAAGCATTCTCAACTCTCTGTGAGCTTAATACTCCCAGCAGCATAACAGCTCAGCTGTAACAGCAGCCGTGGAGAGCATTTATCCCTCCTTACAGCTGTAAATCTTATATCAAGGGTACTCCGGTGAGGCAGGAAAAGTGTAGTTGAATTCTCTCACATAGAACTGGGGACAGGACAAAGGATTGACTCTGGTCAGTGGGCTTGAAAGACACATAATATTACATTTACAATCATATTTTAAAATAATATATTAAAATAGCCTTATTCATTACATTAAAAGTAAATTTGCAGATGATGGTCTTCAAGCAAGTTTCTGAATGAGAATTCCCAGTCCTATGAAGGCAAATCCCCTGCAGTCCTGAGTCAGTCACCAAAGACAAGGAGATACCAGCACAGCCTGGACTAACCCTATTTAGCTCCTACTTAGTATACAAGGCTAGCTAAATCATTCTCCTGAGAAACAGGATTTTCATGACAGGACATGTACCACCATCCTTGTGTTTGAGACTGGGCACTGAATTCCAGCCCAGGCACTTTTCACTTGTGTTTTACAGGTAAGTTGTGTATCATCTCCCGGTGAGAATCCATGCCATGTGTTGTTTCCAATCCCCAAGTGCCTACAAAGCATTTCCTTGCTTTGTAATACACTGTTTTCTAATTTAAATTTAATGTCAGAATATCCAAATATTTTTAGTGTGAAACTTTTGCACTCGGTTTCTTTTTCTGGGAAAATTAAAACAGAAGACTAGTCCCCTGGGGAAAAAACCCCAAAAAAGTTATAGAGAGCATGACCTCTTGGAGGCAATTTCATTTATCACAATTACCAGACGTCTGTAAAATTTCATCTATGTCTATACTCTCCAGGTTTGGTAAGTGTGATGACATCTGCTCAGCACCTTACATCTTCAACTTCTTAATTTAAAGCTTCTGATTATCTTATAAAAAGCAATTAATTATATCTAAATTTTTGTTCTGCTTTAACCGAACTTCTGTATGTATATTTTTCTGCATATTTCATAGCAAAATAAAGAGGTTTAGTAAGGAGGTCTATCGTCCTATCATACGCATTTGTTGACAACTAATTATATGAGCTGGAATCCTCTACTAGAGACACAGCTCCCTGTTTTCAGTCAAGAACTTTTTACAGTGGGTACTTACTGCTCTGTTTCATTATCTACGCTCTCTCTGATTCTCAGACAGAGCTTAAGCACCACAAAGAGTGAGGGGCTGGCCTCTTGTTCTTTACCTTGCTGCTTGACATACAAGGTCTCCTTACTTTGTCAGCCAAAAAGCAAGCTTCTCTTTCTTTCCCATTTCCCTCAAATATACACAAAACTCCATTTTATAGTATTATGTATTTGTAGGTATTGAATACAGCTTGAGGCTGAATAGTTAGTAAATCTTACAGCTGTATATGCAAATTAACACATCCTTACATTTCCCCACTGATAAAAAAGAGGAGTTAAATTATGGAACCATCTAGACTGAACTTTGAATTATCTTATCTATATTCTTGTTTGCAGTCAACCACCAGAAGCTTGCCCTTGTTACTGATGTTACAGCTGTGCTCCCAGAAAGATCAAAGATCACTGCAGTACCCGTGCCCCTCTCACTCAGGCAGGCAGGATGCTGATCAGCAGCAAACACACCCAGCACGGCGTGTGTGCCCAAGCCTGCCCATCCTCAGCAGCTTCCACCCATTCACACTGACTCTAAGGAAACTGTATTCTGTAAGACAGAATATTTATTATCCTCTTTCCTTGTTATTTTCTTTCAATGACAATTTGCTTATTATTTGACAAATGCTTGCTGAAAGCATATCTCAGACAGTGGATGATCTGAGGTTATTGTTTGAATAGTAGTAGCTTGTGATTGATATTCACACTGAGTAATTAATCTCCTAAATCGCGTATTTCATTTCACCATCAGACAATCATTAAACCTATATATGGCTTTCAAAATGGCTTTGCAACATCTCCCTGTGTGAATGCATGTCTGAGTGAATATTTGTATGTAGGTTATTCACATCACATATATTCACATCTGTTTTCTTAACCAGAAGAAACACCTTCTCAGGGATTTTGAATTAATATTTTGGAATAAATTTTTTCAGTGTTTTCCCACCTTCTATTCAGATGGACACTGGGACTGATGAGATGACTAATAGAAGACAGCTGTTTCTATATTTTCCTCCTGCAAAGATCTTCGTGGACAAACACACATACAAATACGCACATAACTACTCTGAGTAATTGATTGCAAAATCTTCCTTGACATCCTGTTCCTCGTCTTTGTTATCTCCTTACAAGCCTTCCATATTATATCTTTTGTTTTATTAGAAAAATTTTAATAATGATTGAAAGAGAACTTTACCAGTGAAGAGGAAACTATAAACATATTGCTGTAAAATAAGAATTATCCATTGATAAATTAAATTGGGGGTTTTTCGTTTGTTTGTTTTGGGGTTTTTTTGTTGTTTTTTTTTGTTTTTTTTTTTTGGTTGGTTGGTTTTTGGCTGGCTTTTTGTTGTTTTTCGTTTTTTGGTTCGTTTGCTGGTTGTTTTTTTCTGGTTTTGTAGCTTTTTGGTTGTTTGATTTGTTTTTGGGGTGTTTTCTTGGTTTGTTTTGTTTACTCTTCCCTGGCTCACCAAATTTAAAATGGAACACAGAGAAAATTCCTTCTTATATTTCATATTCTATTCCTATCTTTTGTTGCTTTATTTGCACTACCAGAAATATAAGTTATACGTTAGTAGAGGTTCTATCTGGAAATTCCCTTTTTAGGGTCAAATGCATCTTGTCTCATTTTCCCAGTTCCCAAGTTTGGATGTTCAGTCCCAATGATGACAGAAGTTAAAATGAAACCTCTGAGACTTCAATTTTTACTTTTATTAGATACCTTTTAAGACCAGTAGAGGGCGATACAGTTCCTTTAATTAAGTCCTATTTCAGTGGTTTCCCAGAAAATTTATTTCCCCTCCATTCCTCTCAAGGATACCTTTTAGTGCCTCTGATCTTCAAAAGAGAGTAAAAAATCCAGTATTTCTCAATTGGCTCTTGCCCAGTTGGCTCTGAACTTTATGTGGGCAGAATAGGACACTCCTCCACAACCTAGAAGAGGACCTTGTCTTACAGCCAGCAGCTGAAGCCATGAATTTAACAGAGTCATGGTTGCTGCTTCCCCTGAGGACATTCCTTGTTGCCTTCCAGCACAAATCCTGAGTATTGACAGGCAAGAAAGGTGGCCAGGGTGATGTGAGATTAAAGGGAAGGTACTTAGCAAAGTCGGGATCCTATAGGGTTAGAGAGCCAAAGAACTATTTTGGGATCTACATTGCAGTGTAGAGCCTGTTTGATCTTGTCTCATTAAGCAGGGGGGAAAATACCAACAAAACAACCAACCAAATTAATGTTAACTCCTATTATTGCATGATTCTTAATTCTCTCAAACACTTCAATCCCACACAGGATGCTACTACCATAATGTCCCCTATGGAAATATTATGAGATGTTATAAAAAAAAATTAAAATGTATACCTATGGAAGAGTAATTAAAATAACTAAACACATGACAATTAACTTGGTACCTGGCCATGCTACCCTCAGCAGCACTCCTGTCCTGCAGGGGATGTAAAAAAAATGTTGGTTGTTCAGCATTTCTCTCTTTCCATACACCTGCTGGAAACTGCTGGTAGTGGCAATAAGGTTCATACTCTTATAATAGCTTTATCATTGTTGCTACCTGTTTTGCAAGTTAAAAACATTTCTTACTTTGTTTGCACAGAGCTCGTTGGGCTGTGTGCCTGTCAGTGTATTTCTGCTGCTATTACAAGAAGAGGTTTTATTTAAGCTGGGCTGTGAGCAGAGCCTAATAAAGAGGAACAAGAAACTATGATTTCACCATAAACACTTACATGCTCTTTAGATGGGAGGAGAGCCTTTATCTGGGGTTCAAGGGAGCAAACCCTCAAAGCTGGTCATGAAGCAGCACGTGTGGTCCCCTGAGCAGCAGGGTTGAAAGATTGAGTGACACCTACAGCCATGGGCCCTGGCATACAGTAAAGCCATGGAGCAGACTGAAGGCTGCACAAGATTTACTTGTCCCCAGCCTAATTTCCCTATGAATTTTTTCCTTCTCCTTCTCTCTCTCTCTCTTTCTCTCTTCTCTTGCCCTCCCTAACTGCTATTATCCTTGTTTGAAGTGCTTAGCTCACTGCATTGGCTACAAGCTTTGTCACACATTCAGCACTTCAAAATGCCTCTGCAGTAGCAGTGAAAATGCTCAATTAAGTTCAGATGGGAAGAAGAGGGAGAGAAGAAAGAGGAGTTTATAAAGAATTGATTATATTTAACGTTATATAGGCATCTAATGCTGGACAGAGGAAGGGTTGTGCTCTATGAAGGCAGTTCAAAGAAAATAAACAGACCAATTTTAGTCGGGAATTACTAGATCAGGACCAGCTCTCAGACATGATCAAGATCCCTATTTCTTCTATTTCTCTCATGGACACAGTTAGCTTCCAAAATGAGAATAAAAGGCCCATTATTGCCCACTGGTGGTGGTATTCACACATGCCAGCCAACAGTAGAAAATAGCTTATATTTCAATAACAGCTATTTTCTATTCTAGGTTGCTGTTATTGAAATATCTGGATGAAATAAAGGAAGAATGCTGCTACTAAGTCACTTGTGCTCAGGCTAATGTCACAGAATTTATGGCTGTAATTTTTTAATAATGAATCAGTTGCCTTAATGTGTTTGCAGAACCATGCATGGCAGGAATATTATCTTCAGAGGCCACAAGGTCTATTAATCTAATAGGAACAAGCAGAAAAGAATACAGATATTAAATCTAGATATAACATCTGGGAAAAAAACCAAACCAAAAGAAAACAAAACAAAAGCAGCTACATTTGACTATGCTTCAGCTCCTCAAACAACAGCAGTTATTAATATAATATTAGGAAAAAATACACCTATATGCAGATTTTCCCTTCTGCAAATACTGGAGAAGTTACAGGGATCTATCTTCTTCACAGTCATCCATATTTTTCAGCATATATATATACATATATATATATATATAAAATAATCTGTTTATAACTTATATAGTTATGACAAATTCCTGGAAGTTACCTGTGTTTTTAAAGCTTCATGAACTTTATATACAGACTTACAGATTATATTCAATTACAGATTAAATATTTGCAGCACTCTATTTATAACAGCTATGTCCAGAAACTAGTTACTCTTCTGTAAGCACAGTCTTACAAAAAATAAATGAAGATTATGAAAAGATTAGAGATCCAACAGTTGCAAACACCAAACTATCTTAAATTTACTGCTTGCAGTATTTAGATATTGTAATACAAAATTAGTTTCATTGTTCTATCTGTTAGCATTTTAATATCATCACTTATCAGAGGTTTTTACAAATCTTGTTTATTCGACTTTCAGTAAGGTTCAACCTATTACGTGTTTTAGGAGTTTTTAAAAACATGAAATTATGATTACTGCTGAAACCCTGGTAGGTAGGTACTGAAATGGTATATAGGTACTGAAATGCTTGAAATCTGGACATTCTGTCTGAAATAGTTGTTTGCTGAAAAGCTGCTGCAGGAAAGGGACCTGGGGGTCCTGGTCAGTGGGAAGTTGAACCTGAGCCAGCAGTGCCCTGGAGCCAGGAGGGCCAACCCTGTCCTGGGGGCAGCAGGCCNCCTCACTGCAGTTACAACTTCCATGCGAGGGGAAGCAGAGGGGCAGACAATGATCTCTGTGGTGATCAGTGACAGGACCCAAGGGAATGGCCTGAACTTGTATCAGGGGATGTGTAGGTTGGACATTAGAAAAAAGTTCTTCATCCAGAGGGTGGTTGGGCACTGGAACATCTCCCCATGGAAATGGTCATAGCCCCAAGCCTGGAAAAGTTCAAGAAGGGTTTAGACAATGCTCTTGGGCAAATGGTGTGACTTTTGGGGGATGTCCTGTGCAGGGCCAGGAGTTGGACTCTTGATGATCCTTGTCAGTTCCTTCCAAGTCAGCTGATTGTGTCATTTTGTGATTCTATGATATGCAAACAAAAATGTACATACACAAGATGAAGTTCTAGATAATTGCTAAATCAAAATTAATTAATTCATAAATTAATCTTCTCTTTGAAAGAACACCCATTTTTTGTTTTAAAAAGTCTGTAGTTAGAAAATAAAAATCACCCTCTTTAGTAATCACCTTATTGAATTCTGATCAGGTTTTAGTATTAGTTTTTCCCCTGAGCATTTAATGATTTCAGTTTCTGAGAGAAAAATCATAAACTGTGGTTTATCGTCCCTTCTCATTCCAGGGAAGGGTTCTGGGACACTGCAGAAGGGACTCCATTTCATTTTTAACAAATATCTACAATCAAGCACTTTAATCTGAAAATGTAACCTTCCCATTTAATATATTGGATCTGTCCAAGTTTTTAATCAATACAAATACATTATCCTGTTAGGAATTATGAAGCGCAATTTCCGTAGACTGGAATTACAGGGCTCAGCAAAGATCTGCTCAGGAAGGACTTTCAGAAATAGCCCTTAAGGAGAGGCATTTCAGCACTGAGTTGCACTACTCAAAAGAGCCCTTTGCGACCAACTAAAATTGCATTTCTTTTCTTGTAAGACTTAACAACAGTATTATGTTCTAAGAGCCAATCATTCAAGTACAGACAATTTAAACAGAGAGCTTTAAAGTGAAAAGGCTATGGCAGAATAAGGCCTATAAAATGAAGGTGAAACAGCTAAGTAGGGAACTTGATATTTCCAGGACCAGCAATAAAGTATCTTATTTTCCTTTTGGCCCTGGTCCACTTCATGATATTTGTGACCAAGCAGTGTTGCCATCACACAGCCCTTTGCTTTTATTCTCTTGGAGTGAGCCAGAGAGGCATACCTGGGGAAAGTGTATCCATGTCAGAAAAAAAACCCCAAAGCATTATTTTTGTCAGTCTCAGCAGAGGAAAGCAAAGCAGAACAATGCAAATGAAAGCTAAAGCTGGGCAGAACATTTTGCATGAGTTCATCTATCCAGCCAAAGAGTTGGGTTAAGAAATTACAACGTTGGGGCACTCATGATTAACTATTTTCCCATAGTAAATAAAGGGGCTTGGGGAGTCAGGCAAAATAAATGGCAGTTCAGAGAAACCTAAATTAGCAAGTGCTTTTTGAATTACCTTCCCCAAGATACCAGTCAGAGCCCAATGGTCTTCCCAACACTGTCACAAGCTGGCTCCTTAATTACCCCTCTTACTCCACTGTCACTGCCATGGTGTCTCTATTCATATCCTTGTCATTACAATGATCCTGTTCTGCTCATCTTCTCCAGTCACTCTTTAAAGGTTTTCTGTGAAGAAACAGTAGTAAAGAAGATCCCTCCCCTAAACCTTTATAGTAATAGGAAACCACTGCTGGTCAGTCTCCTTCTCTGCTTCCTCTCCCCGTGCCCCCTGCAACATCCCCACCTCCGGTTGCTGCTGGGTCAGCCTGGCCAAGGAGAATGAGAAAGCACATCAACAGAGCCACCGAGCCTGAGCAGGAACACTGTTCTACATCTAGGAACACCAAAACAGCCTATTAAGTAAGTGACCTAGACTGTCACAAAGATGATCTGTAAACTGAATCCTGCAAACTGATTACCACTATTGCGTAAAACTTTTCAGCAAAGGGATTTTATCCAGACTTCCACAAAAGCTTTGCACACCTTCAGTTTTTTAAAAGTCTGGGCTTTTACTTACGCAGCAAGCAGTGTGAGTAGTGAACGCCCCAGATATAAAATGGCTTAAGAGTTCTCTAATTATCAGCTTTCTTTGAATTCCATATAATTAGAAAGAATGCAGCACCATCTCATTACCATTTACCCTGGTGACACTCTGAGTGTATAACAATTAGAAATCTTCTCTGATAAAAAAAGAAATTTTCAGCATTTGATAATAACATTCACCATACATAATCTACCATAGTGCTCTACACTCACTTCTTGCCTTCTTAGACTCTGTACCACAGATTCAGACCTGTATTCTCTGTGTGTGTGATTACGATACAAGTATTATCCATAATTAGAACTGATAAATAAGAATTGGCAATTAGAGGAACCTTAAGCAATTTTCCACCCTATCTGAACAAAATGACTAAACTGCAAGTGACAAGCTTGTAAATTAAAAATCTGAAAATAAAAAAACTTTATTTACAAGTGTGTCATATGTGGGCCGAGTGGCATATAATTAGATATGCAGTCATTTTATTATGGTTTATTTGTTGTTGGCTCATAAAGACTTTTTATCTGGGAAAGCTCCCTGACTGTGACATTTTCTGTAGAGTGGCCATGAAAGGAAGTGTTGAAACCTTGTCACTAAAGACTTGTAAAACTACTTGAGAGAAATTACATAAACAAACTACCCTAGAAGATGCTTGCAGGAGTTACATTTGTAAGTGCTACAAACAATTAATTTCTGAAAACAACCTTTCTTTCATTGGACAGGAAGTCTTGCTTTAATTATTTTTGTTTCAGTTTATTACACAAGTCATTTACCTTGTCCTTGGAAATGAAAAAGAACTCAGCTTAGGCAGTGCACTATTGATAAATATTATTGGGTTTACATGGCAATGTTTTGGTAGTGGGGAAGCTGCAGGGGTGGCCCCTAGAAGAAGAGGTGAGGAGGTTCCCCTGTGTTGGATGCAACCATTCCAAAGCGGACCCGCCCCTGGCCAAAGCTGAGCCCATCCGTAATGTTGGTGACAGCTCTGTGATAACATACTTTAGAAAGGGTAAAAACACCACATAGCAGCTGTGAGGGAGAAGAAGGAAAAAAAGTGGAAAAATAACCCTACAGAAACCCAGTTCTATGAAGGAGTGGGAGTAGGTGCTTCAGGTGCCCGAGCAGAGACTCCCCTGCAACCCAGGACAAAAATAATTGTGAAAAAAAATCCTTCCCCTGCAGCTCATGGAGGACCATGATGGAGCAGACGTCCACTCTGTAGCCCACAGAGAATCACATGCCTGAGCAGCTGGATGTGCCTTGAAGGAAGAGGCAGCCCATGGAGAGGAGCCCACAGTGGAGCAGGTTCCTGACAGGACCTGCTGCCCAAGGGGAACCTAACACGCTGCAGCAGTCTGTTCCCAAAGAACTATACCCCTATGCTAGAGCAGGGGAAGTGCGTGAGGAGGAAGGAGATGCAGTGGCAAAGTGTTGTGAGCTGACCACAATCCTCATTCCCCATTTCCTGTGCACTGCTTTGAGGATAAGAAGTAGAAGAGTTGGGAATGAAGGAAGTTGAGCCCTGGAAGGTGTGACAGAACTGTTTTTGTTTATTACTATCCTGCTCTATGTTTAATTGTCAATAAAATAAATTAGTCTTCCCCAAGTCTAGTGTTTTTCCCATGATGGTAACTGGAGAGTGATCTCCCTGTTGTTACCTTGATTCACAAGCTTTTTCACTGTATTTTCTCTTCCTGCCCTGCTGAGGAGGAGTGAGCAAACAGCTTGGTGGGCACCTGGAAGCCAGCCAAAGTCAGGCCATTACAACAACGTAAAGTTTAGGTATATTAACCTCAAGTTTGAGACTTGGGGATGATCTCACTGAGCTCTTCTGTTTTTTCTCAGTTCCGTATGGTTCACCATACAGAATGAAATTGGCACTGCCTAAGACAAATAGCATTTCTCTTCAGCAGACAGAAGAAATCCAGGCAGAAGAGTAGGTGTAGAGAATATGCAGATTCTAGTTTTAGCATTTCTTTCCAGCTTTCTTCCCTTCCTCTTCATCTATCCTCTGACACATTTCTCTACATTTTCTGTCTTCCAGCCCATCTCCAGAATAGAAGCATTCCTTTGTCCCTTCTCTGTCCCTGCCACCTTGTTTGTCCCTCCAAATGCAGAAGGAGCTCTTGGTCATTCAGGCACAAGAAGGAACAGGCAGCAGGACAAAACTCCTGAGGGCCAAGCTCAAAATAAACCTTGGTAAATGACTCTTCTTGAACTTCCCTCCAGATCTGTTTGTGATGAGCAAACACAGAAGCCCTTAAGAAATCACAGCAGGCTCCCCAATACTGTGCAGATATACTGAACTACAGCCTCAAGATAATAGAAAGTTATTGTTAGAGACATTCACATAAAACAATGCAATAGCAAATACCATCTCAGGCTAGATCAGCAGTATCTCACAGACACAGACCTGCACCCAGTCTGCCCCAAAACTTTTCTTGAGAAAAGGAGGTGCCCTTTAATGACTCAGTGTTAAATGTCATGTTTTTATTTCTATTTATTTCATGTCAAGTTTCTATTTCTATCTAACTAGTGCAATTGACTCACTCTGAATGCTGAAGAAATAAGTTTAAATTGCATTTATCCTTCTTCTCATAGCAACTATGCATTTAAATACATACCAATTTTCTACATTAACAACTCCTAGATTTTATAGTTTAGTTTCATGGGAAAATGTTTACCAACTTCTGGTTGTCTTAATCCCCTTCTTGCAGCTCAGGAACCACATTATGTTCCCACCAAGCTCTGCTTCCAGCATCGGCTACTGACACTGTTCTAAAGAATTGTACATTACAGCAGTCATTGGTGTGCTCTAAGTTAAAACAGTTTTCACACTGAATAGAACATAATGTTGTGCACGGTCATCTTTGATCACTACAGCCTGTTCCAACTCCTCTGTGCCTATGTGTGTATAGTGAAATCCTACTTCAGTCATCATTCTCATCCAGTAAATCCACACTACATGGTCCGCAATCCAGGTGAGTATATGTGTATTTCATAGAAGCCCTGATGAACCCTAACATCTAAATTTCACCATTTAGTAGAGGAAACTGCTGGAAAGCACTAATTAGTGATGATGTAAGTTATCAATATCTGCAATGCCATCAATCTGAGCAGTAAAATTGGGAATGCTTTCCTCAGTCTTGCCGTACCCGTGATTAGGTGGCAAAGGCTCTCAGAGGGATAAAATAAAAGCAAAGCACACTGTAATATAAAATATACATGACATGGAAAAAAGTGAAGAATTGTATCAGCTACTGACAGAATTAAATGTATTCAGAAACACTGCACTTATTTTCATCATCTCAAAAATGTAGTTGCTGTGCTAATGGGAATGTGAGTCATGCTATGAACTCAAGGAAATGATGGGGCAAAAAAGTGTCACATACACTAATTCCTGCCACTGAAGAAATAAGAAACTTAGGTTATCAAAATTCCTTATGATGCCTCTGACAGAAACTTCACCTTTGAGTGATCAAAACCATTAGGGCTATTCTTTCACAAATCACATACATAGAAAAAGCAAACC
Organism: Daphoenositta chrysoptera; assembly: GCA_013397915.1. Classification (NCBI taxonomy): domain Eukaryota; kingdom Metazoa; phylum Chordata; class Aves; order Passeriformes; genus Daphoenositta; species Daphoenositta chrysoptera. The sequence continues at coordinate 363,127 of VZRO01003936.1, read as the reverse complement.
TTTCCAACTAATTTCACTGCCTACATGTCTCTCCTGGTGTCTACATTTTTATAGCATTATTTCAACCATATATTTCAGCTATAGCAATTTGCTTTTTTATACATAATATGCTTTCAGTTTTCTCCAGTAGTTTTTTTGGGTGTTTTGGATTTTTGGCATTTTTTTAATTATTTTTTTTTCTGGTATGTAGAGTTGTTTTTTAGTTTTTAAATAATCCTGTGTTTTGAAACAGCAGAATGGCATGTATGTGTTTTTTTGAAGTATACAGCAGCATTATCCTATGGTTGTCTGGTTTTTTGCTTCCTTATAAACTTTATATAACTGCAGTGTTCTATCACTATTTATGATTTTTTTTCACATTAATAGCAGCTATTGTATTAAAGTATAAGAGTTTGGCTCCACTTACATGTCCAGAATGAAAAATAAAATTGAATTGAAATCTGGTCCCAGATTCTTTATATTGCCTCCAACCTGAATGATTTTTGCGGGTTTTTGTGATATTCTTAATCTAATTTTAGTCTCACTGAAAACCTCAGTTAATTTTCAAAGTGAGATATTAAATGTAGTATATTAACAGTGCCACCGAAGTCTTACAGTGCTGAAAATAAATGGAGGGTTAATAAGAGTTTAAAAAAAAACCAAAAAAAACCAAAAAAAAACCAGTAAGAAACAGAGTGCAGAACTGGAAATTGATGTGATTGATCCTCAGCCCAGAATCCTGTCTGTGGGACTTGAATTAGTCCTTTTAGAAATGAAAAACAGGTCATTTTTCCTTTCCTTTTAGTACTCTGATGGTGGTTTGCTATATGCTAATGTATAAAAACACAGAGAAATTACTTTAAAATAGTATCATTTGGAATCTATTCACTCCTCAAATTTGTGGGTTTTGAACTGACTTCTTCCAACTCCCAGAAGAGATCTTATCCAACAAGCTGTGCATGTGACCCTCTTGTTCTGCAATGGAAGAGAGGTAGTGTTAGTTTAAGGTCAATGCTTACAGTGAATCCAACATTCTGCTCCCACTGCCCTCTGTACATTTTATTCAGACTATTTCAGGTAGCACACAAGAGAAAGACTCTTAAAAAGTATTTTAAAAAAAAGAAAAAAAGAAAAATCTACAGAAAGCAAGTCAGTTATGATGACTGTGCAAGCTAGACCCAGCTTCTAAGACTGGCTACTTCTGAGAGCAAAAGCTCTAACCCTTTCTATCCTCCAACTGGGAGTCCAGACAAAGAGGATTGTAGGCACTCTGTTCTGCTAAACTCTCTTCTATAAGTCAGTGTCAAGTATGCTTATCAAGAGAAGGGGAGAAAACAAAGGGTGCCACAGTACTTCCAGCCAAAGGTGCTTCTGGGTTTGTGCTCATATGATTTTCAGGCACTTAAGAGCTGACCATGCAGACTTGGCATCTACATACAGCTGAGGATTTGCACAGGGGATTTGAAGGAGGGAGCCTGAGGTGTGAAATCTGTTTCCACTGTAATCCCCAGCAATTTTTTAGGGAACTTAATGGAACTCATTCTTGTTTAGAAACCTCAGGAGCCAAAACATTCATGGTAAACATTGTCTTAAAAAAAAGAAAAAAAAAATAGTCCTAAATTTTAGGGAGTGTTTTGTATGTTTGTTTAAAAATATTATTTATTTATTTACTTATATTATTTTAAACTGAACTGCTATGAGCAAGAAAAATTGTTTTCCCACAACCAAAAATTAGCACAAAGATTTATTTTCTTCTGTCCTCTGGCGCCTTCAAGAATCAGATAAGTTTAAATCTTCTAACTGGTTAACTCTATTTCCTCTA
>VZRO01003936.1:336858-360523 GCA_013397915.1 Daphoenositta chrysoptera | reverse complement strand
AGGTACAACTGCTTAAAAAAAAAAAAAAAAAAAAAAAAAAGAAAAAAAAAGAAAAAGTTGTATTTGCTGCAATACCTTAGGATTCTAGATCTGCTTATCCACACTGTGTCTTTACCAGTAATGAAACTCACACTGGTTGTTGGGTGAACATCACTGATTCAGAGATAGCTAAAAGCTGCGAGACATCTCATCACCACTGCTAGGTGGTGCCCTGATATGTATCTTAAGACTAGTGTCAAGGCATATTCTCATCAAAAAATCCATATTTTCTAATCCCTGTATATACATACATTGGAGAGTTGTCCTGTACTGGGGTAATTCGGAAAATAAAATATTCTGCGTTTTTTTCTGTGACTTGTAATAAGGACAAAAGAATGTTGCAAAGCATATAGTTGTTCTCTCCTCCACCTTCCAGAATATTCTGAATGGAAAAGATCTTTGTAGAGCTTTTCCATGTGCAAATGGGTGTCTTCAAGGTCTGTCTTACCCTCTTTCTAAAGAAAGAGCAATTGCAGACAGCAGCTTGGTCAGTCACGGTGTGATACAATCTCAGTGCATAAGCATTCCTGGATTGTTTCATCCAAATTACTTTTATTACCTTATTCTGTCCTTTTCATTTAATCTACGCCTTCTCTGCTATGAAAAGAAGACACTACTAATTTCTATGGTAAACACTGTACATGTCTTCTATATGCTTTTCTCCCTCTCTTTCTAACATATATTTACTTCTCATTTCTTTCAAGAGGTTTGTATTATCAAACTTAAGGTTGTTTCAGAATGGCATAATGAAAGAGTATATGCACTTCTTGCTTGAATTATTATAAACAAACAAAAAGCAAACCTGGGCTATAGTCTGCTGACAGTTTTAATTTTTAAGCCACACTCAAGTTATAAAGAAGAAGATATGAATAAAAAGATGTTGCATTATGGATATTTTTTCCTGTACTCTACTCCTCATCATTCATAGCAGGAAGATATTTTATATATGCAAAGATAATATTTGATGTTTGGTTTAGATGCTTTAACATCTATAAAGATTAATTTGTATTTAAATAAAATATCCATTGCTATGTCACATAGCTAAGTTTACAGTAATTTTGATTCATTTTGTTTCCTTTGAGATTGTAGTTGTATCATCTAGTCAAAACAGACATAAAGAAACTTTACAAGAACCATTAGCTTTTTAATTTTTTTTTAAAGTTATTGCTTGTATTGTCTATCATTAGATAGACATAAACCAGAACATAAATCAAGCATTTCTTGTACTTCGAGCTTCTAACCCTTTGTCAGNATCCTGTCTGTGGGACTTGAATTAGTCCTTTTAGAAATGAAAAACAGGTCATTTTTCCTTTCCTTTTAGTACTCTGATGGTGGTTTGCTATATGCTAATGTATAAAAACACAGAGAAATTACTTTAAAATAGTATCATTTGGAATCTATTCACTCCTCAAATTTGTGGGTTTTGAACTGACTTCTTCCAACTCCCAGAAGAGATCTTATCCAACAAGCTGTGCATGTGACCCTCTTGTTCTGCAATGGAAGAGAGGTAGTGTTAGTTTAAGGTCAATGCTTACAGTGAATCCAACATTCTGCTCCCACTGCCCTCTGTACATTTTATTCAGACTATTTCAGGTAGCACACAAGAGAAAGACTCTTAAAAAGTATTTTAAAAAAAAGAAAAAAAGAAAAATCTACAGAAAGCAAGTCAGTTATGATGACTGTGCAAGCTAGACCCAGCTTCTAAGACTGGCTACTTCTGAGAGCAAAAGCTCTAACCCTTTCTATCCTCCAACTGGGAGTCCAGACAAAGAGGATTGTAGGCACTCTGTTCTGCTAAACTCTCTTCTATAAGTCAGTGTCAAGTATGCTTATCAAGAGAAGGGGAGAAAACAAAGGGTGCCACAGTACTTCCAGCCAAAGGTGCTTCTGGGTTTGTGCTCATATGATTTTCAGGCACTTAAGAGCTGACCATGCAGACTTGGCATCTACATACAGCTGAGGATTTGCACAGGGGATTTGAAGGAGGGAGCCTGAGGTGTGAAATCTGTTTCCACTGTAATCCCCAGCAATTTTTTAGGGAACTTAATGGAACTCATTCTTGTTTAGAAACCTCAGGAGCCAAAACATTCATGGTAAACATTGTCTTAAAAAAAAGAAAAAAAAAATAGTCCTAAATTTTAGGGAGTGTTTTGTATGTTTGTTTAAAAATATTATTTATTTATTTACTTATATTATTTTAAACTGAACTGCTATGAGCAAGAAAAATTGTTTTCCCACAACCAAAAATTAGCACAAAGATTTATTTTCTTCTGTCCTCTGGCGCCTTCAAGAATCAGATAAGTTTAAATCTTCTAACTGGTTAACTCTATTTCCTCTAACTTTCTTCCTCCTGTGTTGTAAAATTCGCTGTANCTGGGGTAATTTGGAAAATAAAATATACTGTGGTTTTTTTCTGTGACTTGTAATAAGGACAAAAGAATGTTGCAAAGCATATAGTTGTTCTCTCCTCCACCTTCCAGAATATTCTGAATGGAAAAGATCTTTGTAGAGCTTTTCCATGTGCAAATGGGTGTCTTCAAGGTCTGTCTTACCCTCTTTCTAAAGAAAGAGCAATTGCAGACAGCAGCTTGGTCAGTCACGGTGTGATACAATCTCAGTGCATAAGCATTCCTGGATTGTTTCATCCAAATTACTTTTATTACCTTATTCTGTCCTTTTCATTTAATCTACGCCTTCTCTGCTATGAAAAGAAGACACTACTAATTTCTATGGTAAACACTGTACATGTCTTCTATATGCTTTTCTCCCTCTCTTTCTAACATATATTTACTTCTCATTTCTTTCAAGAGGTTTGTATTATCAAACTTAAGGTTGTTTCAGAATGGCATAATGAGAGAGTATATGCACTTCTTGCTTGAATTATTATAAACAAACAAAGAAGCAAACCTGGGCTATAGTCTGCTGCCAGTTTTAATTTTTAAGCCACACTCAAGTTATAAAGAAGAAGATATGAATAAAAAGATGTTGCATTATGGATATTTTTTCCTGTACTCTACTCCTCATCATTCATAGCAGGAAGATATTTTATATATGCAAAGATAATATTTGATGTTTGGTTTAGATGCTTTAACATCTATAAAGATTAATTTGTATTTAAATAAAATATCCATTGCTATGTCACATAGCTAAGTTTACAGTAATTTTGATTCATTTTGTTTCCTTTGAGATTGTAGTTGTATCATCTAGTCAAAACAGACATAAAGAAACTTTACAAGAACCATTAGCTTTTTAATTTTTTTTAAAGTTATTGCTTGTACTGTCTATCATTAGATAGACATAAACCAGAACATAAATCAAGCATTTCTTGTACCTCGAGCTTCTAACCCTTTGTCAGAAATTAGTGGTTTAGGGCACTTAAAGAATCACTGTCAAATGTATTAACAAAACCAGTTTTCATATAAATTTGTGAAGGTGTGACTTAATAAGGTTCAATCTCAAATTTCGCTCTATTACTTACTACATACATGAAACTTACATAGGAAAATTGAGTTGGAATCAAGCTACGAGTTACAGAGAGGCGAGAGATGCCAAAGGGCGAGGGAGATCCACCCACTGGAGTCACGAGTTTCAGAGCAGAAACCCTTGTTGTCTAAACTCCTGATGCGGTTTAGGTACAGCCTAATCCAATCTTAGTTTATATCTAAAGGATTTAGCAGCACTTAATCATTGACTAATTTAACATTTACAGAGTGATTCAATGGGTCTCACTACAGTTATAAATCCAAGATGGCAATATTTATCCTATACTTGATATAGGGTATCTCAATCAATTCACACATACACGCACATAAATACAAGGAGATATATATGGATGATACAACGGTATCTGTTTAAAAATTCCCCTTGAGTTCTGTGAAACACTAATTTCAAATTTCTTGGCATTTCTCAAAAAGTGAGTGTTGACCTTTGAGGAGTGGGGGTATCAGCCGAGCCCCCTTTGTTGGTTTTCAGTGGTGGTCCTCTGAGTATTGTGAACCTGGCAGTTCCCGAGCTCTGACAGGTGTCCCACCCTGAGGGAGATGCTGGCACAGCCTGCTGTGGCCCAGGAGAGCTCAAAGGGCCTCACTTGGGGCCACTGTTTATGGGGTTGCAAAGTGATTGACTTTAGTCACAGAACAAGCTGAGCGGGAAGGGACCCACAAGGATCATCGAGTCCAACTCCAGCTCTGCACAGCACCATCCACCAGTCAGCTTCTGTCCTGACTGCAACCCAGGTTGGTAACTGGTAGAAGTTTTAAGAAATCCAGTAACAATGGCATCATTCCACTTGGAATACAAGTAAGGTAAGCGATGTACCAAAGTGGATGGGGATGACAGATTACCTTGCCTTGGTCAGGCAACAGAAGCCCCTGCTGTAGGCAGTACTGCTCCTACCATAGCCATGGAAGAGTTCCTGGTATGGTTAAGGGACACTTTACTGCCCAAATCATTACGCAAAGGCCAAGGCCTGATGGGAATTCCCAAGATCATAGAAGGGCCCAAGGAAGCAGGAGAAGAATACACCACCACACCCTTCTAAGCTTACATAAAATGCTTTGCACTTCAGATGAAAATCCCTATTGACTTCTTACGGCACCAGGTATCACATACTCTTCAATCAATTACTAACAAAGCTTCCAAATTCCTAGGCAAAAGTCTTGTTTCAGACTTTTGACCCCGAAAAATTACTAAATTATTAAAGTTATTGGAAGCCATTATTTATTGGAAGTAGTTGAATGTAACAATTATAACTTCCTGTACACATTATTTTTACGATGATGATTTTCTTTTGCATAGATAATAAGACACAAACTGTGGGTCAGACTAGATGACATTTAAAGGTCCCTTCCAACCCAAACTATTCTATGATTCTATGAAATCTGTTATCTGATATATGCAATGGATCAGCCCCTACACAGCAGAATGACTGTACAAAGATTTTTTATTAATCATTTTTACCTTCGTTTTGCAAAGAAAAATACTAGCTTTATGCCTGTTGAGAGATAAATCACTTCCAACAAATGACAAAGTCTCATTGATGGTACCCAAAGCACTTGCATGTAAAGGTAAATTTCAAAACTATAATGATTTTCATATTTTGTGGTCTCCATATATAGTTACACTGTGATGCACACAGTCACACTTGGTTTCTCCTCTTCATCAGATTCTGTCTTCATTTTCTTTAACAAGGACAGCATTCAATTGATGTGATAATTTTTTTTCATTTAAACTAAGCAGCTTTTTTAACCCCTTTATTTTCAATTGTCCAGTTGAATTGGGAATCTCTTTGTCATTTTTTAATCTATATTACAAGGAGATTGAATATCCAAATTATGTTGCTTGGTTCAAATGTTGGATAACATATTATTTTTCCTAGCCTAGATAAAAACCTGGTAATAACTTTAAAAATATATGTGTTTAAATCAGTTTGATGTTTCTCACTACCCCACATTTTATTATATTTCAATGTTATACCTAGTCCACCTATGCATAGCATGCCTTGTAATTCTGTTAAGGAAAGTAGTACTTAACACTAACCTATATTTTGCTAAACATGCTGTAGTTGATTTTTTGCTAGTTTCACAGACAGTACAGCATATGGAAATAAATATTGCCCATTATATTTTTGATCTGAACTATCAATATATTCTTTCATGCCTACTGAAAATTATGGGTCAGTAATAACAACACAATTTTTTTTCTGTATCTAATAAATATTTATTAATTGCTAATAAAATCAACAAATAATTACTATAGAGAAAAAAATAAGACTGTCTTGGCTGATTTTATTGTTATTTCACTGGTGAATTGAATCTTTTTAATGACTTTTCTGTGACATATTTTATAATCTTTTCAGTAAAATAAACTGGAGAAAAACTGTAAGTGTTGTGTGGTATCCAGTTTTCCATTCCAGAAGAGGACATGCCCCAATAAATTTCTTATAATCTCTCAGCCTCCTAAAATAGCTCAGATTCCTTCACAGAATCACAGAATGATGGAGGTTGGAAGGGACTTCCATAGCTCATTTGTTCTAAACAGCCTGCAAGGCCACATAGAGCCTATTGCCTGTCTCTGGGAACCATTGAGAACCTGGCTCTGTGTCCTTTGAACCTTCTCTTCAGGTACTTGTACACAGATCCCATTGAGCCTTCTTTCCTCTAGGCTAAGCAATCACAGATCCTTCTTAAAGGAGAGGTGCTCCAGTCCCTTAACCCCCTTACTGACCCTTTGCTGGAGTTCCTCCAGTAGCTCCATATTCCTCTTGACCTGTGGAGCCGAGAACTCGACACAAGTACGTAGTACTGGCCTCACCACTGCTGAGTAGAAGGGAAGAACACCTCCCTTGTTCTGCTGGTAAAATATCTCCTAATGCAGCCCAGGATACCACTGGCCTTTGCTATTGCCTCACATTCAACTCGGTGTTCACAAGGACCCTCAGATGCATTTCTGCAAAGCTGCTTTCCATCTGGTTGCTTTCCCTTGTTCTTGTGCCTGGAGTTTTTCCTTTCCAAGTGTAGGACACTGCACTCCTTGTTGAATGCCATGAGGTTCCTGTCAGTGTCCTTCCCCAGCTTGTTGAGGTTCTTCTGGACAGCTGTACAACAATATGGCATATCAGCCACTCCTCTCAGTTTATTGCCATCTGCAGACTTGCTGAGGGCACAACTCTGCCCCGTCATTTAGATCTTTGGACCCAGTATTGACCCCTTGTGTATGCCAGTTCAGGTACCAACAATGTTTTGCACTACCTATCACCTCTCTCTGTGCCCATCCAGTCAGTCAGGCTTCAGTCCACCTCACTGTCTGTTCATTCAGCCCATACCTCATCAGATTCTTCATCAAGAACTTATGGAAGACAGCACTCAAAGCCTTACTAAAAGTTTAGGTAGACAATATCTTCTGCTTTCCCCTCATCTATCAAGACAGACATTTCTTTGTAGATTACCTGCCTGCTCAAGCATGGCTTCCCCTTTGTTGACCCATGCTAACTATTCCTTACCTCCTTCATGTCTTTTATTTGCTTGGAAATGGTTTCCAAGATTAGTCGTTCCATCCATCATTTTCATGCAGGGAATGTGTAAATAGGAGCATTAAGAGCACTAGCTAAAGAACAGCATAACTAACACTTGCAGTAACTTGCATTTCTGAGAAAATGTTACACTGACTTAATTGGATCTACAGTAATCTTTATCAGTTCAAAGGTTTCAATTCTGAGATTACTATTGAGTGAACCCATTAGTTCCTTTTCTGCCCATATATTAAAATAGATTAGTATTTCGCATTGTCACAAAGATAAAAAATTTTCAGATGTTTGATAATGAAGCCTCTAACTATCAGATACTTATAAAAGTAGAGTGAAGGGTAGTACCAAACACCATAAAAATGAACCAAAATCCATTTAAATCCATTTAAATTCCATTTCCAGTAGACTTTTTATTTTATTGATATACAGAGAAATACATGCTAATACATTTATGTTCCTGCATTACCAATCTTGTTTCATAAAGTATTCTAGAATATTCTAATTGAAAACTCCTTAAAATTTTAATGAAATATTTATATATTTTTAAACTTATAGGATTTCACTTAAATTGTAATCTCATTTTTCCCCAGGTACACTTTTGTAATATTTTATATTTAACATTTGTGTAGTAGTACTTAGGAATATTTTGGCTATAAAAAAAGAATGATAAGAAAACTTGTATTGCAGATTCACATGATGTTGGAAACACAAAGGAAACTCTTCAAAGTTACTTTTTTATAAAAATCACATATATATTTCCACAATTTTTTGGAATTTACACAATTTTTTTCACCTTGGAATGTTTTTCAGCTCAAACTGGAGTGGTACACAAAGTGAAGCCATTATTTTTGCCAAGCTGGTTGTACAGAGATTAATGATAACCTCATACACATCAGACGCTTGTGAATAAATTTCTTACCAGTCTAGTATTGCTACACTAGAAATTAATGAGATTCCCTTCTGCATAGAGTCCACTTAAGCACTGACAATATTCTACTAAAAAACTGAACTAGAAAAAAGCAAGGCCTCTATCTGGCAAGGAGTACCATTCTTCTGATCTTGAGGCTGTTAGAATTCAAGAATCAGGTATCTGCACATGCTTTGTTTTAAAATGTAATGTTCATGATTTAGGGAATTCCCAAATATTTCTTCTAAAAAACAGCATTTTTAAAATTAATAATGTATAGCCATAAAACTGTGAAATAAATCCTTCCTGGTGCAATTTGTCAATTCAGAAAATATTCAGATCTCAAGAAAGTTACATTACCTTGATCTAGCTTCAGCTTCTAATAAAGAACTACCTTCAAAATGATTGCATTTTTGCTCCACAGTATTTTTTCATTTAAATGGCAGTTGCACCTGCAAAATGCTTTTTTTTTTTTTTCTTTCCTTTTTTGGTAAAGTGAGAAAAAGTCACTCTACAGGGAGAAAAAAGTCCAAGGCAAACAGGAATCTCTTGCTGCAAAAAGGCACTTCAGTGTTTAAGAACAAGTTTCATAAGTTGGATGAGTCTCTTAGGGCTGCATTCCAGCTAGGCCTTGTCTATTTCCCTGGCTTTCTTAGCAGTACAAAAATCAGTCATAAATCATGACTACCCAGCAGAGATTCAGATTTCAAGGGTATAAAACAAGCAGATGAATATCATTCATCAAATAGCTCTGCTGGAGATCAATAAAAAGCCATTGCTTTAGGTGTTCCTGCCAGAGGGGTCCATGACATTAACCTCAGTACTTCAGATTTCTAATACAATATTAGAGCTACCTTACATCAGGTCATTATCATGTCAATCCAGCTTCACTATAATCCTATATTTTGGAAAAACAAGTGATTTCATCTTTCTCAAGTAAATTATAATAAATTGTTCTTATATACACACCACTGAGGTTTTTTTCATCTTACTAACTAGAATTGGATCGTGGTATTCAGCACAGTTTCAGCAGCTAATATTTTGGGACTAATTCATTTCTTACTTTTATATTCACTGCTATGGAAAAACATTGTAGATATATTTGTAACAATTTCACAAACATTGCAGCCATTTCATCTCTTTTGTGGTTGTGTGCTGTATCTGCCAGAAAAGCTGATACTATAATTCAACCCCCTGAAGTATACATTTCTAGTGCTCAGTGATCCATAGCAGTGTAGCTATCAGACCAGGAGACTTAACATGTCTCATGCAGCTCACCAACAGATGTGCAACTGCTAATGGTATTCCTATCCTGACCTCCTGTTTAGAAGAAGGTGGAAGCATTAGGTGGTTCTCATTTCATTCGTAACCACTCCCTGGGGTAAGTAAGAGATATTAGCAATAGTCACACTATTGAGAATGTAAAATTAACCTTCAAGCTTTAGAAAAGTTTTCAGGTTTTCACAGGGAAAGTGAAAATGTTAGTAAAAAAATTCTGCAGCTGAGTGCTGCACTTATCATTTGCTTTGAGAGAAGTTCATTTGGACAAACAGAAATAAGTTTTCAAGAAAGAGATGATATTCCATAACCATTGATCAAGGACATGGAATGAACATTTATTAATTTATTTTACTAATTAGACACAAGACTGTCTGATCTTTGGCAGTCTGACAGGGGATTATAAAAACTAGATTTTTTTCAACATATTCTGATAATTCAGCCCATTTCTTTCCCAGGTCTTTGACATGCTCCTTATAAGGTTTCCTTTACCTCTTTCTGCATTACCTGGCTATTTCCTGTAAGTTTCTAAGAAAGAACAGTTAACAATGAAGCCAGGCAAATACTTAGAATCCCCTTTCTTGATTAGAGTTTGTTTTCCCTTTTTTTTTAAGGCTGCAGTGAGATATTTCCACCAGGAAGCATGCTTATGTAAGCTCCTTGTGCAGAACCAAGAGAAAATTGACTGTTAGCTTTGAGGGGTGCAAAAATAATTGAAATAGAATAGAAGAATTTCAAGAAATAAATCATACCTCATTGAGTTCACGTTGGGTAGCTGTATTTCCTGATGTCTAGAAAACTCTAAAGCTTAATGAAGCTTTATATGAATCACGTGACCTTTTTTCTGACTAATTCCTTTCCCAGAGTGTAATTAATTGTTTATTACGATTTTTTTGATATTTATTCTTGTTTTAAATTTCTTTACATTTCTCAAATTCAAGGTTTGTAGACAGTACCTGTCTAGCTTATGTTGCTATATAGGGCCCTGCATATTGTACTTTGCAGCAGTAGGAATCATAAAATGAAATAAAATTTTGCAACATGTTCTCATTTCATATAGTTACCTGGCTTATAAAAGTGAACATGGATACATTTAGGTATTTGAACTCTTTGGATTCAGGTATGATCTGAGTCAAATTCTTCAAAGGCCATCGGTACGTCTGAATTTTCTGTTTTACATTTGAGAAGTCTGGTGGAAAAGTGGAGAATATAGAATTAATTATATATCTAGATAAAGAATCATGTCTTTTTGGTTGACTGCAGATTTTGAAAATGATTATATTTCCTAACTTTGAATCAGGTTACTTAGTTTTTCTTATACATTTAGAATATTGATATAAAATAGCTTAATGCATTTAAATTATCTGTGTAGGCTAAATTATATAGGAAGTCTGTGCCAGCACAAAATTACAGTAATCAATTCTGACTATATGTATTTAAAACTGAAGTGAAAATGTTCTATGGTATGAAAAGGCATCCATACATCCCTAACTCTGACCTGAATCAACATTTTGATAGAACATAACCATCATTATTCATGACTTACTGCTGTCACTAAAAATTATATCAGAATATTTAATTAAATAATTAATAACTGCCTTTTGAATACACTAAAGACTGCTCATTTTTCCCTTTTTTCCCCCATCCCCTATTGTCCATCATTTACAGGAAAAAAATATATGTAATTTCCTCTTTTGGTTTTGTTTTAATAAATACATGTTCCTTTAAATTGAGCAATGATTCTATTTAATACTTAACTAAATACAAATGCATTTCCAAAACAATTATTATGTCTTCAGTATGATTCAGTAAGCAACTATGTCTCTATCATTTCAACATTCATCTACCACAACAACTATATCTATTGTAATGATTAATTCATTACAAAATATGTTACTGCTATAGACTATTCTAAACCCATTTAGGTTTCCTGCTTTCCTAAGCTGTTTGTCTGGCAATGGCATAGTTTGAAGCACTCTCTGCCTGCCAAGGCTCCTTCTCACCTGGAAGTCTGGGATTCCTCTGGGCATGCCCTCCATCCCTCACTCCATCCAGGCTTCATAGTCATGGAAGGAAAGGTGTCTCATGCTGGAAAAAGAAATGCACAAGTGTAACACACCTTCAAAGCAACGCAGCCAAAAAAGTATCTAAGAAAAAATTATGTTAATGATTACCAAAAGTAGTAGAGTATTGTAATCCTTACAGAGATACATCAATTTTTACATGGAAAGCAGAATAAAAAGAGATGTTCAGATAAAGATGGATGACTTTACCAGTACTTTACCCCAAAAATTATCATGAGCATTAAAGTGTATATTCATTGTAAGCACAGTAAGATTTTAGAAATCATTTGTCAAACTCAGATGTGGAACATAACTAATACTAGACCATGCCAGCTGAATGATCACTAATACTATGAAGGCTTTATGCAAAGATACAGCTTGTACAGTCAAAGTAAAATTACACTTAATGGCACTATGTTTTTTGGGAAGTTTCAAGGAAAGGAGCTTAGTACACAGGTTCTGGTGATAATGAGACTATTTCACCGCTAAAAAGCCCTGCTGTCCTTTGTCTGTGAAATATTTTCCTTTAAATAATTTTTTTTTACAATAAAATTAATATCTAAAATTTTTTACTTGTGCATTTATAAACTTGGATATTTATATATGAAATATTCAAGGCCAGGTTGGATGAGACTTTGAGCAACCTGGTTTAGTGGAAGGTGTCCCTGCCCATAGCAGGCAGGTTAGAACTAGATGATCTTTAAGGTCCCTTCCATCACAAGTTCTATGGTTCTATAGTATCTATGTAACTATTCTATGGTTCTATAATAGCTCTCTTACATAAAATTTATGAACATGTAGATATTTCACTATCCAAATTTTTTCACGTAATCATAATGTCAAATTAAAAATATCAAGTACATGAATTAACAGAGAGCTAAATTTTCATCTTAATGATGGTAAATTATTTCCTTTTCAAATGGAAAAAGTTTTTTCAAGAGTGAGCATGTAAATCTAAAAATTACCTATAGTAAAAAGTAACTCTTCCTATTCAGGTAACATCTTTATTCCATTGTTGTCAATGACAAAAAGCAATCATCCTTAACTTCGAAAATGAAGCAGCCCCATTCTATTGTATACAGTTCTTTCATTAAATTTATATGGGACAGTCGTGGTTGAGAAACTTTGCTTCACTTCTGGTGTCTCTCTATTCCTTTTTCTTTTTTTTTATTTTTAAATTTAAAAGTGTCTTTATTTGCTTATAAAGCAAATATTCACTACATAGTAGCAAGGCAAATGAAGCATTGAACATATTGCAATTTGGTATTACCCAGAAAAAATACAGTAATTGATAGATATGTACTCTTTTCTGTACACAAAAACATTAACAGATGCAGTCATTATGTCTAGTGTTCTTAGCATCTGCATGTGTCTGTTTGGGACGCTGAACACAGATTAAAAAGGTACAATATATTTGCAGCTGTGGCATAGTGGGAGAAGAAACAAAAAAGCATGAATGTAAGGCAAACAAGGGCTAAGAATGACTTGGGAAAAGATACAGCACCAGTCATTTATCAAACTATTTATACTACAAAAAAATGGATACTAGGCTCCAATTTCCTGCCAAATTCTACTCCCCTCAATGAAAGGTTCAATTTCATTGTCTTGAATGAAACATAGACAAAACAACGGTTTAATGACCACAAGTGATGTAAGAAGTAAAGAGAATCAAATTGAAATCAAGGTTATTTGTCCATCACTTTTGACAGACAATATTAACAACTAGAAACTTTGAATAGCCATTTAACTAATGTGTTTTTAGAAACTCTCCTTTGTTTTGTAATGACATGCCAATGTGTCAGTTTTGACTGAAATAATCTTTCAGTTGTAAAATCACTGATTTTTTTCCCTCAGCCAGAATGCCATTGGCATTCACCAGAGATCAGAAAAACAAACCTTTCGTTCAAGATCATTCATTTTGAGTGTTTAAATGCAGACCAATGACCTTGAGATACAAGCCTGTGTGCAAGAACCTTGTATCTTTCACAGCTCAGAAGTGATCTCCTCTCCCTGCAGTAATTTTGAAACAAGAGTGCTTGAGTTTAAACGCCTACACCCTCCAGCCAGCCTTGGGCAGAAACCTACAATGAAGGTTTCACTTGAAGAAAAAGGAAGAAATCCAAGTGCTAGAATACATGACTCTGGTTATTATGATTTTTCATTGGCTACTTCATAAGAAATACTCTGGGATGGCAACATTTTCACTTTGTCTCTGCTAGAGAAAAAGAACAGTTAAATATTGCCCTGATCATTTTCTCTGTGCAACCTACGATACTTTGACAGATTTCTTAGATCATCATGTTGTGGCAGGTTGAATGTTTCTGCTTTCAGAGATACTGAATTAGTCTGCATATGAATATGAATCTATTTCTGAAGTGGATTTTTTTTAGTCATTGTTCATGTGTACAGACATACCAGCTTCGTGATACTACCTATGCTGACTAGAATAATTACATTTTTCATTTCATCCTTTTCTTCCACAAACCCCAAGAGATACTTGCCTCATGCAGGGAGGTCTGCAGGGATTTTTTTGGGGCACAGAAGTGCTGTGGAAGTGGAGTTATGCATCACATCAAGGAGTGTAACTTTGATGAGATTGACATGATTTCAGACCTGGTTTCACCAAAGCAGAGGACATAGTCATCTTTAGAGTTTAATTCTGTTCTCATTTATACTTGTATAAATCCAAGGAAATAAGTGAAAATGGAATTCAAATAGAATTATCTTACATAGGATCCTTTCTACAATTAATATATGTATGACTCAAGATTATATGTGGTTATCCTTATTCTGAACATATTCAGTTAAAAAATATTCTGAGATCTGAAAATTTTATCGTTGTAATAAATCTTAAATCTTGGCCAAGGACTTACAGGAATAAGTCCATATATTAAAGACAAACTGTCAGTAACACCTGAAGAATAATTAATGATTTTAGAGTTGAATTGTTCTTCAAGTAGCTGATCACCAAAGCAAACACCAAGGTAATCTGAAGATATACAGAGTCAGATACTTCACTCATTACCATTACATTTCAATGCCCGTGTTTTATTAGCTGCAGTGAGTTGGTTTTAGCCCAAACACTGAAGATGGGTTATACGCAACACATGCCATTTTGCACTCAATTTTCTTCCACTGACTAAAACTCAGGTCTGGGGTTTGTTCTCTTGTATTGCTGTGAAGAAGTTATAACTTTGGTAAAGTCCAAAGTCACACTTCACAAAGGAAAGAAAATTAAACCTGACCTTTGTTGAAGCTGCAAAGCAGTAACACAAGGAAAAGAAACTAATACAAAGTTTTGTTTTGCTCTTCCCTGTAGTAACCTATAGTTACCTTTTTTTTCAAAGCAATTTCTGTATGCTGGAGTTCAAACCTACATTCAGTTTCAAGCTGTTCATTCTAGTGCAATTCCAATACTGCTGGCACTTCTGGAAAGCAGCCCAGGTGGGTTTAAGAATAGTATACTGTAAAAAAAGTCATTTTCCTGGCACACTGTGAGACATCAGGTATTGCTGGCCTTTACAAAAGAAATTAATATTTATACAATAGGATTTATTTATCTTTCTGATTCTTATTGTGTAGACATACAGAAACACAAATCCTTCACTAAGACGGAACTTACCTTCTGATGCACAGATAAAAGAATATATTTGTAGAGATGTAAATTAAATTATTCCCTTTCCACTGTAAGGGATGAAGTTCCTCTCCATTTGAATGCACATATTCTGTTATATACTGTATTGCTTTGAAACACAGTTCTTTTACAAGCACACTCCTTTGTGCCCAGTGGTTCAGGGAGTCATTCCCCGGTTTCTGTGAGACAATGCTTTCCAATTCAGCAACTATAAACTCAAGACAAGCTATTATTGTCTGTCTGCATTACCTTGTCTTTTCTGCTTTGCAGCATATTTAACTACAAGCTGTATAATGTATGGCTTAAAAAGAGAAAATATTCTAACGCTTCAGATGCTCTATTTTAATGAGGTAATCAGATTGTCATCTGACAATGACATAACATTGTTACATCCTTAAGTGTCACTAATAATCTGTGTGCATTTTGCAATGACAGTATGTAAATACGTATTTCAGTGGATTTCCAACCCAAAGCATTTCTGCTTATCAGGAAAGTATGACATTTTTTCATAAAGAAAAGCTCTCAATGGAACGGGTAAACTTAACAGATTTTCTTTGTTCTTTGGTGCATCTCAATAACTGAATCTATACCTTTCAGTATGATAATGATCTACAAAGCCAAAGTGTGT
The DNA here is from genome assembly GCA_013397915.1 of Daphoenositta chrysoptera. Lineage (NCBI taxonomy): Eukaryota > Metazoa > Chordata > Aves > Passeriformes > Daphoenositta > Daphoenositta chrysoptera. Next base: position 344,950 of record VZRO01003936.1, on the reverse strand, counting down.
GAAATATGAATATTTTCCACCTTCTTTCAACTTCCCCAGGTTGGAAGCTATCTCAAGGCTGGTTTATTTCATGAGCATTGACAGCCGTCCCTCTGAGTAGGCTGCAGACTGCAGGAAAGAATGCACTGAAATGATTTGGGGTCTTAAAACACATATTATGAAAATAGCCTACTTGCTGTTCCTAGTACTCAAAATCAATGCACTAGAAGAAAAAAGCAAACCAAACTTGAGGTGGAGGCAGGAAGCTGGAAAGGGACTGTGCAGGTTGGTTGACGTGGGTTTGAATTACCTGCTACATTCTTGTGAATGGATGAGTGTTAGTAGAAGAGGTTCTGGAGAAACAAGAATGGCATGCTAATTCCTTCCTTAAGGGAGAGTAAGGGAAAGATAAAACTGACAGATAAATAGGAGACAGAGGCCAGGGTTCAGTTCCCTAAGTATAGGTAACAAGTGCCAATTAATTTTTCCAGTCTCCCTGTTATAGAATTCCATACACTTCCCTATCAAGAAACATTGGACTGTCAACTTGTATAAAACAGAAAAATAATTACTGTAATTTTTTTCTGTATAATTATTTTGTGTCCCAGCAGCCCCTTCCTGACCCTGAAAATTTTGCTTATCATTATTTCTTACCAAGGCAAAGATCCTGCCAGTACTTCTAGGGGGGTTTCTATGATCTTATGATAAAAACAACCATTGTAAATAAGTGTAAATACTGAAAGTTCTGCACAGTGTGCCCAGCTGAAAACTGAATCAGAAAGGGTTGTTATGCATATGATTTTGTATGAAATATTATTTTTCGATTTTTGCATTTGTTATTGTTGTAGTGCAAAGTGTGTGTAAGAAAACTTGCAAGGTGATTAAAACTGACTGATGTGTTACAGATACAACCATATGAGATGACTGACAACATACACAGTGAAACAGAAATATATGTTCATTTCTATCTGACAGAAAATAAGCTAAAATTTAAGATAACATGATATTAGCAATACCAGGCAATACAAGCAGAATACAAAAAGCCAATATACAGCAATTTAAAAGCAGTTTGTGAGAAATCAAATTTTTCTGTCTCTTAATTAGCACAAACCTTTTTATATACTTACAAAAGACAGGAAGGATGACTGCTTGACTCAAAAGGTATTTATAGATATTCTATGCTACGAATAAGCCTTGGCCTGGTACATTTTCTTGCTTGACATTTATGTCTGTAGATTTATTGGTGTATTCTGAAACAAATTTCAAGAAGAACAATATTAAAAGGCTTGTATAGGAGAATTCTTGACAAAAAAAAAAGGATAATTTTTTATGACTAAACTAAATCTTTATGAACCAAAAACACACCCTCTACAACCATTGCAGCCTAAGTGTGCCTTTTGATACAACTTTTTAGTAAATTATTCATTTTTTAAAATGTGTTACTTATCTGTACTTATCTGTACTTGATACTTTGGACTGCAATACATTTTAGATTATATTCTGCATAATGCTCCTCTGTGCTTAGTCGGTTTAGGATTGAAAGTGCACATTAGTGACAATGAAGAAGAAAAGGGCAACCAGGTGATCTCAGCTGAGATTGCCATACACACACCACTCAGTGTTTATCAGGTAATTCAGCCTCAGCAGTCTCAGTCTCTGAGCTGTTCTGCTGGGATTGCTCACAGTTCTTGTGCTGTTTTTGTTCCCTTTGCTAAGGGAATATGATCTGAAATATACTTTTGCTATTTAAGGAGGCTGTATGAAAAGATCCACAGCAGGTTTTTCCATTACTATGGAATATGAAGCATACATGTATGCAAAGTGGATTGCAAGCAAATAAAATAATTTTAGCACCCTGCAGTTGACCTTGAAACCTGTTAAAGTGCTTTCCCTCCATGGGATTTTACTTCTAGGAACTCCACCTCTGAGTACAGTCGCAACAATGTGGACAGTTTTGACTGAGTGAATAAAAAACCTCGCATGTTGCATTGACTTTGGCCCTTGAGTTGTTGGTAAGGAAATGAGACAAAGCAATTGTAGAAGTTCAGCAGCAGCCGAGTCCAGCAGAGTGAGGACTGCTGTGAGAGTGGCATCGGAGAGATTGCTCCGTAAGGCTGGTCAGGCTGTGATTGTTTGTGTCCTTAAACCACAGCAGTTTGTCAGGGAGGGTCAGCTTACAATTTGCAGCATTATACTTCTGAATGCTTTTAAAGGGGGAACGGCAACAGCAAGAATATGGTAACCTTGAACTATATGGGCATAAACAGTCAGGTGTACAATTTCGGTTTTGTCTTTTTTTTTTTTTCAATTGCATCTACTGTTCCACTTTGCAAATCAGCATGCTTCATTTAATTAAATAAACACTGTAAGCAGCAGATTGGACAGAGGAATCTCTGAAGAATATGAAGAATATGTCTATGTCTGCAAGAAGAAAATGAACAAAGCACAAAGCACATCTCCGGTAAAAACAGACAAATTGCAAAATATTGGAAAAAAGAGGGGAGGTTCTGTCTATAGTGAGAAACTTGATGATACAAAGGAGAGAAAAAACAATTAATGAGTATGTTTATAGCATGTTAATTGCCAGTTCTGGGACCAATACATGTTAACTGCACTTAGCAAGTCTTCTGATAACCCTCTGTGCCTAAAGCTGTTTCTAGCACATGCCATGCTTACAACTCATCTGCTTCTCATAAAATGAGTGTTGCCAAGTAAGGTGAAAAATGTAGCAAGTGGTAATAAAAGCTAATACCCTCTTAGGGGTGCCTTATTCTGTGGATTTATAGATGCTATAAACCCTCACTGCCGATAAACTCACAATGACTGTGTTTTCCACAGTTCAAAGGTCTTCAAACATGGGTAGGCTGAGACCTCCTCACCCCAAGAGACATAATCTGTGAATTGAGTATGAAATCTTTAGTGTGGATAGCACAATGTAACCATCACCACGGTCATTAATGCCACAGTTTCTGCATAACCAAGAGTCACAAACACCTTTGGCTGGGCCTTGAGCTCTCACAGCATCAAAATAAATTGCTCATCCAGTTGGCTGACTACTTGGAGACTCCAAGGGGTAGCCTAACATTTTGCATAATCTATGTACAAAAAATAATGATTCATTTCACTTGGTCTGGAGTCAGGACCATGCCTTCCTGTATTGTTTTGATCCATTGGGCAATGAAAGCAACACAGCCTGGTTCAAGATGCACACAGAACTCCAGTTTACAGCCACTCCATCAGCTGTAGTATAAGCTCTGCCTCATAAACAAGGTTTATTTCTCCATGGCTAGAAAATTGCTTATTCCAGCCATTAGCTATTCAAGACAGATTTCACAGATAGCAGTACATGAGCTTGCTATTCACACAGCACAAAACGACATTATTTCTGTTTATTGCAATGTCCTCTGTCATTCCCCTTGGAAATGTTATTTTCTTATAATGTATAGAGGTGAGGAGGATGGATATTAGGTAATTTTTTTTTTTTTTCAATTTTTTTGATCAATCCTTTTCCTAAACAAGAACTGGGGGTGGGGTGGAAAGGAAAGATACTTTTCTTTTCTCCAAATCCCAAAACCTTAAAGAAAAAAGACATTGGTTATCATACATCTCTGCCACCATCTGTTCCATTCCATTTTAACTCAGTAAGTTTGCTCCCACTCTCAGAAAGCTATTTGCAGAGAGCAAGGGGTGGGCATATGCCAAAAGAAGCCTCTATTAAACCTAACATATAAACACCTGTAAAAAGAGGCCAGTGGTTCTCTTTATATGTTTTGCACCCTGGCATGAATGATTCTTATTTTTCTCTGCCCCTTTTCTTCCAAGAGGCAGCCCATCTGCCCCCACAACTATAGCTTGTGTGGGAATAAGATTTTGAATAATCCCCTTTGTTCACACCAAGGAAAAAGACCATGTAAGACTTGCTGGAGCACAGCAAGGCAAGAGGTACACACCACAAAATAATACTCACACAGGTAAAAGAAAGTGAACAAACCAACCATACAACTGTAAATAAACTCATATGACTATGACAAACCAAGCATAAAAACCCAAACATTTGGCCACACTGGATTTCCCGCCACTCTTTCAAAAAGTGAACTAATATTCAGCTAAAACTATGAAAACTCAAGAACAACACAAAACAAATCAGTTCAGAAACAGAAAAATATTATGGGTGGGCAAAAGAAAACCAAGAAAAATACATGAGGTCTCTACATGAGAAATCATGTGGCCATGGTTATGCTACGCCTGTAAAAGCTCTGCTCATCCTCTTTCTCTTTCCTGCATTGTCACACCATCTGTTTTTATTTACATCCTCTCTGTTATACTGATACAATTCTTCCAGGAATCAAGGATATGTATCTTAATTTTGTGTTGTGATTAAGAAAGAGAAGCTTTGAATCTCTTGCCTCAAAACCATGGTCATCCCAAAGTGGTTAATTTCATTCACATTTGGCCTTAGTCAACACCCAATACTCAGCAACATGCAGCTCAGAAGCTTGTTCAAGATACACATTTAATGGTCACATGGATGCAGTCCTTAAAAGCATTATTTACACTTTCCTGGCATTGTGATTGTGGAGCACCTGTTTTAATACCCTCAGATTTTGTAGTGCTGGTCTTAAAGGTACATTTTGTGGTAAGACATTTACAAATGCCATGACAGAAATTTTAAGAGAAAAAAAAAAAAACCAACACACTGACAGTAGCACCAGAAGTAAATATGTACACCAAAAAGCTCATTAAACTAAGTTTTGTTTTAGCTGTCTCTTTTTCTTCACTGCTAAAAATCAGAAAACCTCTGAATGAACAGGATGCATGGGGCCCTGAAAAAAGACAAGGGGGACTGACCTTAAGCTGAAGGAGGGCAGGTTTTGATTACATATTAGGAATAAATTCTTTATGGTGAGGCTGGTGAGGCACTGGAACAGCTTGCCCACGGAGGGTGTGGACTCCCCATCCCTGGAGGTATCCAAGACAAGGCTGATGGGACTCTGAGTAATCTGGTCTGGTGGAATCTAGTGGATACTCAAGACTTCTTAGGTTTTCTGATAAAATATTTCTGCATCTCAAGTCAAAGAGTAAAGGTTGTTTTCAATTATATATCATCACTATATTTTTTGTGTGTGTATAAAACGGAATTGAGTTCTATGTTTGGGCATGTGCTCACGATTAAGTTACGCTTCAATAGACCAGCACAGAGTAGTCATAATCATTTAGGACTATATGTTTACAAACACAAACATAATTTATGCAGATGAGATGCAGAACAGTGAATGTAAAAGAGACCCTGCAAACAAAAACTTGTAAGGATGACAATGTGAGAAATTATGAATTATGGTAATTTTCAAATTGCACACAGAAACTGTATTCTTTTTACTAAATTGATACCCATAATTTTGCATGCAACTGATTATATGAAATGAGAGGACTGTTGAGCAAGTTTTTATGAAAAATCTTAATATGAAGATAGATTCTGTAGAAATAATATATGGCACTGGGAAGGACTGATGGGTTGTAGGCAGCAAATTATAAGACGATAAAATGGATACAGTTATGTGAAATATGTTTTGAAAACTTTCAGTGAGTACCATTCAAAATATAGATGTCATAGAACTATGTAAATTGTAAATGTACGTGCTAAAATGGCAAAAACTGAGGATGGCCATTAACTTTTCAGAGTGAATTTCAAGTTCTTATTCTGGCAGGTAGGCGGTGTCAATGCTGGTGACTGTGTGGACACATTCTGTAAGTATCTGTGCATATCAGGCTAGCAGAGTACTCTGATGGCAGCTGATTAATAGCTGGAAACTATTACATATATTACATATACCACTTTTATTCTAATTTCCATCTTCTAATTTAGGAGGGTTATTTCAGGATAGGGACATTTTTTAATGTCTGAGGAATTCCTCTGTATTCTCATTTTGATGAGGGGGGAAAAAGGGCACAGTTTTAAACAAGAGTTGAACTGCAGTTATTGAAGCATATATGTACTAAAAACTAAAAGTTTGTTATTGGCAAAAAACCCAATCTTTCATGAGATCCTAACTAAACTAGCAAATCCAAGTAATCTAGCGACCCTGGGTGAAGCTAAGATAGGCAAGAACATGGAAATATACAGAAAAACTTTAGTGAGATATATTTTACTCTCCTGATTCAGCACAAAAATGGCTTTTTACTGTCTATTTTCTGCTCTGCAGAGGATAAAGACAACAAATACTCGATGGTTATTTCTGAATAACAACACATTTCCTTGCTTTTATCTTCTACTGAGAAGTGTATAAAGCTAGCTTTATTTATTTTTTAAGATTCTTTATTAAATACTAAATGTTATTTTTTCATAAACTACAAAAAACTAAAATAATGCTTCAATAATTTTCAGTAGTAACTGAGTGTACAGTTGCTAATTATTAAATACAGCTTCAAGAACTTGAATGAATTTCTAATGTAATATTATAGCATTATTATTAATATTTATGTTTCTCATAATTTTGTGAGCATGTTTTCTCTTCAGAACAGAATGAAACCTTAAATTTGAAAAGAATTGCAGTATTGTCACAAGTATTCAAGTTCATTAAGATCACAATAGAAACAAAAACTATCACTGTGTTAACAACTAAATTGCCTCAGGACTACTAGATAAGATGAACCATGAAGTTCTAGTCTTTGGTGTTTTCTACTAATTAGCTAATTATATATTCATTATTACCAAAATGCTATTCATCTTTTTTCGAAAAGAAATATCTCCTCACTTGTGTTCGCAGGAGGTATGTAATGAGCTTTTCTACTATTTTTTTAAGTCAAACTCCCCATCCAAACGCAGATATCTATCCCAGTGCCTGTTCACTCCCATCGTTCCCCTTTCTCTGGAAAGGAAGAATGCTTTCCTAACTCTCTTTCATCTTGGATTTGTGTTTCACAGTCATACTTTTTAGCTTTCATACCTCTGATGGAAAGGGAGCTGAAATTGAAAGAGATTGATCCGCTGGAAAAAGACTACACCCGTTTATCAGATTTCTGCCTCACATTACCTCTCATTTACTCATTTTGCAGTCTACAGATTCAGTGGAAAAACAAAAACCAACCTCGTTTCCCCCTGCCAATACCTCAACACCTTCTTTGTTTTTCACTGTCTGTGTTTCTTTTGTGCCTTAAGCATAAATATTTGTAAAGCCATCCCTGGCAGGGCTGGACAAATCGAAAAGCAACACAATGCCAAGACAAGGCTGATTCAGTGCACCAGGACCTACGTGCCACCCTTGCAGCATAATTTTTAACCACCAGAGCTCTTGTTGGAAATAATTTTTCAAAAATGGCACTCGAAGTAACACTTGTGATATATTTAATATATAAACCAAACAGAACAGATTATTTCATGGAATTTTCTGCCTGGAACATCATTATGCAATGCTAAACATAGTCTCCAAAGCAGAAGAACTAGTTCATCATCATCTGCTAGAACCTTCCTGCTGTGACCTACAGGTATAAAGAATTCAGTAAAATAGAAGGAAGCATTTTAATTCCCTTTGAAGTTATACAAAAGAACTGGAAATTCTCACTGAGGTGTTGTATACATCTAGACAATACTTACCTCTCTGAAGATGCTGGTAGGGTGAAAATCAACCTGAAAGTGTCCTTAGACTTCTCTCTGTGCAATGAGTCTTTAAAGAACATGGTCTATTTTAGTGGATAAAATGACAGAAGACTTGTCACGACAAATTCAGCTTCCAAAATGCTTTAAGCTTTTGTCGGGACACCTTGGGTCCGCCCATGGCGGGTGATGGCATATCCTGACAGGCAGGGCCCGTATTCTCCCAGACAGGAGCAGGACAGCCAGGAGGCACCGGGGTAGCCCGAGACCTGGCCATCGGGCAGCTGCCCAGGGGAAGGGATGGGATGTGTGCCAGGGGTGTGCCGGGCAGGGCCGGGCTGTGGGAGCTGTGCCCGGCTCAGCGGGGCTCGGCAGGGCCGGGCCGGGCTGTGGGAGCTGTGCCCGGCTCAGCGGGGCTCGGCAGGGCCGGGCTGTGGGAGCTGTGCCCGGCTCAGCGGGGCTCGGCAGGGCCGGGCCGTGGGAGCTGTGCCCGGCTCAGCGGGGCTCGGCAGGGCCGGGCCG
>VZRO01003936.1:282727-336109 GCA_013397915.1 Daphoenositta chrysoptera | reverse complement strand
GGGCTGTGGGAGCTGTGCCCGGCTGGGGAGCGGCCCTGCTGAGGTTCCACCATGCTGGGGCTGACGGGGGGTCCTGGGTTTGGACTGGGCAGGGAGAGCCTTGGAGCGCCGGTGGTGCCCTTAGGGACATGGAAGTTTTAAAAGTTCTGTCAGCTGTACTGTAAGAAGTATCGGAATAAAAATGAAAGAAAAACAATTTCATTCACCTTTTTTTCTTGGGTATGATGTCGTTTCGGGGAAGTCATTTTGCATAAGTCAGTCTGTAAAATACACATATATATAATAGTAATATTACTTCTGTACTACTCTCAGGCACCTGGCATGGTTCTTGGGCTTGTCTTGTGCAGGGCCAGGAGCTGGAATTCAGTGATCCTTGTGGGTCCTTTCCAACTCAGGGTATCGATGATGACAAGGGCCAAGAAGTAAATTAAATGCTGCTGTGTTTCTGTTTCATCAGCAGTACAATCAGTAATGTCTAAGCTTCAAAACATGTTTATTTTATTTTTTTCTGTCTCTGACTGACAGGTACTTCTCCCATCCATGGTCATTTGTCATTGAAGTAATACATGAAGGAAAGAAATGGTGAGCAGTCCCTACTCCTCATGTACAAGTATGTAGTGCCTAGTGCTTCTGTACTCCTACACACCAAAAAGAGCTGTCAAGTTGAAGGCAACTTTCAGAAGACAGAGAAGAGCAAGAAATTGTGGCTGTGGTTGGAGAGCTGGCTAAACACAACGGCTGTCTGTGCACTTGCTGTCTCCACACTGAAAGTATCCAAACAGGTCTCAACTTGTTTGTTCAATAAATGCTTTTTCTAATAAGAGAGCATATTGGCACAGGTTCTTTGCATGCCCCACTAGCTATCTAATGATTTCAAAAGTAGGAAAGACAGATTAATGGCAGCTTCTGAACGGCCAGTGCGCTCTGGGTCCTAAAAGACCAGAAAGAGAGCATGTTCTGAGACTAGGAAGTTCTCTGAGACACCTGTGAGTTTTGGTGGAAAAATGAAGTGCAGTTCTACTCCATTTTCCAGAAATGCTTCTGGGTAATTTTCCTCAGGAAACGATTCTGTCTGTATATGGAGGAGCAACTCTGAGAAGGGTGATCACAAAGAACTATGATTTCCAGTGCAGAATCATAAGTTTCCATATTGGCCAGGTGGTTCTAAACACATCATTTTCAGTGTGCTGCTTTCTAGGACAATTAGTTCCCCCCTTACTGTGTAGAGAGAAAATAACTATTTATTTCATGCAATGTACTCCACTGGTCAAATGTCAAATCAATATTTAAATATGGTATCATACAAGCAACAGTATAGCATAAATATCCTATCTTACTTCCTTTTTCAAGTTATAATTTCTCTTAGAGTACTTCTATTTAAATGGAAGTTGCATTCTCTATTTGATACAATAGTGTTGGCTGTGTGCGTGATATGCATTTAAATTTTAGGAGTAGAGATAAGTATTTTACTCTTTATTTGAACAAGAAAGGAATGTAAATCTTAATATAATATCCCTGATGACCACATGCTAGCAATTGAGACAAAAGAAATCTTGATAAAATGTACCAATGGAGAAAATACCGAAATAAATGAAATAGAGTAAGAATCAGTTCTTACATATAGTTAATGGATAGTAATGTGCAAAATCTATGATCCCACCACCAGATACAATTTTTCTCAGCTAGCAAAACCAGACACACACAAAGCTGTTTATTTAAAAATAAAATTAAATAAAATTAAATGAAAGAAAATACAATGAAAGAAAACAAAATAAAATTTCCCAGCAACGTTTACAGTTATCTAGAGAAAGTACAGATATTCTGGAACACTTCTGTAATACTGCCTTAAGAGGACTGTTAAATAATTCACAAGCATATTATTTGACAAATAACTTGTTCAGTATACTTTCAAACAGAATTTTCTTGGAACATTTTGTTTTCACCAATGCTTAGCACTGTTTAAGATTTTTCTGATAAATAAAAGCACTTCTGAATTCAAAACTAGTATTTAGCACATAGGGTTTTTATCAGTCAGCTACTAGTTTTTATCAGTTAGCTCTGGAACCTATGAAGGTTCCAGAGTATTATATGGAATAAAGGTGACGTGCAAACCACCAGTTTGGCACACAACTCATGTAGTCAAGGGTGCAGTCAAAGGTGTCTTCATCCCACTAAAGGCAAGGTGGATGTCTCCAGGAAGTGCACATGGATAGTGCAGCCTCGGATGACTGCTGCACCAAGTGCAAGTAAATCTTTGAGACAATATTGCGAACACACACCCAGATTCCTTAATCTTTATCTGCAATTACGACTAAAGATATCACATTCTTTAATGTTTTTTATTCATTGGCAGTATTGCCCAGCACACTGAACTACAGCTGGGAATTACTGAGATGCAGTGTGCTCCTTGTCCCTCACCTGTTTCCTGGACTCCTTTCCCAAAACATGACCTAAGACAGGCTCTTTATCAAAATATTTCCTGTAAGGTAATGCTGAAGATTCTTCAGATCTTTGTGGTTGGGAATGGGGGAAGAAACAAATCCACAACAGTGCAAACTCAGGAGTTTCCAGTTTGACTTACTTAAGGGGGAAAGTTCTTTAAATATTAAGAGCCACAGCTGTTTTCCAAACTAATTTCCTGCTGGTCAGATTTCTTCTGTCAAAAAAAGTATTTCTTCTGTACTCTCAGGAATTCAGAGTACTTACATGCTGTGTGTCTGTAAACTGAGTTGCTTGTTCCTGGGAGAAATTCTTTTCTTTGGCAGGCAAGAGGAAATCTAGTCAAACACTTTTGAAGTCAAAGGGCTTCTGCAGTGAAATGAAAAACAAAGAGGGATTGATTAATTGTGGCTCTGCCAGTTTATCACTTTAACTTTTGTTTGTTTCCTAAACCAATTATTTCATAACATTTTAAAGAATAAGCCTCTTCAGATCATACAGAATATCACTCCCTTGTAATTGATGGGATTAATTTTTTTTATTTGCATAGAATTATACTGAGTTACCTATCCCCCTGTAAAATAAAAAGTGTATTGGCTCCATTATCTAAGCTTTAATTTTTCTTTTCATCTTGTTGTTTCTGTATATAAATTCCAGAATGTAGTTCAAAATAGAAGATAATTCATATCATTTGTATGCATTTGAGATGTTCGTTCCTGCCTGTAAAAATGCAAGAGAAAATCAATTTTCCAGTTATATTGCAGACAAATTAAATATATATCTATATATATAATAGCAAAATAGTGAAATGAAGGGTAAGAATATGTTTGAAAAAGACAAAAAAAAAAGAAAGAATGACGCTGTATTCAGTCAAGAGAAGTGGCCGGGCAGAAAAATTCTTTTGACATACGTTACATAATTAGCAGAGCATCTCTCATGGTGATACAGGAAATATATTTAATAACTATCCTCTGTTCTATTTTTTCCAATGAAACCTCCATTAAGTGGGTTCCTGAAAGATAAGGCTGAGACCAGAGAGTTCCTGAAAATGTAAAATTGGAAATTTCAAAAATAGCAGCCTATTATACTTCGATATTTGTACCAAAGCAAAGGTTCAGTCTTTTCACATAACAGATACACTGGGATGGATTTTGTGACCTCCACAGGAACAAGGAAAGTTTTGAAAACCTACTGCATTTCATAACCTTTCACTTGATAAAGAAAGAATGTGCAAAGGAACATTTTATGTTTACCTGTTAATTTCCTTTGTTTTTTCCAGTTTTAGGCCCAAACTGGGATAATTCTTCCAGTATTTTTTCATGTTCTGCATAAAAGTAGTCTCAATTTTAAGATTAACATAAGGAGACTTATTTATTACAATTGTTCATATTTCTCCAACTTTTACAATCAGAAATAATAATTTTGCTTCTCATATTCCCATACCTACCAATCCAGGTAGATCTACAGAATAACTCTCCTTATAGGAGACCACTTCTGGCTGGGTTCTTATCTAGGCCACAACAACTTTCTGCATCATATTAAAAGCTTTGATCTCAGCTCACTGCAAAATTTGAACAACAAAATCCAAACAGACTGCTACTGTGCTACTGTAATAGTAGCTGCAATGTATTTTACATTATAGTACTTAAATGATTTTTGCTAAATTTTAAAGATTTTGCACCAGCTGAAGTAAATCAGGATTTAAACATATTTTTTGTGGTCCATGTCTTACCCATCTTTCACATTGATAATAAAATACTGGTATCCTTCTTCCCTCTACACCATAGAAGTGTAGGCACCACTAAAAATTAATCCCGTCAAGAGGCAAAGATAAGCAAACTCCTTGAAATTCACAAGTGCATGGCTTGTCAAATCTTAATTTAGAGAAATCCAAAAACCAAAACCTCAAACTACCAAAAACCTTCTGCAGTGTATGTTTTTTTTAACCGTGAAACTCCTGTTTTTATACTGAGCAAAAAAAACTCCCAAGGGGATTGTTCACTTTAAAAAAAATCTTCCCATAACTGTGCTATAAGGGAACCAACACTTCCTTTTAACACAAAAGACTCTCTTTTGGTCTCATTTCCATATTAACATACGAATCTGTGAGAACTGCTTCCTGGTAAGTCAGCAACATTTGTGCCATAAACTGATATTTTGAATATGTAAAAAAGAATTGTTATTTACTTGTTTCACTAGATGCAGGTGTGAGAATGTGAACAGGAAGAGCTGTGGGTGTGGCAGTAAAAGATAACACAACTGATGTGAAGCTTGTCTTATGTTTTGATGTGCCATTTTCAGAGCTGGTTTTCCTGCAACCCCCCTGCAAACACACATGGTGTCTTTATCATCCTTGGGCCCAAGGCGTGTTCACTACAACTGGTGAAGAAAAAAATTGATTAACACATTTGTTTTAAAAGCTGATAATTCCTAGTGCTATTTTCAGTTAAGACAGAATTCAGTTTGTAAGTCACAGCACTTCCCAGAGCTTTCTTTGGCAGGCAGATCTCCTTTTAAGTTACTCTTAGGTTTCTCCTCTGCTTTTCAGCATCATGATCTCATCAGATAAACACACTCACACACACAGACACAGAATAAAGTAGGTTTCAATGAACACAAAGGAAATACTAATAGAAAAACTACATGAATTATTATATTAATTTAATATTTTTTATTTTCTAAACAAATTAGAGTATACAATGTAGTGCAGAGAAATTCTTGACTGTATGGTTTCACTTGCAAGGCATATTAATTTATTCAAAACAGAGGTAATGGACAGAGAAGGGAAAATTACATATCCAAGTTTCTCTTAATAGTTAAAAATTAATGTAAACCTTTGATAACTTTGAGAAAAGACAAAGAACTATTTCCTGTTATATCTGTAAATTGTATCCTACTTAGGAGTGAAGTTGGTGTTTCCTAAAATATTTCTGTCTTCAAATAGGTTTTTTGTTTGTTTTATTGGTATTTTTTGTTGTTGTTGATTTTAATCCTGTGCTACTTTTCTTTTTTTCCTTACATTTTACATTCCAGCTATCAAATTCAGAACACAGCTTTTAACTCCAACCTACTTGAAAATAACAAAAAAATGCTTAAATGCATGATGATAGAAAAGTGCGGAAAGACCTCACATTTTCTGAACTTACTTACTTCAGTTTGTGAACTAAAAAGGCATATAACTTCTCATTCTCAGCAGTTACTCATCCAGCAGATAGAGAAACTGAAGTGCTAGTGTTTTAAAATTTTTAAAAAACCAAAACAATACACAAAAGGAGAGAGAATACAAAGGTTCAGAAGACTTAAGTTTCACTAAGTTAAGGATTTTTTTAGATTGGTTTCAAAAAGGTCCTTACCATTTCCTAAATAGTACAAATTTATACATATAAAAACTGCCTGGAAATGAAGGCTTAAATCCTTGCCTTGTTGAAAGCAGAGGAAATAATTCTACTGACTAAGTCATGGAGAAAACTGACAGTCTTCTTAAAGTTTTCTGACAAAAGTGTCCTTCCATACCAGGAAAAATTCTTTGTAAGTGAACTGAGAAAATTTGCATTCAGTACACACCTAATAACAGAAAATAAAATATTCTGTGCCTCTGAGTAGGAAGGTATTTCCATTCAGGTTTTGTACGTGTCTAAGAAATAAGAATAATAACTACTTTTCTTTGTGTCACTTGAAAAATAGAAGTCTGCTCAACAAGCATGCTGCATGGTTGTATTTCTTTTATGAAACTGAGATAAGGAGGAAACTGTAATTGTGGGAGATCTGCATTTGAATTTAAGACATTGTGTGGCTGAGAATGACTGAGACAAAACAATGAAGGGATACATTTTCTATATTCACGTACCTACTGAATTGAAATCTTAAAATTGAGACATATTTTATAATGAAAATTGAAAAACATGGGAAAAATATCTTTCAGAGACTAAAATGGGATTGCCTGGGGATTTAAGAATTGTGTGAAGTTGGATCTAGTTTTCCAATAAAAACTTAGCAAATATTTAATTATTCTTGTTCTTCACAGGTGTTAAGGTTTGGTTACTGAAGGATTTAGCTCTGCTAACTGGCACTGGATAAGGACCACTTCAAACTAGAAACTATGAAAAGAGGATGGAATTTACAAAATGATTTATGAGATCTCTGTTGGTACACTAAGACAGCAAGGACTGATGTTTTCAGGTAAATTTTCTGTTCTTCCACCCAGTAGAAGTAAGGAAAGCTCTATTCCAGTAAAGTTTTTTTTTCAAAAAAGACAACTCAGTAGTCTTGTTTAGGAGGATAATTGGCCCAAGGGAAAATGTCTGGAGGGAGTTCTCACTGAAGCTCCTCCAAAGCCCACTTCTTGCTTTCCACTCTTTCCATTCATTGGTTTTCCTCACAGCCTGGAGTCCTGGACAAGGATTTCAGTGCCACCCAAAAATCTCAGCCTTTGCAACCAGAGCAGAAGCAGTGAGAGCAAGATGAGCAGGTTGTAATCAGAACTGGTGAGTGTGAAATAATTTTCTGTACAAAACCTCTCCATCCCCTTCCCATTGGCAAAGTGCTCAATTTTTCTTTTCCCTCTCTCCTCCTCTTTCCCTATCCCTTTCTCCCTCTGCAGCCTCTGATCTTCTTTATTCATATACTCTAGCAAATACACAGATCTATTGCAATATGTTTGATATGACACAGTTTTAGCCAGTTGAGAATTTCCTGCTTTCAAGATTACAGTCCAATAGTTTCTAAAATACACAAAGGAGACAAAAAGTGGTTCTCTATTGCTCCTAGTGAGCAGTCTACTGGTTTGTGTAATGCCAGTGGCAAGCTTTTCACAATGAAGATACTTTGATTCACTTTAAGCTGACTTTACAGATTGCTTTTATTTCATATGCTGGGTTTGTTTGTTTGCTTGCTTGTTTGTTTGTTTTTCTTCCCAGATCTGACTTAGACCAGGACATCATCTCTCATGAATATTTCTCCATAACATCAGATAGCATAGGTAATACACAGGAGAGGAAAGGAGGGAGACAGAGAAGTGGGGAGGTTTTCAAAAATATCTTTTTCTTCACTGGGGCATGATATCTATTTCCTCTTTGCACTTACTGATTGTTACCAAACTTCAAATGCTACATCTTTGTTCCTTACCTATAGAATATTCAATGGTGTAATATTAAAATTTCACTCCATGAGACTTTGGGATAGTCACTTTAATCCTTAGAGAAACCAAAGCAAGGCATCCCCTGAGGAAACCAGGTGAAAGTTTCACACCACATTTCCTTGTCACCTTCTGCAGTAATACATATATCACAGAAAAGCCATTTTAGGTACAGATGGTTCCACATGTTCCATATTTTGGATTGTGTATTCGTATCCATTATTTCAAAGTAAAATTGGGAAAGATAAAATGGATTTGTAATATTTCTGGTCTTTGTTGTGGGGTATTTGGTACAATAATAAGAAATAAGATTTTAAGACTTTTATTTAGGAATTCCTTGTGTCTAGTTCTCATTTCTAAATAAACTATCTCACCCATGGACAAGAGACATAAAGTCCTAGCTTATCCAAATCCTTTCACATTACAAGACTTGAAAATTATAACTCATCTATTTTCAGAAGACATTTCTTATCTACATTTCAAATAAAATGCAGATTTTATACAAAGATTTAAAGAATTTTGCATTTCTAAGGGTTTCTCTCCTAATTTATAATGACCATATCTCCTACTGAAAGTGGTTACCTCTTTATGTACAGCCAGAAAGAACTTAGAATAAATTTTCTGCCTTCATGGACAGAGTTCTATGTGTGCTTCACATAATAAATAACAAGCAAATCGTCCTTGGATAAAGGCATATCTTTAACTGAGATTTAAACATTTTAAAGGAAAAAAAAGAAAGCAAAGCAACAATCTGTCATTGTTTTCCTCCATGTTTCAATAAACAGGGTTAGTCAGTCCAGATAATTGCTATTAAATTCTATTAATTAAAATTTTAATTAATTCCTAGTTATTTAAGTTGAATCTCTATGGACAGACTATGAGTTGTTATGTGTCAGACAAACTCCATGCACCTACATTTGGGTCAGCTTCAGAAGAAGTAGATTGCATAAAAAGCAAAGTTTGTGCAAGAAAAAATAAATATTTATGAGGTTCTCAAAAATTAATGTGAAGAAAATGGTATACATTTTATAGCATCAAAATGAACTTAAATAGTCAGAGAACAATTTAGGCTTCCTGCTTCCTCTGCTTAAAAAGATTTTATGACTTCAGGCATCATTGTCCTTCGTTGCTACAAGAAGTTGCATATAATGGCATTGCCTTCATACACAACACAGTACAGGGAATATCAGCACTGGTGGGAAGGAAATACAGAGATATGTGTGGGATGTGAAACTATCATTGTTGCAGACACATGAAAAACATCCACATTACTCTTAGACGGGAAAGAGAACGTCATTATTTTAGAGTAATCAAAGTGGGGGATTTGAAAACTGATTATTAAAGCTCCTTTCACAATTATAAATGAAGAGGAGTAAGTGCTCTAGGAATATTGAATACTAATTTAATATTAATCTTATTGAATATTAAGATTAAATGGTGGGTTTAGAAGTTTGAAAATGCTCATTCTTCAATTATACTGTTGTAGCCATGGCACGGCACATTAGTAAACACAGAAAACCAATCTTTTGTTATAGTTCTTCTAGGTGAAAAACAAAACAACAATAAACAAACCTGCAACAACATTATCATCTAGTAATTAAATGATGACAGTATTCCCAAGGGCACACAATTCTTCAGGATACAGGATTTCTGCCAAGAATGCTTTTAGAGACTTCTACAGCTTGATAAGTGTTGTTTGCCGAGCTGATGTGGTCTTTCTCTCACTGAACTGGTTTCATTAATTTGATGTGTGAGAATAAATATTTGCTTTGCAATTAACTGGAGATTAGTATGGTCTAATGGAACTTTCCCATAGAAACAGATGCTCAGCCCTTTAGATGCATAAAAAGCACATCAGCACCTGGCAAACAGAATGAAGCTGAGGGGAAAATATTGTTAAAGACATTTAATTGGGGAACAAAATTGATGCACATGTAATAGTTTTGGATTTGCTCAACTGAAGCAGCAAAGACAAAAATAACAGTTACCTTGTGTGCAGATATGATATTTGTCAAAGCCATACTGGTACAGCCAGTAAAATTAACAATCTTTTTTATAGAAAAATACATTTCCAAAGTCTCATATATTTATCATATATATACAATATTTTATAAAACTAATGATGTCACTATATACTATGATAAATGAAAAGAAAGACACAAATGAAAATTAGGGGTTGAAAATCATAGTGCTTAATATCCAAGACATTTTTTGTGTATGACACAGCAAAATAAATATATATTTCACTGTATTACCTAGACTGTAAACCACTGAAAAAGGAAGTTTGACTCTTGCTCCTATGCATTTAGCCACTTGTCAGCTGAGGGATTTGGTACTTTTGGTGATAGTGCAGTAGAAAGCCCATCATTTAAAGGCTATGAAGTTTTAAACTAAAATAAGTAACTAAGTAAATAAATAAAAAATTAGCCTGTTAGTAAGTAATTAAGGGGAAACATTGGATGGTAGCTTCTCCTAACACTGCATTTCAGAAACAGCACATTTATAAGAAGACTAATGCAACTTACTCAAAGTGAAAATGCACAAATAAAACTGACTAAGAAAATGTTGAGCAGATAAATTGTAATTAATTCCACCTCTAATATACATGGAAATGTTCAGTCTACATCAAGGTATTTTAGGCATTCAGTTAGGACTTATGGTTCATCTTTTAAATTCTCCACACACCATTTTGTATTTTACATTTATTCGGTTAGTTATGCTCAGTGTGGATAAACAAGGAGGAACTCTACATCTAATTCAAGCTAAATAAAGCTAGAACAAAGATAGTATTGAATCTTCATAAATATTTTCCTGCAATAGTATGAAACACAAACATTTAAACCATAAATCTAAATATATGCATCTAAATCCAAATCTATATCATATATATAAACAGACATAGATAATAAATATGTCAAAATGAAAATGTTTTGGAATATCTAATTTCTGAAACTTCTCCAAATATCCCTATCTTTTTTCAGGCCAGGCACCATCACAGAAAGTTCCTTGAAAGTCTCTAGGTCCAACAACATATCATCCTTACCATAGAAAGAAAGTTCAAACATCAAAGGATAATGCAGGCAGAAAAGAGATACAAAAGTACCTACTCCATAATTCTTGAGAATTACCTTTGTCTGAAGATTCCCTTGTTAATGCTGTAGGGAAAGTTAAACTGCCAAGCTGTGTTAAAATACCTAACTGATCTAGATCGGAACATCAGAGGTGACGTAATTCATAAGGCAATTTAGAGATGCCAGCTTTCCTCCCTCTATTTTAAAACTTCTGGTAATCTTGAAGCAAGACTTAGTTTCCAGTTCTAAGTGCTTATAATCCTTTGTTCTTGGTTCTTTTTCAGTGAGGCCCTGCTGCTCACCTGCTTTGGCATTGCAAGCAACACGCATGCCTCAGGGTGCTTCTCCAGAGCTTCCTGGGGAGCAGCTCCTTTCCTGGCATTAGCATCAGGACTTTTAATCTCAGTCCTGAGCTGAGGTCAGCTGCAGGACCAAGGCTGGCTCTCAGCTACACAGAAAGTGAGAGGTGACAAAACAATGAAATCATCCCTCAAAACCAAATACTGAGGTAAGAGATCCTCCAGACCTAGAGGTGGGTGACAATAACCCTGCCAGAATTTTATTGTCCCTGGGAGTGCCCATTCAGTTTTGCTGATGTTCCTGAAGCAAGTCAGGATTACAGCACTAAACCTGAGTGCAGGGTAAGGTCCAGCAGTGAGCAGGAAAGTCATTGATTCCTTGGTTAGATCTCCGTGAAGACACAAAAACCCACAAACACTGATTCACCCTGACATTAAAATAAAGCCGTAATATCTCTCTATAGTTCCTCCATAATCAGAATCTCACCCTGAAGTGCCTTGCAGAGCAAACAGCAACCTCACAGGGAAGCTCCATTATGCAAATGATGTAGCAGAGGTACAAGGATGTGCAGATCTTAGAGGGCACCTGTGTCTGGTATTGTTCTTGCTAAAAAGAAGAAACAGGAGATTAATTTGCTATGGTATTTGCCACAAAATATTACAGTTTATAATTGATAACTGAACATCTTCACTGATAAAAGACCTGTTAGATAAAGTAGAGCAGATATTATATCGATGTTAAGAAACATGACATGATTCTCGTTATAACAGTATTTTGCCACATGACACAATGAAAGCCTTTGTGATGTTACTCATAATGATGAAGTAGCCACAAAACCATCGCTGCCACTTAGGAAAGGAGAAATTCTTCTCCCTGGCTTTTTAAAAGAGCCTGTCCTGCCAACCATAGAAACAATTAGCTTAGTGAAATGATCGAAGGAAGGCTGCCTCATTGAAGGCCCCATGAAGGTTGTGGTTTCTTTGGTTAGCTGTGTGTTACTTTTGAGGGTTTCCCAGACAGGTCTGTTTGCTCTCTGTTTGCAGTTGTTGCCACTGGGAACTGTGCACCTCTCATATCGCAACTGCCACCAGTGATAAAACAGCGAGGCTGTCAACTAAATAAGGCAGCAACAGTCCTCATTAGAAAACTCCAGGGCAATTGTGGTGATCAAGAAGACAAGAACTATTAATATAAAATTAGCAAAAAATCCTTGACAGTTAGTTATAACTAATGACAATAACAGTGCACCAAAAAAGGTGATGGGCAGAGGGTAAATGGGTGAACTGAAATTATGGGAAGCACACATTTCTTCAAAAGGCAGCTTTCCGGAAATTTTTTGCTCCCTTCTGAGTAGTTCTGGCAAGTCACCCTCATGCAACTCCTTGCACTGAAAAGAAGCTTGTCTGAAGACATGCCACATTTTCACCAATTGACCCTGCCTTTCTAGTTCTGAAAGCCAAATCACAGATCTCTAATGAAAAATAAGACTGCATACCTAACTATATTTGAAAAATTTGATAACGCTTTTCCAGTCTTATCATTGCAGAGAAAGATGGAAAACATAAAAAGACACTTTAGCACATTAAGCTTACCCTTATTACACTGCACAGACATATGACACAGACATATAAAACTCAATTTGCTACTTCTTTCTTCAACAGTGGGCTCTGGTAATTTCAAAATTTCCCATCACCCTCCATCATGCATAACACACTTTACAATCTCCTCACTTCACTTTTCTTCTACTTCTCCTTTTCTAACTTATTTCTTCCCTTTCCCTCTTTTCTCTACCTCTGCGTCCTCTCCCTCTCTCTCTCCCTCATCTTCTCCCACTTCCTTTACCTTTAGTTCCATAGACAAACAGAATTTCTAGAGACAAGATCAGAAAAACTAAGTGGGAATTTATCATACAGAAACAATTTTTCACACTTTAATTAAGCTTCCACGTTTTCAGTGTACATGCATCTGCAATGAACCCTCAAATTAAGGAATCTTAGTCAATAAACACATTTTAACATAAAGGAATACAATAATGTGGCAGAAAAAATGTTCAAATTTTGTCATTCAGAAGTCACTAAATCCATCTGTATTCACTATGGCTCTGAACCATTTTTTTTAAATATAAAAATCATAATGCCTTCTTGACACTCTAACATACCTCCCATCAAATGATGCTGGGGCTTGTACTATTTGACTAGAAATCAAGAGTCTCATCCTGAGACTAGCTGTAGTGGTTATCATTCTGCTGATAAAGATTTTTAGACATAAACTTAAAGAAAACAATTATGAACAGTATCAGTAAATTGACTTCTAAGTGCATAAACCAAACAGATAGTTTGGTGAATCACTTGTTATTCATCATCTTATATTTTCATTAAAATACCCTTCCACACTGAGCTAACAACAGAACTTAAATTGGCTTTGTTTTATATCAACAAGCTTGTAGTAATGCTGACAGATGCTGATGTGACCTCTACTTATTAGGATCTGACAGCTGGGTTAGGTACCATCTGCCATCCCCTAGGGATCTCACCTGAGAGTGACGTTACTGATGCATCATGATGGCCAATTGCTGCCATTTAAACAATCCTTATGGTTCAGCAAATGGAGGCAGAACCTGAATGAACAAATCCTTCAGCTTCTACACCTGCTGCAGAAAACTTGGCTCCTAACCTAACTGGCTATATAAAGTAAAAGTTCGTAAATTCCTCACATTTCTCATGTGAGAAGAATATTTAATTCAAGTTTCAAATACAAAAATTAAACTGTTTCATTTATCACTACTGCAAAAAATTAAAGTACTATGACTATAAAATAACGGGTTTTAAGAATTTCCTGTAAGTAACTTCCTAAAAGTACCAACCTTTTCCCTTACCTTCAGTGCTGTCTTACAACATGGACATCTACTTTTTTGCTATTTCCTCTTTACTGCTATAAGTAAATGGGCATTTCTTAAATAGAGTCCCTGCAGCACTCAGCAATGTTCTTTGGGGAGTTTAAACATTCCAATTTAACTAATGTTAACAGATTTAAACTTCCCAGTCTTATAATTGTTAATTTAACATTCTCCTCCCATCCCACAAAAACAAAAACCAGCAAAAAATAAAACCAATGAAAAACAAACAAAACACTACAATAATCCAAAACAAAAAAACTCCAGAAAATCAACCAACAACAAAAAAAAAAGAAAAACCCAGAGACATTTTACATAGCTAAAAGACTCAGTGACAGTGTTGGGGTTGCTGGAGCACTGGCCTTTGTGGAAAGTCAGACTTAGCCTACTTCTACCTGACCACCTTTACAACTTCTGTGAAGTAGAGGCTACCCATAATCTTCAGATGCTTTTAGTGTGTAACACTAAAATGGCAACACCCCAAGAAGATGAAAACGTTTCTCCCTGACATTGTATAAGTAAATGAGAGGATGTAGTTGCTGGTCTGACACCCCTAGAAATCTACAGAATGAAAATGGAAAACAAAATTATCACTCCTCCAACTTTAAAAAAGGTAAATTGAGACTCAAAAGTTTAAATGGTTCAGTAAAGATTATTTACTGATTTGCGCATCAGTTATTTGCCTATGATGAAATGTTTCTATATACACTCCAAAGCTAATTACCCACATTTCTACAATACAAATCTGATTAAATGAACAAAAATAAAATTAGATTTTTCAATAACTATAAACCTCTAGATCTAGTTCAACAAACGTGGTAAATAAAAAAAAATTAAACAATGCAATGTGCTTATCATAATCTAAATATGGTATAGGTGACAGAACTGGCTGAAAATGTGAATTGAACCTGCATGTCATTAATACTCTGTTTGTTTATGTTTTCAAAAATCAGTATAATTAAAAAGCTAATGATGTAAGAGACCAGAATAAGAGAACTACATGCAATTCCATTATTTTTCCCACATTTGATTGCTCAAACAGGGCATAATGATCATATACAAAGTACAAAATGGAATTGAAACAGAAGGGAAAGATGAGGGAAACAGAAATGATAGGTTGTCTACATTCATATTTCCCAGCCTCCTCAATCATCCTTCACATGATTACCTTTCTTTCTATTGAATAGATTACTCTATTATTAAATGTTATTGAAGAGAATTTGAATAGTGCTCAAACTTCCTTTTCAAAAGCAGGATTTTAAAACATCAGAAGAATCTTTGCCTTATCCTCTGAAGCATAAAGAAAAAAAAGAAACAGATGCAGATAGTGATTTTCTACATGTGGAAAATGCACGTGTGCTCCTCACAGAATGGAGAGGTATCACAACAGACATGTCAAACTTCATCATTACTTCTTCCTTCCAGATCTAACCAGTGTGACTGCCCTCAAAGGCTCAAAATTTGTATCAACTCTGATTCTGAAACTATCTGCCTACTCTAAAACTAGCCAGTATCAGAGTCTTGGATATTCAGATTTCTGGTCAATGGAAAAACCAGCAGTAGAAAGCATCCGTTTTCCTGTGGGTTTTTTCTAGCCTTAAAAAAAAAAAAAAAAAAAAAAAAAAAAAAAACAAAAAAAAATTCAGAGAAAAAAAAAAAAAAAAAACAAACCAAAAAAAACCCCACAAAACTATGCTGAGATCAAATTAAAAAGAGGAAGTTTTATCTCCCCAGTCACTATCAGTGGTTTAACACGCATAGCATTTTCTCTGTTTCAGTTTGGCACTGTAACACATAAAACAGTTGCTGTGTAACATAACAACCAACTATTTTGCAGTTCAATCTCATGTGTGTATAAGAATCTGAATTACCACTCTTGCTATCCCATCTGTTTCTCTGATTGCTGCTGGCTTTTCCACTGGGACAAAAAACAGTCATTTAGTTGCCTCATTGTTAACACCTGTGATTGTTGTTGGCTGAGTACAAATATGCTGGGCTGCTGAAAAAGCCATACTGTCTTTAAGGTCCTTCCTCTTAGATGGTCATTAATCGCTGGATGAAGGTAAAAAGTGGCCAGCACTGTGAACTCTAGGTAAATTTATTAAAGTAAGAGACAAAGTTGGGCTGGGCATTGGAACTAAGGGGATGATCTCTAAGGTCCCCTCCAACCCTAACCATTCTACGATTCTATAAGTCTCTCTATATCACCCTGCCAGTATAAAAAATATTGTTAGGAATCAGAGCCTTTATTCTCATTAAGTAAAGCAGTCCTCATTGGGGATTTAATTTGTGTGTCTGTAAAGAATATTAATGATTTTTACAGGAAACATTTTGTCTGGGAGCTGTAGACTGGGGATCACTGTCTAAAGATACGTAAATACGTTTGTGTTTTTACATTTATCTTCAGGATGATCTCTTCCTCATTTTCAAGCTTTAACATTTCCTTCCTCTATCTCCCCTCTTTGAGTTCTCTCTTTCCATGCATGAAATATACTTTTTGTAGAGCTAGAAGTCCATGGCTTGATATACAAATGGTAGAATATCTAAATACTGTGATAATGTGAGTGGGCTTTGAAGGGTGCTAACACAGTGCTTTCTAAGTCAGAGTGGTTGTCTTGTTCTATACTCACCCATCAACACTGACATAGGTGCTAGAGAAAATATCAATACTTCAAGGAACAGAGTCATATTTCAGACTTATATCCTGCACCTTGAGTATTTTTTTAAGTTACTGGCAATTAAAACATTATTAAGACTTTTAGGGAATGCTAGGTAATAAAATTAATGCTTTTGTGATAGGGGAAACTTATCAGAGTCTGTCAAAGGAATTGCTCCAAAGAGAGTGAATATGTCTCAAGGTGAAACTGATGTACAGAAAGATCTCATAGCATTTTTATTCTTCCTGCTAACAGATGAAGAACGTGTACATTAGGCTTGATAAGTGTGTTGCTTACTTTTGATATGAGAAAGCACCTGTTGAATTGTCAGTGAACAGAGCTACTTCTGAGAAGGCTTCATCTTTTCTGTTTGAAGTTTCAAAGAATAGTTATGATAAAAATTTATTTTGTATCTCATGTAAGGATTGACTCATACCTGGCTTAGTCTTTTCTCTGGCCAGTGGAACGTAAAAGCATCTGCTTCAGAGTTTTCACCGTGGTGTCAGCATTCATGAGACTGAGAGACTCTTACAAGGACTATTATACACTTATCCAAGGAAAGGGTAACAGCTGGGCAGATGAAGCTCAGCCCACAATGCAATTTAAAAATTCACAATGCAATTGATAGGGTAGATACTTCAAAACATAATGCAAGGTGAGGATTTCTCTGGGAGTGTGTGGTTGCTGGTAACACCAGTTTACATGATGATTATATCATCATTGTGCAAACAGGATGGGCAAGAAGGTATTTTTCTTCTTTGCTGTGTGACAATGTCCTACCGCCTGAACATGATAATTCTTATCTCAAGATGTATTCCCATTGGTTTTCTGTGACTCTTGTGTTTAGAGTTTTGAGACTATCTTATCATAGGGCACCCTAAATATCGTTACATCTCAAGCGAGCTCAGAAACCAAAGCTAATATAAAAATCTATGGCTTCTTTACTGAATTGATTTCTCTGTGGGAATACATAAAATGACAATGTTGTGCTTTGCACTAGCTGCCTTGATATTTCTGTGTGGATTTTAAAGGTTTGATATTGATCTATAAAAAACAAAATAGTTTGGTTTCTGGCTATTTGATAAACTGATTGCCTTCTCTGGTGCATCAGCAGACAGTGAAAAGCACTGCAGTAAACATTCTGCAATTTAACAGGGTAAATTATACTTCCAGATCAGGGGATCTCCACTTTATATGCAGATGAGACCCAAGGGAATGAAGATGGAGAAAAAAACAACAAAGGAAGGGTGTTTCGACTCTATAATAGCTTGATTTTTACTGTGTTCTGATGCTTTGTGAAATGGAAAATTTCCCCTTGGTAAGCTGAGGAAACACCGTAGCTTTCATTTCTTAAGCAAGTGCTGTAAACATCAGGAAAAGACATGAAAGACATGTTCATTACAGATTCTTTGAGACAGTTCAGAGCTCACCATGCACATTAAGAATCCTCTGAACACATATGAAGAATTGGGTCTATACATGCAGTCTTAGCAGATCATATATGATTAGTGAAAATATGGAATTATCACTTTCAAGTAGCTCCTGGATCAGAATGTTGAACCACTGTGTCAGTTTTGGCAGAAATATTTTGATTCATGAAGCCTGATAGAATTTAGTGCCACTAGCCAGCTTGAGTGGTTTGTTAAAGATTTAACAACTGGTTTGGATCTCTCTGTCCTGGATCAAGAAAAGAACCCCCAGGAAGACTAAGTCATTTCAATATATTGTAGACTCCTATGAGCTGGTCAGCTGAAGTCTCACAGACTCCTCTACATACAATGACAGCATCTCCAGGGACTGTGGTGGCTGCTCAAATGCCCCTTACACACACAGACAGCTAAATGCAGGTGTTTTAGTCTAAGCTTATTCCATGCATACTCAGAGAATATGGAAGCCTCCAGAATGTGGAAGCATGCTTCATATAGAGGGAAAAGCATGTAGATGTGTCCACAGAGAGAAATGAACTGGTGATGGGTTCTACATTGCTCTGTGTGGAAAGTATCATCTTCTTTATCTCCAACTTTTCTGATTAAACCAGCAGCTGAGAGTCCACCCAGTAATGTTCATTAACAGTCAGTTTTCTTATTGCATAACATTGATTTTTAAAATTCAATCAAACTATGTTCTTCTAAAGATCTTTGTATAAACAGTGACTAGTTTTTAATGTAGTAGTAACACATAACAATCCTGGGGTAGCTGACTTCAGAAACAACTCTAATTTCCAAGCTGCAGATCCTCTACTGACATGCACTGTTGGCATCTCTATCCATACCTGCTTCTCATAAATGGTCTGGGCTGGAAGGGACCTTAGAGATCATCTAGTTCCAACGCCCTTGCCATAGACAGGGACACCTTTCACTAGACCAGGCTGCTCAGAGCTCTATCCAATCCAGCTGAAACACTTCCAGGGATAGAACAACAATTGAAGGAAAAACCGCATAAATTTGGTTTCCAGATTTCAAATTATTAATGGCATTTTTAATTCATAGTGGTTAGTAAAGAGATGTACACACATAATAAATATTCTGGTGTTGATGGCATTCCTCTCTTGACTATAAAAATTATGAACTGCTAAATAATTAAAATAAGCTTGTAAATTTGGTCAAATAAGACTACATGCTCTTCCATATTTCATCTGTGTTTTCATCCATTTTCTCTCCCATCTGGAAATGTAGGGTACCATTAGAGTATTTGCTTTTCCCTTCTGAATTTAATTTATATTCCTGTATTTTTCTGGTTTTCATTAAAAAGGATTGTGCAGTGACTTCAACTTCCAGCTAGGACAGACAATGCATTGTTACGGAGACACCCAGCAGGAGATTAGATCCTCGGCTTTAACTGCAGAGCCTGCAGGTTTTCTCTGAAGTTTTCAGGAACAGTCACTGGTCATGAAGCAGCTTTGGAGTCAGGTAGGTTTTTCAGTCTGTGCTATTGCTGCAACCCTCTCTCACCTTGTGCACCTGAGTAGAAAACAGAGAGAAATCCTGAGGTCATACACACTCAGCAGCAACAAATCACGTCCTCCATCATCAGCTCAGGTCTCCAGCCTTGCCAGAGCTTCTATTCCAGAGGTCTGCTGTTTTTCACCATTAGGAGGATTTTATTGTGTTTGCCTGCTTTGTTGGACTCTAATGAATAAACCTAAACAATAAACTGAATGCAAGTTATGATACTTGTTTAACATATCCTAAGGAGATGCCTATTTTAAGTTTTTCTCTATTGTAAAGTACGTGTTTTGGGGTAGCTGTCAAACTATAAGGCACTGTTTTATTTCATACAGCCACATCCACCTCCTCTTTTAAAGACTTCATAAAATGCTTGATTGCTTTTCACAGACAAATACCTCCAAATGAGGACTGGTAAAGGATATTACTGTCTGAGACTGATTCATCCCTCTTGTCTTGTTATCCTTTTTCACTTCTTCAGCTGGAAATTAGCACAACATTTATTTTCTCATCTCTTGGTGATACTGTTATCAAAACAAATTATATACTCGTTTTTCATTTAGCCACTACATAACCATGCCACTCCTCCAGACTGCAACCACAGAGCAGTGATGCAGCCACTCAGTTACATTCTCAGCTGTCACATAAGTGGTAGTGTAAAATAATGCTGATAATGGAGAAGCTACAGTCTATTCATTACATGCATCCATGTTTTTCTTCAGTCCTGTGGGAGGACAATAATTAGGTGGAATTAAGGCCATTTTAGTATATACTGACATTTTTATAAGCCTATATCTAATCATTATTTCAGCATAAAATTAGAAATATATTTTTCAGATAATCAGACTCAAATTTCTAAATTCTCTGGAATTACAGTTGAAGCTGGAATAAGAAACCACATAGGACTGACATGACCGAAAATCTAAATGTGATTGAATTTAAATGTTGGTATCTCTTTAATATCATCATAGATCCAATTCTTATTTTCATCATCTTGAGATGGTCCTGAAATAGATCTACACACTGATCCCCTGATCCTTAGGTATCTTAAAGTTATGCACTTCTTTTTAAGATTTCTAATATCATTGCCCATTTCCTAACTTGTCGGAAGTTTCAAAGCTTAAAATCTTCTCTGTCAGCCATTTAATGCACAGGGAAAATATAAAATATTTAAAGATTAATATCTCTCCTGTGCTAGAGAGTAAAAGCACTTTTTATTCAAGGGCATTTTAATAGTTCCTATTCTATGCCATAAAAGAACATTTTTATATTTCATCTTGTTTAAACTCTTCATTATTTCAAATCTGTCATCATGTTTTCTCGGCCACGAGTTTCACTTGCATAGCTAAGTATAAAAGTCATCTGATTTCTCTTCCTGAAAGTGCTTATGCCACATGCTTATCACTCCTATGGGACACAGCTTCTTCTCAAACATCTTTAATGAATAGAAAAAGAGTTAAGCACAAGCTTGTCTACAAGTATGAACACAGATCTTGGTGAGCCGAACCTCGAGGCTATGGCAGGATTTCAGCTCATTAGTAATTTTCCCTAGTATTTTAGAAAGATAATACCTACTTTTTGCCTTGTATACCAGTAACACAGAAACTTCAAGCAATTAAAAGTGAAAATTTTAATGGTTTAGTTAGTCACAACTGTAGGCAAGCCTTTCTGTTTTCTGAATATTCAGCCAATAAACCAACCCTAATTTTTAGCCGGCAATTCTACTCAATAGTATAGTTCAGCACTATTGCAATTACATATTATTAAAACCATGTTAAACTTTATCAGGACCAAATTAATTGAATCAAAATACTAAGATAAACACTGAGTTAGAGTATAAAATACCTTCATTGCTATATCATTAGTGAAATTAATTTTCAGGAAAAACAAACAAAAAAAAACCCCCAACCTGTTTGTTCTGATACTGAATAGCTGCTTAAATGCATACGTGAATCCCAGACTAGCTTCATTAATTTATTTATGCTTGTCTTTGATCAGTTTTCTCTTCTTTTCTATTCAAGTCAGTATCTTAAAGGGCTTTTATCACTGTTTTTGAAAAAGTTATAGATAAAATAGAGTGTTATCTGAGGAGTTGCTATCTAATAAAAGGAAATTTGCTGGTTTGCACTTTCTTTTTGTTTCTCTATTTAACCTGGTTAATTTCAGATATGATGAATAAGAAGCATAACCAATTAGATATTCTTATATTCAAATGTTGGTAAAAATAATTAAATACATGTGTTTATCTGCTGATAGCAAAATGAGGTAACACAATTAGATTTTTTTCCCTGGGATGTACCTTTGAATGAATGAAAATTAAATGAATGGAATTCTTTAATACATAAGTGCAAGTTTTTATTAGAGTATACAATAAGTGATTGAAGATCAGTTTAACAAAACATCTCTGAAAGTTACCACTGAGGAGACATCCTTAAGTAGCATCTACCAGAAAGCTGGAGGGATTGATTGTAGCCTTAATTTTATTTAAGGAATGTGTGATGTTCCTGTACCAGATAAGAAAGCAGTGACTCTGAAAAGATACATTTCAAGCAGAAAATCATTTGACAGGGAATTCTGAATACGACTGTGAAGGAATAATCTTGTATCTATAAACAAGATGGAGGCACAAAAGAATAGAAATTAGATTTTAACCCTGAATAAAGGCGTTTTAAAGGAGTCAAGCTTTAAATCACAACAGTTGCAAGTAATTTTGGAATTTCTTTTTTGAAAAATAATATCGGAAAATTATCCTATATAATTTATAAGTATCACCTTTAAAAAAGAAAGGGGGGAGTACTAAAGGGCTATAGAGGAGATGCAAAGCTGTTTCAGTGATGAGAAGCTGAAGGCAGAGCTTAGAATACAAATTAAGGCACAGCCATTCATGGTGACAGTGATTAGTCATTGCAGCATCTGACCATTCAGTGTGTTGACTCTCTATCTCTCAAAGCCTTCAGATCAAAACTAGATATTCCCATGGAATTTATCTCTTAGTCAAACCCAAAAGTTTGATCTATAGGCAGTGAGGCTGGGTAACAGGTTTTAACTAAGGCAAGGAGTAATTTTTTGGATTAAATGTTCTAGTCTGTAGAAGATGCTACACGGACATTCACTATCCTAGTGGGCTCCTGTAAATTCTGAAGGTCTATAATAGGAGGTTAAATACATTGCCCTTCTTGCCATCTTATAGTTTTTGGGAGCTAATGTTCACATGTCCTGGACTGCAGGATGGTAATTAGATATTCAGTATCATTTCAGCAAAGAGAAGTAATGTTTCCTCTGAATCATTCCTGTAGTACATATTGCTTCTCTTATTGGATCAATAGTAGATAAAGCAAAGTCATCTTCATTCCTGTGGTGTTTCAGGCACAAGTTGAACTCTGAGGGAAAGCATCAGAATTAGGTGTCTACCGCAAACTTTGCTGTATTACACCATAGGCACTGTTCCCAATCTTAGAGGGTTTTAGCTTTTTTTTTTTTTTTTTTGAGATGGGCAGCTTCGAGAAAATCTGTTATACAAAACCAATGCTACTCCTAGTTATCTGAAGAAAATTCTCAGAATGGAAAAATAATCCCAGTGGAGTTAGATTTGAAACTATATTAGAAGATAATATGTTGCAATATCCAAAATGTCTGATGGTACAAAGGGAAATAGTTTCAGTGAATGAAACCACAAGAACCTCCCCTTAAAAACAAGATTAAAAACATGTTTTTAGCAGAGCTTGAATTTACTTTTCAGCTACTTGCTGAAAGCTTTCTTATCAGTAGTCTCAGACGAGGTTTTAAAATCTCTGCATTAGTAATCCCAAGAAAATGATGCAATTTGGTATATTAATTATGACAACTTACTTCACTCACCTTGGTAAGTAGGGATTTTTTGTCTTTATTTATTTTAGCTCAGAATTCACCAAATGCTAACTGATTGAGGAAGGGAATGCTAATTTAATAATCATGGATGAAAGTGTCATGGTCAGTTTTACTCCTTAAACTCTTTAAGCTGCTTTGTTTATGAAGGAAAGAAAAAAATAGGGGAAAAATAAGTATACAATTTTTTAAAAGAGTAGATAGAAATTAAAAGTGCACCTGACACAAAATTTTAATTATAGCTGAATGAAAAAGTAAAAAACACAGATTCATATCTATGTTGGTATTTTTATAATTAGTTGGACAATATATTATTTCAGGATTTTTATAAAGTTGTGTCTTGGGGAACTTTTAAAAGTGTCACACCAAAGACCTTAAAAGAAAAAACGTTATTTGGGACTATTTTTTTTATAGCCTGATAAAAATGCAAAGGATATTTCAGATATGAACCATCTCTCTCCCTTCATAAAGTTATCTACCTTGCCTTCATTCAGCTGAGGTGAGACTGGTTTTCTATGGATAGTGAAATATTGCTATTGATCTGCTATACTGATGTTTTAAGGTATTTATTTTTTGCCCAAATTAAAAGTGAGCCCCAGAAACTCTTCTGGATTATTACCATTTTAAAAGGTGTTTCATATTAGCTTTCAGGAATCTCTTTCAATAAAGACCTGTAATTTCTCTAAAATTATTTTCTTAGAATATATGTTCAAATTACATGCCTTTTAAAGGGCATGTAGTGATAGGACAAGGGGTGATGTTTTAAACTGAAAGAGGCAAGCTTCAGACTGTATATTAAAAAGAAATATTTTACTGTGATGGCAGTGGAGCACTGGAACAGGTTGTCCAAAGAAGCTGTGGCTTACCCATCCCTGGAAGCATTCAAGGCCAGGTTGGATGGGGCTTTGAGCAACCTGATCTAGTGGAAGGTGTCCCTGCCCATGGCAGGAGGTTGGAATTAGATGAATTTTAAGGTCCCTTCCAACCCAAATCATTCTATGATACTCTGAAATGACAAAAAGTCTGAAAAGAATGACTATATAAAATGAGAAGTAACCAGATATTTTAAAAATTTTATTTCTTTGTTCTTACATATTTAAACAAAGTTTTATCTGCTCTTAGTAATAACTTTCCAATTTCTTATACTCCACATAAAAAATGCACATGCAACCCTTAACAGAAAAACCTGTTTCATTTGAAAGTAATTTTACAAATACAAGGACATTTGCGATGGAAACCTGTTTTTATGGTTTCTTGTAAGGCTGTAGCAGAACTGTTGTTTGCTTCCCTGGAGGGCACTTTCACAGCAGGTGCCGGTAGCTGTGGCTCTCAGCACAGCCGTGTGTCAGCCACACCCGTGCACTCTGCTGGCCAGGACCACCCCTCTGGCCAGAGCGCTGCTCTGTTTGCTTGCAGTGCTTTATTTACACCCCTCAGCCAGCAGCGGGCCGGAGCTGTGGGTCATGCAATACCCCGAAGATGCCAGCGCGCTCCCCAACTCCACGGTGTGGATGCTGTGTGTGTTTGAGTACCCCGCTGGGGAGAACGAGGAGCCGGTCGTCTACTGGAGGAAAGGTCCTGACTGCCACAACCAGCACAGTCTCCAGTCGAGCCCCAGCACAGCCGGGCCACAGGTGCA
Organism: Daphoenositta chrysoptera; assembly: GCA_013397915.1. Taxonomy (NCBI): domain Eukaryota; kingdom Metazoa; phylum Chordata; class Aves; order Passeriformes; genus Daphoenositta; species Daphoenositta chrysoptera. The sequence goes on along the minus strand of VZRO01003936.1, from coordinate 311,167 downwards.
CATCACAAAAAACATCCCCCGGGGATTCTCCATCTTAAAACTGAGCAACGTTGACCAGAGCGCCAGTAACTCCTATTTCTGTGATGTGATGCTAACGGAGAAAATCCAGGGCAAATGTGGAAATGGCACCAAGCTGACTGTGCATGGTAAGCAGCGTTTGAGAGTGACAGGAGAGAGACTTGATGTGTGCAAGGTGAAATAAATTTTCCTCCAGCCTTCCTGCCTTGTCTCCCACTGCTTGTGTCTGCCAGAAGAAGGGTGTGAAGGAGCAGTGTACAGTCATATGAGGAGGGGAGCGTAGGCACAACTTTTGTTTGGTGCTGCCTATTTATACAGCTGGACAGACTTCTCAGGGACAGTGAGTTTCTGTGGATCTAAACCAGTTCAGTTCATTGTGCTGTAGAACATTGACTATATATTTTATAAAATTCTAAATATTTATATATCCAAATATGTGGCATCTGAATGTATGTGTTTATTTTAATACTTTTTCTTAATCTCCTCCACAAAAATTTGCTGTCTTTATGCCAAACTTAAAAACACCCAAACCAAGCCCCTGATTACCATTTTTATAATTTTCTTCAGTCTTTATAAACAAAGGGTCTCTTAAAAAATGCAGTTTGTGCTTTCTCTTCCAATTTGTCAAAAGATGTACAGTAAATTCACACAGCAGTGTGAGTTTTTTCATAGAATGTACACAGAAGTAGGGATATGTCAAAGCAGAGTTTTCTTTCCATTTGCTGGTAAAATGCTTTTCAATAATTTATAAATCTTCCCTGTCTTCTAATTATGAATTGGATTTCCAGAACTCTGCTAAGCATATGGCCTCAGTGACTGAGATACACTATTTCACGTGAGCCAAATTTTCTACACGTGAACTTTCCAGAAAATCAGGTTAGCAAATGCTAAAATGCCACAAAGCAGTTCTCTCATTCCAGATTTCACATTGTATTTAACAATTGCCCAAAAATTTTTCAGAGTCCCTAAAAAACCACAGAGACCAAGGACAAATTCTATAATTCATAAACATATGTTTGTTTTAGCCTGAAAAAAAAAAAAGGAAGAAAAAGTTGAGACTTGGTAAGATAATAATCATTTACATTGCTTTTTCTACATAACAGAGGTTTTCAGGTATCCCACTTCTACTAAACAGAGAATCTTATTTACTTGCCATTGCATAAGTAATTTACAACAGGTTCAAAAATCTCATGTCTAGAGTAAAAAGATGAGATCTCTCTTGAGAAGCTTTACTCCTGAAAGAACAGTAAAAGAAAATGTGATGTAAACAAAGACAACTGTGCTTTTTGGTCAATTCTCACTAATTCTTCAAATGAAATCTTATCAGAAAAGCTGATTTTTTCTATTTCAAATACTCACTCAATTTCTACTCAAATACTTAATTTTCCTTCTCTTTGTTCCAGATTTGAAGTGCAAAGACTGTACAACATCAGATGAGATCTGGTGGGGTTGGTTCCTTCTTCTTGGATACACCATCTTTGTCACCACAGTTATCATAGCTTTTGGTGTAAGTAATAACTTCAAAAACAAATAATACAAACCTAAAGATGGGTAGCGTCCTCTGATGGAAAGAAATAATAAGCAAATTAGCCTGAATATTTAACTGTGATTAAGTAAAAGGTCCCCTATTTTCTGTTAACTAAAGAGTTAGAGATGTAGCCCCCACTCTGTTTTGAGGGCATGGCCATGAAAAAAGATGGGATGGGAAGCCGTACAGAATAATTACAAGGGGTTTTTTCTGAGCTTGCTGAAAACAGGGAAGCTATTTTCTATGTTGCTGGCTGATCTCGTTACTTTTACCTGGAAAAAAAAGAGAAAACAAATGCCTTAAGTGATTAGTAGTTTGAAACACATCCTGCTTGTTTCATGCTTCTGGGCACCAGCTCCTAATTTCATGAGCTCCTCTGGACACACATCACTCTCTGCTCATCTTTTGTCTTACTCACGTTCTCTCCAACCAACCAGTTGTACCAGGGCTTTTTGCCTGCCCCACCCACTAATTGGTTTGGGCCACTGCTGGACGTTTACCTGGCCAGCAGTGCAGCACCCTGACTGCCGAAATACTTGGAAAGATTTTGCAAGAGAACAAGAAAACATTTGTTTATATACAAAAATGTCTAAACCTAGGGTGAGTTCATATGCTTCCCATTATATTTTTAAAATCCTTCACTCTTTTCTAGTTGTAGTTCTGTTCCCCACTTCAGGAAAAGCTTCATAATCATTTTAATCGAGTACTTTTTATGGAACCAAATCCTAAAAAGTCTAAAAACTGAATAGCTCTACTTTCATCCTACTTTGAAATATTCTTTGTGTAAATGAAACCATTTGGAAGCAAACCAACCTGTGTTGAAGCCACCTGAGCTATGCCATAACTTGAGGCAAATGAGCATCACAAGTCCTTGAAAGCATGAATGGCACCACATTCCTGCCTAACCCTCAGCAGTTCAACATGCTCTACTTACGTTTATAAGGTCTGTACCTGGAAGTGTAATTCCAAATTATAATTTATATGAGACCTCAAAAACTCCTTCTGCTTCACCAGTATGTCTCCTCAAAGTTAGCATTGTAGAGTCCCGTAAACGTGCTAAATCGGATCAAGAGGGAATAGGTGCCAAACTTACACAGGCTTAGGAGAACAAAACTCAGCTCTGGAGGAATCAACATGGTTTTAAACCAGCAGCTCTTCTCACTCTAGAGAGATGGATCTTTCAGAGAGCCAAATCCTGCCTTTCAGTCAGTATTTCCTTCACTGTTCTGTCCTTCTCAGCTTGTGTTGCTTAAAGGTTCTGCTACTTCAGCATTACTGAGTCTGGTATTACGGATTTTCTCTCTAATGATGCTGCCAGACAGCCAAGAACTTCTCAGCACCAGTGACATACGTTACAAGAATTATAAAGATATTTACAGTATCTGATTGCCCTTCTAGGTCAAGGTTTGGGTTTTGTTTTCTTTAACTACCAGTTGTTAAGTACTGTTACGTCAAAGCCACAACAAAACAAGAAATTTTCATAGAACTCAGGCAGTAGGAGACAAGATGAGTATTGAGTGGCACGGTGAACTCGTGCCAGAGAGAGATGTGGTAAAGAGGCAAACCTTGCTAAAATACAACAGCAGCACAAGCCTGAAAGAGGATGTATTGCATCTGAATATACAAGGTGAGCCAACCAAGTCTCTCCTAAAATTAATCACTGTGAGCGCAATTAGAAAGCAGCAGCAGTAAACTGGGATGGAGTTTACTTTCTTCACAGCAGTCCAAATGGTACTGGTTTGGATTTGTGGTTAAAATAGTGTTGATATCACAGCAGTGATTCGGCTGAACAGTGCTTGAATGGCATCAAGGCTTTCTTTGTTTCTCATTCTGCTGCTCCAAAGAGGAGGCTGGGAGTGGGTAAGAGATGCTCAGCAATAAAAGCTGGGGTAGGGGAGTTGCTTTTGAGTTACCTATTGCTCAGAGACTGGCTGGGCACTGCTTTGCTGGATGGAAGTGGTGAGTGATTTCCCCTGCAGCACTAGTGGGGATTTTTTGTTGTTTTGTTTGTTAGGTTTTTGGGTTTCTTTTTTTTTTCTTTTTTCCTCTCTCCTTCACCCGTTAAATGGTCTTTATATTGACACATAGGTTTTTTTTGGTTTTGTTCTTCATATTGTCTCCCCAGTCCCAGTTTGGGAATGGAGAAGTGAGCAAGCAAGCAGGTCTGCAGATGCTTGGCTGCTGGCCGAGCTCAACCTACCACACAGAAAATTTATAAAGTTAGGAACTTTTAAAGGTAATTTCTTTACTAAATGACAAATGTTTCCTGTCATGAAAATGTACATTGTGTCAAAACCAGAGTGTAAACTAATGGAAGTGGGACTGGATGACTCAAAGGTCCTTTGGCCCTTACAGTCCACTGCTTAAATCCAGTATGTCATGGCTGGTTAAAGACAGCTTCTGTACACACCTCAAAAAGAAGTCTGACCTGCCTCTTCTGAGTCTAAAATCCACTCAGCTGTTGCCTTACTTCTTTCTTCTGCCAAACACTCTCAGGACTTCCAGGTCTAGAGCAGGACACAGCAAGGCACTATCCCAAGGACACCCGTGCCTGACAACTGCGTCATTACAAGTGCTCGCTTGGGGATCCTCCCCAAAAGAACACATCTATCTCCAAAAAACCCTGTCTATACTACCTTAGAACCAAGAATCAATGAAAATGTCTGTCCCACCCCTCCCATGCCCTATTTTTTTCAAAAGTAACAGCACACAAACATCTTGAAGGATAATATTGGGAGCTGGAGAAGCATTACATGAAACCACTGGTACATAGTCAGACACTCTTTCAGCCCATTTCTTGAGTACAGTATGGATCACCCTTACTCTGCTACCTAAAAAGGCTTAGAATTCATCATATAAGATGCTAATTAACTTAAATGAATTAATCTAACACTGTAAGATAGTCATTCTAAATAATTTTAAACCAAAATGGACCATAATTATTCTGCTGTATCATAATGGCCCACATCTGGCTATATTTCGCTTGTTTATTAAGTTAGAACTGTATAAGCTATAAAACAATAACTACATAGGTATTAGTAACTTATCTTACATATTACCAACATTTTACTACTAAAAATAATAGTAATTAATATTTTCTGACAATTTATTAAGGTGTAGTTAAAATTACTATTTTCACTTTTCATTTTGACTGTGATATGTGTAACTTTTAGACCAATTCAGAATAAACAGAGGACTGATATCCTAGTAAAGTTAGCCATCTGTTTTATAAACAGATCAAGTATCTGATGGAAACATTTTTACTGCCTAACAATATATGTGTTGTGCCTGTTGCAACAGATTCACCAGTGCCATACAAAATGCAAGAATAAGTCGAGAAATACAGATAGCAGCACTACCATGGAAAGTGAATGGATTTATGACCAGCCATCAAGACCAGTTAGCAATGGGTTTAATCAAGAATATGAAGATATGTCAGTCATAAGAACTCTAAGTTACACTGGAAGGAAGATGATATGAAAAAGAAGGAGCTTTTGACTTCACACAGCTACAAATGAAATGAGCATTAATGTATGTAACTAGCACCAAAATACTCTGAAAGCTAAAGGTAGTCAAAGTTCTTCCCAATGCCAACATATCTGACCATGTGTATTGGGATTTTTTCTACTCCAAACAAAAGCACACAGTTACTATTTTGCTTTTACCCAGGTTAAGGCAGCTTGTTTGCTTTAAAAATGCAATTCTGTAAAACAGTATCTGCCCACGGTAATGATAGATTGTCAGAGAGGAATTCCTCACATGCTCCCAGGGCACTCTCTGATATTATTTCTAACTCCTTTCATATCCCCCACATTTACAAATCCCTGCACCTCCTTCCACTCTTATCTATTTAGCCAGCTATGCCATCTTGTAATGCACATTTTCATTCCAACATAATGAAAATACCTAACGTGGTTTTAAAAACCATAGTTTATATGTTTTTTAAAGGAATATTAATTAAAATAATCTTGACAGGTGGATAGGCTACGTAGTTTACTGCTGTAGGGCTTATGTGCCATATCTGGGACTGTAAAAGAAATTATTTGGATTAAAAACTTGGCTTAAAGTGCTTAGAACAGTTGTGGAATCTAAGGAAATAACAACAATACAGCTAAGATGCATAAAAAGAGATTATCATAATTTGCATAGTACTTGAGGTAATGCAACATTGGTATAGTTATGTATGTGTGACTTGAAGGAAATGAGTATTTTTCACAGTGAAATGCTGCAAGCTGAATCCTGTGTTTCAAAGTTGCTTACGATTGTAAATATGTGAAAGGAAACAGTTCATAGGATAAAATGAGCAGTTACAGCCCTACACTCTAATTGTGCTGTAAGAACTCATACATGTTGCTCACTGGATTCAGCTTCATCCCTAGCCTTTTTTCTGAAATTCTTCCTTTCTGTAACAGTAAAGATGCCAAATAATTTTAAGAAATTTATCTGAGCATTTGTTTCCTTTTGGTGAAAAGTGCTGGCTACCACACTTAGACAAAGTGAAATGTGACTTTCAGAGGGAAAGATTTACCGTGAGCATTCAGATATGGAAGAACAGTTATGAAGTATCTTTTAAAAATTATTATTTGGACACTGGGAAGTTAACAATGGTCATCTCTCCTTCTCTACCTAAACAGAACTGACTCCATTTGCAGTCATATGTATTTAGGCTTCCAGAGTCAGTAAATCAAATTTTAATTGTGGGTGTAAATATGTAGTTCATTTCTTTTCCAGCAAAACTATATCTTCAGAAGCACTTCAGATTTTCTCTTTTGAAACTCTTCAAAAAATAAAATCCTTATTGCATATAATATATGCCTAACTCCTAATTTTAATGGTAAAATGATAAACTGGGTTAAATATTAAGGGTTTAAATACATGGAATGTTTATATCTTTAACATAGAGCTTTAAGGGCAGAGATATAGCAATTCCATCATTTTAGATGTGGGGTGTGAAGTCTGTCTGAGCCACAGATGCAGTTCTTTGAAGAAAAAAACTGAAGGCAGCAGTCACTGAACCAGTCACCTCTGAGTAACACCAGGCACAAAGAGGTCAATGCCTTCAGCAAAGCCTTTCACCTATGACATTTTGTCAAAAAACCAACAAAAGTTCATACCTAATCCAGCAGACACAACTAGAAGGTGCATTTAAAAAGCATCTAATTCAGATATCTCATATGCTTAAATATAGGATATCTAATATGAAATCTCATATGCTCTTTTCTTTCCACTTGGTAACACTGCCTCCACTTCAGTTCAATGGCCCTTCAAATGAAGGTCTGTAATTTCTGCAGTTTTTCACATGCTTCTCAGAAACAGCTGAAAGTTGTTTCCAAAGAAGTTGGACATAAACTTCCACTCTGAAAGGTTAAAAATTCAGCAAGTTCTGGGGAACTGAAAAAACATAATACGTAATATGTTCTATCATCTAACACCAACAGCAAAGATCTTGCTTTGTTCCAGTCAGCAACGTAATGGATTTTTATGGAAGCCTACCACAGAATGAAGCATCAGGACTGAATTCAGAATGAGTTTAGAGCAGAAATAATTCTTAATATTAAATATGTGAAATACTCTTTTTTTCGATTTATGCTTTGTTTTTTAAAAGTATATTGTAGTATTCAGAACATTAATATTTATATGAAATATAAATTGACTGCAGTAAGTCAAAGAATCACAGAACCACAGGTTAGAGGGGACTTCTGCATATCATGTATTCTAATACCTCTACTCAAGACAGAGGTTGGCCAAGATCTTGTCCAGATGGCTTTTGAATAACTCCAAGGAAGGAGACTTTCCTGATGTTCTGATGGACCCTCTTGTGTTTCATATTGCACTTCTGATCCTGTCCTCTGGTCCTGAATAGAGCCTGGCCCTGTCATCTGCACATATTTACACAAATTGATAAGATCCCCCTGATCCTTCTGTTCTCCAGGATACACGATCACAGCTCTCCCAGCTCTCTAGTCCTTAATCACCTCATGGCTTGCAGATGACTCACTCCAGGAAGTCCATAATATTCCTATCCTGGGGTACCCAGAACTGGAGAATGCAGTCCAGATCTGGTCCAGCACCTTCTGAGTACAGAGGAAAGACCATCATCCTTGAACTGCTGGGAATGCTCTGCCTAATGCAGGGCAGGATGCTGTTGGATGCCTTTGCTGGCTCATGGTCTTTTTGTTGTCCCTTAGTACCCCCTCAGAATCTTCAGTGCAAAGCAGATGCAGGAAATTGCTGTTTCTTTGATGAATCTGAGATACTCTTCAGTCCAGCTCTGCAGCCTGCCCAGGTCCCTCTGGACCATGAGTATGTCTTCAGTTACAAATGACTTAAAAAAAGAACCTCAGGTTCATGACCCAGTATCTGAACGATGGAGTCTCAGCCCTCCAGGGATTGGAGACAGAACTCCTGATAATTTTAGTAAGGCTCAAGTTTACCTTCAAATCACTTAAATATATTCTCTGACAGGAAACATGCAGACAAGCTAAAGGAAAATAGTAATTAAAACAGTAACTTCCAATTACTTCATCTGGTATTAAGGATTATTTAACACATGCTCAGCTACACTTAAACTGTAATTACAGATTTCAAGATCTGTTCTGTGGAAAACTGGATGGAAAACACTTCATTGGACCCCAGAAAAATATATATAGTGATAGCATGCATGCCATGTAGTTTCCCCAGAGAAATGAAAGAACATAGGAAAAAGGATTGAAATTAATGTTCCTATGAAGAGTGAGATAGGAGAAACGACAGGTATTGAAGTTCATATGAAGAACTGCTCTTGGAGAAATAAAATACCTGTCCAGGCATCAGATACTCAAGGGAGTAACTACATCTCAATGATGAGCATTACTGCTTAGCCCAGTACTCCCAGCCAATTGCTGTTTTTATTACAATGATGCCTTAGGTTTTAACTCTTATATTTTTCAAATCCTGTATTGTCTAATGTGTAACTCCAAGTTTCTTGTAGCCTGCTAACTTCAGCTCCCTAGGCATAACAAACCTCTCTGGGCCTGCTCTCCAAGGACACCCAGGCTGTCCTGGGCTGAAAATGTGTAAACCAACATCTTGAAAGGGGGGCCAGCTGAGGCGAAATTACATCATTAGCTAAAATTTTAATTGGCAAATTTATGCTGATATGCAAATAGACCAAACCTATAAAACGTGTGGAGAACTCGTGACTTGTTGTCCATCTTGGGGTCCATCTTGGGGTCCAGCTTGGAGCCCTTGGCTTCCCAGGGTATAGCTTTGAAGGCCTTTCAAATAAATATCTACCTCTATTCCCTTATTCCTGTCTAGTCTCTGTTGCTAGGGAGCCTCTCAAGGCATCAAGCTAACAAAGTAGCTGTTGTATATTTATAGTGATCTTGATTTCCAATCTCTACACACAAAGAAAGATGGCCATAGTTTTCAAGATCATGGCAGTGTTCAGAGTCTTTTAGGAAAACAGAGCTCTTACAAAATACAGAATTACTTCTGAATATCCTACACATGGCATTGCTATGTTCAGATAAAAATTAATTGCATTTCTGAAACATGGAAAATTATAAAATTCAAGAATAAAATAGTTTCTTAGCATTTGTATGTCCTACCTGTTTAAACATACTTCTGTACAGAATATATAAATAGGAAAAAGTACCTTAGCATATCCTTAGCATAATCTGAAGAAATATCAGCACAGATACTAACATGTGCTTTGTAATAAAAAATACATTCATTCTCGTGAGAAAGTATTACTTTAGCCTGTCTCATCTTCCAGATTTGACTGTGTTTGTACTAATGATTTTCAAAAGAATTCACGAAATCTGAATCAAAAACCAAACAAATCAAAACAATGGTTTCCCAGACAACACAGCCTACAGAACTAGTATGGTTTCAGAAGAAATGGAACCTTCTATTTAAATTATAAGTATTGTTTGCAATCATCTTCATTGCAACACATCAACAGCATCATGGTACAAAGTAGGTACGAATTTTTGCAAGTTTCATCTCCTTCAGCTTTTTAAGATATTAGTAACATTTTTTTAAAAAATAGTTATGCAGCCTATTTGCGTAGCAAGTCCATCAGAAGACAAAATTCTGATGAGTGCAGGTTTTGCCTTCAGCCACACAAGGACTACACCTAAAACACATCTAAAAGAAGACAAGCAACAGAATCTATCTATGGAGTATTCTTGAAATTAAGAATTCATTTATTTCATGGGGGTTCATTTTGACAAAGAGATCACTAACTGAGTTTCAACTCCACTTATTTAGGACCTGTTAAAGAGGATTCTCTAATACCTTAGGATTTTGTAAGAAAATAAGGTGGCAAGGATCCTTTTTCAGCACATCTGATTTATGACACTGTAACAGAAAATTCCAGCTATTAGTCAAGGTAATTAGCTAGGAAAGGTCCATATCAACTGAAGAACTTGTGAAGTGGTTAAAAACCCCTGGACTTCCTCCATTCAAAAAGGCTCATATTCACTCCCCGAAGAATACAACTACTGTAAGTAGAAAACAAAGTCTAAGAGGCTCTGGTCTTGTTAGATTTCAGGTTCTCTGAGTGAAAAGGAGTTGTTTCAAGATTTCACCAGAATTCCAGGAGAGTTATTACCAATGAATCAGAGACTTTGACCATTGCAGATCAGCATGAAAGAAGAGATTTTTTTTTAATAGTATTATCTACTACTGCAATTCATACTGTAAACCATCCTCTGTAAAAATGAGAATGCAAGTGAGCAAGGCAGAGGTTACAAAGGGACTTGATTCAGTTTTACATGCAAAAATGCTATTTTAAGATCTGGAAGTCACGCAAGCTATCCTGTATATAACTGTCACTGTATACAGAACTTCATGCATTTAGAAACGGTTGCTGTTCTAAAATGTATGTAAGGTGCTTTACATCAGTCTTTTCTTTTTATTTTACTTCTTTCATTATCAAAAACAGTAATAAAATGATTCAATCCCTGCACATGATTCCTAATGTGATGCAATCTACATATTAATATCAATCTGGTGGTTACTTGCTGAAGAGGCTTTCAAATAGCTATAAAAGATTTTTTTTTAACCACATGTTTTTCAGTTGTTTTTAGAAATTCTAAAATTTCATACATGCTTGATTCAACCTCCAATTTTAACTTTTTTTTTTTTAACTTATTAATAAATCAACTGAAACCCCACACTTATAAACCAAACACTCTTTGCTTTTAAATAAACTGTTGTGGATTTTAGCATTTAGGCAGTGAGACTGGAAACCCTGAACTTAGGGCAGTCAATGCAAGGTGAATGTTAAAATAAGAAGATACATGAATCTGAGTTCATTACCTGCTGAGTCTCATCAACTAGTCTCCAGTAGACTGATAGTAGATAATCAGGTTGTTATATCATTCCAAGGAATGTGTAAATGAACACTTGACAAAAGTTTCAAGAAAATATATTTATTCAATTTTGGCAGAGGAAGAAAATGTAATAAATATAACAATTTTTTACACCCTTCTTTACAAGTTATTTTTATATCACATTTCTGCTAAAAATTTCAGGTAGCATTTAAAATTTTAAAATAAAACATTCACTGAAAAATAACTTTTAATGTGAAAAAATACATAGGGGTGCAAATGTTTTATTTTCTTGTGGTTAGTACTTATTTTGAAGTCCTTTAGAACAGTGCAAGCTATATTTCAGATCAGTAACACTGTGAGCATCCAAATAATACAGAGAACTAATACGCAGAATTATGTTAAGATTTTAATTTTTCATGATATAACCATAATCCTCCTCTCAAATAACACTGAAAAAGACTTTTTCAAATTTCTGTAATTAGGAGAACACAAGCTTTTTACAAATCCCACACTCAAGTCCCCAGCTGAAGCAAACTGAATCCAAGCGGAACCTCCTCAAAACAAGACCTCCACCAGGCTCGTCCAGCTCCCGTTCTGACATGTTTATACAGCTCCGTGAAGTGCAGCTGATACCTTCTCAGCAGAAGCAGATGCAAGTCCATTGGGATTTTTATTTTCATGAACAGGAACTGGGGCAGCAATCCCTGAGATTCTCTCGGATGCCTGTAGCTGTGTTTTGGCAGCCATCACGTTTTGCTACTTTTCAATGAGCTGTCTACTCAAACCAGTTTTCTTTCAATAAAAAGCGTACAGCATCGTCAAAGCCATTTTGGTACAATGATTCCATTTTCTCCTGGTCTGGTGGGAACAAAGCTTGATTAAGTCTTACTAGGTTGGCCAGAGACAGCTGCAACAGAGCAAGAAGCTATAAATTAGTTTATTAACGCAACTTATGTAGATGTGACTGTTCTGTCATCTGTTTCACGGAGCATATGTAAAATGAAAAGACCAGCATGGCTTTGTCTACACCAGGCATTAACCACGTCCAGGGTCACTGCTGAGTGCCAGGACAAACTGGCACAAACAGTCCACATGCACAGAATTAAACTCACAGCATCCAAGACAGACTGTCTGCCTGTAAAACTGCCCAAAGTTTCTGAAACACTAACTTTGGAAACACTCCCAAAATTGTCTGGCAGAGTGGAAGCTGGCACATGTTAAACTTGTGCAAGGAAACATTTTGACAACTTACTAGTGCAAACAACCACATTCTTGGGAATACTCCCAGGCAATGTTTAACATATGAGTATAGACATAGCTTGTACTACCAACAATTTAAGAACTACTCAGCATCTTAAGTGGTCACTCTGATCATGTAAAAGATTTTGGAGCTTTATTCTTGAATATGGACTTTATAAATTGTTTACAACAGACTAAAAATATAATTATATTTAGTTATAATAATTATAATAATGTTCTGAACAATTTGTTTATATAATTAATGTAATACTTAGCCACATTATTATAAACAATTTTGCAAAACAATATCAAAATCCTCTTCATTATTTGAAGCAATTATTCAAATTCTGAGAGTAGGAGATAGAGAGACAGAAAACTATTCACATTCCAAAATAGATAAATGAAGACGTACAATTCTTCAATTTAAGCAATTACAATTTGCTGAAATGAAGTTATTCTTAGTGATCATTTTTACAGTGCTAAAAGCAGAGGTGCTTCAAATCAAATAGTTTAAAATGTTGCCTGGGATTCTGCACAAGTTTGCACATAATCCCAGAAGCAATGTAACTTGTGCAAATAATTTTCTGTCTCTAAACTAAACTAATCATCAGCTCATTTTTCATCCTCTAAATACAGAACACAACCAAGAAATATACAGAGATTGCATACATTTCCAAGATACATGAAATCAATAATCTCATATTTTATGACCTTTACCAAGTACTGGTATGCTTAATATCTTTCTGTGAAACATCACAAAGATTCAAAAATTGGTCCAATTGAGAAAGGCATTACATAACACTAATTTTACTAAAATTAAAAAAGCATAAAAACTGCCTACAAAAAAAGTTTTAAGAAGTACTAATTATTGTTAAGCTTTCTTTCTAATGGAATATTATCGACTACTAGTCTATCACGATTCCATATTCTCTTTCAGCATGTTGAAGAAAGCAAAACTGTGGTTAAAGTCTGTGAGACAAAGGTTGCAAAGACAGAGTGTCAAGAATGAAAAGGAGGCAATAAAAATCAGTCTCATATTTCAATATACAGAAATGTTTCTGCAATGTCTAAAAGAACTTCTGGAAAAGCATTGTAGTCACAAATGTTCACAAGTTCTCTTGAGGAACGCAGTGACTGTATATACCATTTCAAATGTACAACTTAAACTTGCATTTTAAATTCAGTTGGAGCAATAGATTTCAGTAAGTATGAAGAAATTGTTCTACAGTTTTCCTCTCCTCTGCTATTCGACTTTATTTTTTTCTATAAATATTTTGCCTAGTCAAAGACAGCTGATATGTAAAGCAAACCTAATATTATTTACACTGAACAGCCTGTTATATTTTGCTCGATTTTGTACTAGATCAATGCTTTTCAAACTTTCTTCTTTATTCTACATTTTCCTTTCCTTGTGTTTAAGAAAAGGTTTAACCTCCATTTGCAAACCAGAAAATGCCAAAACTTTACATAACCTGATATATAAGCACAAAATAGACACTTCAATATGAACGTAACTGCAAAAGTACTTTTTAGTGTTTTTAAGTTAATAAACAAACAACTTACCATCATATCTTGTTTTGCTAACTTAACATAGAGGTCCACACGCCCTTTATCTTGTGGACAGATATCTAATCGACCGCTGAAAGGGGAAATGGTCACAGTTCTTCCAACAGGCAAGATAGGAAGGCCATTGGTAAGGCCACCATCAACCCACTTCTATGGGAAAACAGAAATATTTTCAAAGTAACACCAGTACAGTATGATCATAATGCAATACTTTACCCTTGCTGACCCTGCCTCCTCCACTCTCAAGAAAACTTAGAAGTTTCCCTCTAAGAATACAATGAATAAGCTTCAGTATGTGTCAAACATCAAGGAATTGGCAATGCAGACACAGAGATTTGAATCAATGAGCATTTAACCTTATGTGCAAATTTGTGTGTAAGGTATTGATCAAGCTACTTATATGACTTTTAGTTAATAAAGAAATAAAATGCCCCATACGGAATTTTTCTCAACACATACATGAAAAGACAAGACAGTTAATATTACACATAAACCATATCCGATAATGCATACTCCTCTAGAACATTATTCTGATTGACAATAGGAGCTGTACAATCTGCATGTGCAGGTAAACTGACTGCAGAAGCTAAACCACACATGATTCCTCTCCTCTTCTGTGATTTTTCTTCCAGATCCTCATGTCTTCTTACATACACTACACAAGATAGCAGTAGCTGGGAATTGGAGGGTAAAGATGGGAAGGAGCCGAACAACTTGACATAAGTGGGAGCAGACCTGAGTCTGCTGCAGGAGTTGTGTATAGTGAAGAATGAGATCTAGGGGCCAAATTCTACTCCAGTATTAACAGGACAGCTGTGACATCGCTTGTTAATGTATTTATACCTTCCTATTTTTTCTGTGCTTACATGCATACCTCAAAATTTGACACCAGTCTGCTGGCTAGATGGATTCACTGACATCATACACAAGGTCTGATGACCAGACACATCTCACTGAACTTTACGCATCTAAAGGCAATTAGTAATTCTACACTTCCTTTATCATCAAGGGGGAGAAAACATTTCTAGCATGTGATTCACCTTATCCTAAAGTAGGTGTTTATATCTCATTCTAATTGTGCTGAAAAAGTGCTTTTGTCTTCACTAATTAGTAAGGAAAGAAACATTAACTATGTAAGATGTAGACTACTGCAGACACACAAAGCCAGGCAAGTTGAAATGCTGTAAGAAATAATGAGATTCATCTCAGTGCTTCTTAAGAGTTTAACCTCCAGGATATCATCTTCAAGTTACATTAACACAGACCACTAAAAAGAAATAGCAAATTGTGCTAGTATTCTTCAGCACCAATCAAGCAAAAGACTGCTTTCCTGATGTAAGTGATGCTCTATGTGTCCATCATAACATGGCAAAATAATGCCAATTTTGCATCAAAATTCCTGAAAACACCCCAGGGACTTAGTCACAAAAGTTTAAAAAACAAAAAAACATCAACAATAACAACAAAACCAAAAAAATACAAACCAAAAAAACCCTCTCACAAAAAGTAAATTATTGGCTGTTGGCAAGACACTAGCTCTCAGTGCAGGTACTGCTATACAGAAAGCACTAACTCCAGTTACAGTGTTTGTTCCTCAGAAGCCGCTGAGATTCTCTGAGGTCCATCCATGTCTCTGAGGGATATAGATCCCTCTCAGCTGTGTCCTTTACGCTCACTTAAAGCAAACCTTAGTTTAATTTTATACAGATTTCTCCCAGTGCCACATTTGAGTTCCCCTGTGAACTCCTGCATCTGGTGATACCTTGAGTCACTCTTTAACACATGGATACATAGCAAGGGGGTAGTAGTGGTATCTATTTATTTATCTGTATGTTGCTCACTCCACCCATCTATCCATCTATCTATCCATCCATGTGTGTTTGTCTGCATACACAGTCTGCCCCACACCACTCTTTTCTTCACTCTCTCAGATCAGTTTTATTTTCCTGATCTCAAAATCTAAGCTACAAATATTAACATTTAGTAGTTTCTATGGCCCTTTTCATCCTGTTATTTCATTATATGCTATAGCACTTGACTCTTGACATTAGCTGATGTCAGTACCCACAATATATCACTGAATTCCTTCACTTTGCACAAACATCAGATTTCTCAACGAGGAGTCAGAGAATAAAATTCCAGAATCATTTACAGCTATCTTTCAGATTTCTCAAACTCCCATTACAGCATTGTTGTGATAGCTCTGAGTAAAGCTGCAAAATACCAGAACATTTCTAGCACCAAGGCTTTTTTGTGTCTGCCTATAAATAGTAAATTATTATTGATTTATGTGCAATGTTCCTTGGTGTCCTAAGTGGCTTTTTGTTGCCTTTCCTACAGTGAAAAGTACAGTGGAATCCCTGTCTAAGCCATGTCAAAGACACCATAACAAATGACATTATTAATGTTTTTCACAAGTATAACTTAATGCTTAAAAAAATTAAAAGTTCTCACATTTTTTAAAATTATGATTATTTATTTTTTCCCCTTCTCCCCTTATGTAACTTCAATACTTATCTGAAAATCAAAACATTTACTAAGGCATTAGCAATGCTGTTAATTCAGCACTATTTTCTGTAGATTCTGTTACTTCCTTTTGAGCATTTGAGAGAAACTCCTTTTCACTCAAAAATATTTTAGCACTATAGTCCCTCATGTTTCCTAGCTATAAAACATTTATAAAACATTTATTTGCTGCAAAAATACACGTGAAGCACCAGCTTCCCTTAATTTCCCTAATCAATTATTGAAAAATGCTTCTTAGCTGATGAGGCAAATTCCTGGTAGCTTCTGAATGAGTTTCAGGAATACTCTAGTACAACAGAATAACAGAGAAAACTTCGAAATAACTTGCAATGAAACCCAAACCAGACAATGACATTAAGGCTTGACCTAACAGAACCTACCCATTTACCAGCAGATGGTTTTTACAAAGCTATTCCATGAGAACTACAATCACACCAGCTACAGACTCATCAGCAGACAGCTAACTTCGTCATCTGTGGATCTTTATCTGTCTTGAAAATTAACCTTGTCAGAGACCCAAAGGACACAAAACCAAGTCAGAGAAAGATCATTTCACATGGAGCAAGTTTGCACTAGTATTAATGGAAGCTGAGTCCCAGGGTACCTGAAATCCCCAGCCCTGGTAACAAACTAGTCCAATCTGGTTAAGGCTATAAATTCTCCTATGTCATCTTTAGACTTCCTCTTTTGTCAGATTACTATTCGGCTCATTAATCAGAAGAAAATGTACTATGAGCAGACTAATGTTCTGTCCCTGCAACCATGAAATTTAGCTTATTCATCCCAAGAGTCTAGCCTGCAGGCACGTACACTTACAGGTAAACCAGTTAATCCCCTGTGAAGCCAAATGCTTCCCAAAAAACACTCTTCCTAAAAATAAAACTAAAGTGCAATGTTTACCCTAGGGTTCAATCTTGGTAGGTGTATGGGCAGGCTAGCAACAGGTTTGACTATTTTCTGATACTACTTCAGCCAAAGTGCACCATACTCCCTTATTTGCCATGCACAATGGTAGCTGGTAACATAGCACAGGTAACAGTGAAATACATTTTAGAAACACTGCTGGGTGACCTGGTGATGTGTGTGCATGTAGCCCAGAGAAGATCCAGATCAACTGTTCTAAAGTACAGATAAGGCCAGTAGACTCAAGCAGCTAGCAGGCAGTAGTCTTGATTCTGGCCTAAGGAATTTATGTCCTGAAACCAGGGTAAATGCAGACAGACAGAAGCTGGTCTGCTACAGTAAAACTTTCGGGAAAGTTGGAATATGATGCTATATGACAGGTGACCTTGCAGAGCCAAATCCATACCCAATGCACCTTACTGATGTGGTGCTCACATGTCTGGGCCATGACAGTACATGCCATTATGCAGCCCTACAAGGTGTGCTTTGGGGCCCCTGCTACACACCCACACATCCTTATTACCCACTACTCCAAACCAAAGAAATGCTACTGCAACTGAGAGCTCTCACCCAGATCTAAACATTTCGGACTAAAGAACGCAAGTCACAACCATTTATAGGCAACAGTTTTCTCAAAAATAAAACCCAAAAAAACCCCCAAAAAACAACACCAAAAAACCTCATGAATTCACGAATGCACTATTTTACAGAGTATGAGAAACGTCAGGGCAGACATGCAGAACTAATTATTCCAACAAGTAACCATAAATGCAAGCAATCTCATCACAGAAACTGCCTTTTCTGAATCTCACTGAAGGAGAGCAGTAAGCTTTGGGAATGACAAGAAGCTTTCAAGTAACAGAAGAACCAGTTTCCATGAAACTTTCATTGATTTAACTTTTGAATGCAAAATGGAATGAGAACTGTCCCTTAGAAAAAAGGCTGTAGTAAAATACTAGAAGGCTAAAAAAAATCTAAAAAGGCTTCATTAAATATTACAATGCCTATGCAAATCATAATAGAACTATTCATCCAGTAAAATCGGTTTTAAATAACTTTTGGACAAAACTCTGAGCCAACTTTTCAATTTCTTAATTGAAAGAATACCACAAGAAATTTAACAATGACACTTTCTTTCCTTTAACTAATGGCAGCCATATATTCCCTTTGAAATTGCACAAGCAACATGCAGACTCCAATCAACAAAATTCCAGACCCTGGGAAGCTGCAAGCAGTCTCCATTTAACTCAAGCAGTCAAACAATACTGATTTAAACCCTTCCAATATTTCAGTTGATATGTATTGCTGTATCTATAATTCTAAAGCTTTCTGATATACTAACTACTATCTAGCAGCAAATACATGTGGTTTTGTGGGGCTTTTTGCCAGGGGGGCTGTGAGGGTTATAAAGGTTCTAGAGGAATCATTTGTATGAATGGGAAAATGAAGTATCATGTATTTCTCAGAAATAAGAAATAGCCATCTTCATGCTTCTAAAATTATTCTTAAAGTGTTAATATATTTATGTAAGAAAAAAAAAGTTCTTGGAGCTAGACTGAGTAAAGACAACTGAGAAAACGTTTTCTTACAAGAAATACAAAATATAGTATTGAAGTTGCTTTCCCTTAAGATGAAATAGTTACACCGTAAATGAAGAACACATAAAAAGAAAGTTGGTAGCTAATGAAAAATTACCTGTCCTTTAAATTCCACTGGCTTAATTCCTGCATACACTGGTATAAAACTACTTGCTAGTAGGACCTAGAGAGAAAAAAGTAGAAAGAATAGAGAAAAAAAAACAAAAAAAGGCAACAAAGTAATTTAGAACCAATACATGTTTTCATACATATTTACCAGTCAATATATTAGTTTGACATAAATCCACTGTCATCTCAAAATGTCTTCTAGTTGTAGTATGTCAAAACATGATTAACGTTATTCAATAGGGTTTATTTTTTAATGACTTGACAGTGACAACTCTCAAAGTATCAAAGATTAACTCAGTGATTAACGTGATTCAAGAATATGAACTTAGTTTTGCAGAATGTGAAGTCAATCTGTGGTTTTCAAGAAATTAAATATGCATATGCTGGAAAAAATGAGTTTATTGTCAAAGAAGAAGCTGACTGAGTCATTCTGTTAGCATATTAATATAGAGTTTACTTTTCTAATAAATCAGACTTTCAAAGTTTCAAAAATACCACGAACATCCTGAAAATTCACATATGCATACCTTTATCAATGTTTGTATTTAATACATTCAAGTATTAACAAACTACTATTTCCCCTATTGTAAGGCTTCATTGCTGTCTACAGCTGTTCTCGATGTTTAAGTTTTTTTTTAGACCAGGACCCCTCTTCTGTCATGTACCGCTTTGCACACACATGTACCTTTCAATCCATTCATAGCAATACCTATGAGCGAGTGTGGATATTTCTATACCTATGTATCCACCCATATATACAACAAGCAATCAGTATTCAGCATTTCAGGGGGAAGAGGCAAATGCATGGACAAAGGGCAGTATGTGAGATGCACATGCTTGTGGGCTGGCATGAAAGACCTATCTGGGCAACAGAAGCAGGTCACAAACTGGTGTATACACTGTGGGAAAGATGATCAGCTGCAGAAAAAAATCACAATCCATGGAGATTATGGAAGAAAATGCTTGAGCTTTTTTTGGGTGGAATTACATTTACTTTTACAAAATTTAAGCTACTTTCAGTATTAAGCACCTCTGTTCCCCTAAGAAGTTTTTAGTAACATTGTATATGAATATGAAGTCTTCAACTTTCACTTTGAGAACTGTTTTCCTGCATATTTCTCTCCCTAGTGATGTGGAGCTTTGTCTGAGCTCAGATAAAAAGGCTCTCTCAGCTTCCTTATGCAAAACTGCAGCTATTTCTCTACCAAACAGGCCTTTTGCTCACAAAAGCATAAGACAAGGTTCCCAACTTCCCAACATCAGCTTCTTCCCCAGCCCAACACCTTTCCTCCTCTCTTCTTCAACTCCATCTCAGTAACTTTGGCCGTTCTAAACAAAAAGAAATGGGGAAAGAAGATTTAGTGAAGGAATAGAGTGAAAACCACGTGACCCCTGTAAAGTTTGAATTCATTTCAAGAGGACTGAAGAAAGCAGTTGCTCTTCTTATGAAGTCACTTAGAGTGAGGAGAGGCAGGACAAGTTTGAAGAACAAACACTTTCAGTATTTCCCTACCACTAACAGATCAGTGTGGACTTCTAGGCACTGCCTTACTTTCCTGAACTAAATATATCAGTATTTTGTGCCTTGCTCCCTCACAAGCACACAAATCGGGCCTCTCTTCCCCCTCACCTCCAGTTCAAGAACTACAACCAGTTCGAGAAGTACAAATCTAAAAATGCTGATACAAGATGATTGTCTTCACCTATGAAAGACTATTTCAAAAGTGGGAGATTATTATCTGCCTTTCCAAGTCCACAAGGAATAGTAAAAATGATAAAATCTTAACACTGTAGCATTGTAAACATACATTCAGTTTAGCCATTGTGAAAAACTTTGGCGCCATAAGTTTTGTTTGTTAAGCATTGGAACCAAAAATCCATATGAAGTTGAAAGAATTCTGGCAGAGGGTACAGAAGCTTTGCTGTTTATAAAACAGTCTGCCCAGCAGTTCCTTTATCCATGCCTTGGATGTAGGTCATGTCTAGGCATGATAAAATAAAATAACCTAACAAGATCTACCCTCCCTGCTCCTGTGGCAGCCACCAACATTCAGACAGCTGTACTCACAATACAGGCAGAGCTGAAGGCATGCACAAAAACAGGTATTAGGAGCTGGACTGAAAGATCAGACAATATGAATGTATGCCAATGAGCAGTTATGTGTTATTATTATTATTCCAACCTACCCTACTGCTACCATAGAGAACAAAAGAATAGAACAGAAATGGCTAAATCAATGAAAAAACTATTGAAATACTAGTAACAATGTACATATTTCCAAGGTCACTGTGATGCTTCTAATTGTCTCCAGATTAGATTTCACTGCAAAAACACATAAATGAAAAGAATAATAATCTCCATGCTTGTTACCAGTGGATACTATAGCTAGAAATAACAGTGCATAACTTGAGATAAACCTTTTGCATAATTATATTTGCATGATGAAGTCCTATAAATTTTGACAACTGACTATCCACGTAGAATATAACAGGGTCAGGATTTTAAAGATTATACTTTAAAGGCAAGTATCCCAATGAATACTTTAAGGTTTTGTTAACAAGTGACACTTTTTTTTTAAGTGATAACTATAAAGAATCTCTTATTTGCTCTAAGCATCCACAAGGCTAGTGAAAGAAGGAATTCCTTCTTATTCTATTTCCTCCTTTATCCTGCTATATCTTACTATGTCTTCCACTAAGATACAATCAGTTACTAGCAAGAATATTTGCTTTACGTGTATCTGAATTGCTCCTACTATCTCGCATCAGCTTATGCATACAATCCTGATTCAAATTTAAAATGTGGCATTCAGATGAAGAGAAGGGCAGTAAAATATCTACTTTCCAGCTATAGTTAAAATGTAGCTTATATACAGTACTTAGGATTACATTATATCTATTATCCACAAGCACCTGTAGGAATTGTTCAATTTTTTTTATAACTTCTTTTATTTTCTTTTGTGATGAAACATAATGATATCAGTGAAGTAAGAGATGCAAATTTTTTACAACATTTTGAGATTCTCTATTGTGTTCTCATATACTGCAACAATTAGTTACCTGTTACTTTTAGAAACACTTTGCCTACAAGGTAGAACTTAAATAACCAATGAAGGAAACATACACAAACACCAAATAAATTCCAGCAAAATTTGTGAAGCTATAGGATCAAATCCTGCTTTAAATATTGTTTATATTATGGTTGTAGCACCACTGGTAGTAGAAGTGGTTACCTGAGTAAACCAGTGATTTTATTGTACAATTAATAATATTCTCTTAAGCCTTGAAGAAACTCCAGCATTTTTATTTACAACTTCCATATTCAACTTTATTACCTGAATGAGGTCCTCCCTGGACGCAAAATTTGAAACCAAGTGATTTTCCCCACTCTTTGAGTTAGTGACTGACACATAGAGCCGGTTCTCAGCTACCTCATGAACATCAGATGGAAGAATAGACTCTATGCCCTCCCTAGAGGAAAGAAAATGCTCAGCATTACTCACCATCATTATTTAAAAACCTTGTAAATACATTAGGAGTGAGCTCCCCACAGCAAAGAAGAAACATGCATTTCTCTCCATTTGCATTTGGAGAGCTCAACACAAAAATGACCTTACAGAAGCATTAAGATAGGTACCTAAGTGTTTTCATAAAATCATAACCAGGCGTTACAGCACCAAAGTTCAATCTTCTGACTTCCTCTGCAAATCCATAGGCAAAGTGCTTACATTTCTGGAAATGGAAAATATTAACCATCAAGATGTTTTAGTGATAGGAAGCATGTTCAATGGCAGTGCTTAAAATATACTAGAGGCTAAAGCTTTAATAAAACAGTTATTAGATCAAACTGAAATATTTTCCCATGTGTGCTTGGCTTATTACAAGACATACATAACAAAATGTTGATCCTTTTCTAAGGATTAATTTATAAGAAAAATAAAATCCCTAATGAAAAAAAAGTATTATAAACTCTCAGAAGGATACCACTTTAAAAACCAAAGCAAGTTAAAGGCTATTTTTCTATATACTACCACTGCTAAACAATCAGTTCCCTAGACCATGCCATTACAAGAACAATCATTTAGTTCAAAGCCTAAAGCCACCTTTTATTTCAAGGTCTACTTCAGAACTTAAACCAGACAGAAGTACCTTAAGATGCTTATAAGCAATAAAAAAAAAAAAAAAAAAAATTAAAACAATTTCTTCTAATGCAGAAAATAAGCTACTAACAAACACATATTAATTAATAAAATACTTTGGAAGTATTTAATGAATGGAAAACTATGATGGATGACATAGGAAGAAAAGACACTGCAGAAAACCAGGCAACAGACTCCTACACAAGGAACATTTTACACAAGCTGAAATGCCCAGCATTAAAGACTGCAGAAAAATAGCTTGAAGTGTAAGTCATAAGAACTCCAAAGGGACAATAAAGGAATTGGTATAATTTATTTTTCAGACATAACATGCTGAAACAATGAATTATGATCCTTAGTGCTTAAGACTCACTATTCAATGTTTGCACTCCTTTTTTTATCCTTTAATGTAGACTTCTCTAATGATTTTAGGGACTATGGAAAAAACTGAATTCAATCTTAAGCAACCTTCTGAAATTGGTACTCTATAAATATATTATACCCACATTCACCTATATAACCACATGAAAAAAAGATAGTTTGGGTTTCCTGGATTATTAGGTCCCTGAATAAAGAATAAATATGTTGATAGTAACAAAATAAATAATTGAGTGACGAAGGAAAGGACAAGAAAAAAAAATAAGAGACATGAATGTATTCTACTGAGGAGGAGGATACAGGAGCTAATGAAAGGAAAACCAGGAAGGAGTTGGGGTGAGGATTAAAATGAGATTGGAACAAGCTGACTGAAGCCGTTAAACTTCCTCACATCACTTGTATGACAGAGCACTCATGTAAGTGAAAGACAGAAATATCATTCTTGCATCCACTTTATATGGCCTTTGAACAAATGTATAAAAAAAATCACTAAGAGGTTCATACCTGTTAAAGAAACAATCACAATAAATATTTGTGCTACTTAATTTCACATTGATTAGATTTGCACCTTTACCCTATAAGGTGTTTGTCACTGCCAGCTCAAAGCCAATAAAAATATTTAAAAGTAGTTACATGCACTGAGTCTTGAATTTATTCTACATTAGGCAGCTAGGCTTCTTCTGTAGCCAATCTGCTAGAAAGAGGCATATTCTCACACCTCCCTCTTTAAATGCAGAAGAAACCCACAAAACCCTACATAGAAGCACCTCAGAACTACTATCTCAGTATTTAAGATGGTTAAATAAAGTTACGGAGAGCTAAGAGTACCAGGGAGCTGGATGAATCCAAACCTAGGGGAATGACAGAGAACTACTTTCCATACTACAAGTGCTAAGAATAGACTGTATCTAGATTCTCAATTACTGCTCTCAAAAGGGACAACATCTTACAGCTATGAATTGTTTTAGAATTTGAGTGCTAGAAGCTTTAAACAATACATCTGTATTTTAAATAGTGACTGAGGCCACGTTTAGAAATTGTAACTGCTTGTATTGAGTTACGCAAACTTGATATCAAACATGACCAAGGTAATTTAAAAATAAATAGTTATTTATCCGTAACTAAATAAGCCTCCTTAGAATTCCCAAGTCCCGAGCCTTTTCTAACAGTGACAAAAATCCAGTATATGACAGAAAAACATTTGGAAACTGCCTTAGAAGAACAACAGTTAAAATAATAACTCTTCAATGTTACATTCTCTCCAAGATAAAGACAGGCTACATTACAGCTTTGAGACTAGGAGATGCAGAAAGTCCTAATTATGGCTTGTCTAACATTGCCATCTCTGGGGAGATAGGGAAAAAAAAAATTAACTGATTAAGAGCTACATTTGTGGATATAAAGTATTTCAAGCTAGAAATGCAGTAAAGATAATAATATAATTATCCTGATATGAAAAGTTAGTTATATTCAGTACAGAACACTGCCTTTACTTAAATTCCATGAGAATTAAAAGGAATTATTCCCACTGACAAAAGAACTCCTAATTTTCCATTTAAACAATATAACAGAATAACTAAAAAATACATAAAAAATAAAAAGGAATAGAAAGTTCATGAAACTTCCTTTAGTTTGCAATAAAATGACAAACTTTCAGGGAAAAATACATCAGACTCAATGTAATATAGTCTTAGTTCCCAAAAATAAAAACTAAAAACTGTTCTTATATTTTTACTTAGAAAGATCTTTGTAAGTTGGACCAGGCTGAGAACAAGTGCTCATACCCAGAGTCTGCAATAAGCAGAAAAATTTCCTTGGGCTAACAAAGGGCTGCCATACTCACCACAGAGGAAATTAAAGTCAGAGGTACACATTATATCAGGCAAACTTGAAACTGAACTAGCAGTCAGAGGTGACAGAAGGGGAGTAATGCCTGCACAGAATACAACAGAGTGGAACTTGCCTAATACCAAGTCATATAAGAAATGCTCTCAGGGGAGTGGGGTGGGGGAAAGGAGCCAGGGACAAACCAACTGCTGAAAGCAACAGAAGTACAGTTAATGCTGCAAGCTAAGTTCATATCCCAGCAGAAACAACCAATACACAAACAGAAAGATCAGTGGCAAAGTGGGGTTTGGCTGGGACTATTATTTGAATCAAATGAAGTGAAATAAGCAAGGCCTAGAAAAAGTTATCAAATGCTCACTGGACTGAAACGTAAGTGTAACTTAGACCAAAAATCTAACAGCCTGTTTTCCCCACAATATTTAAAACTATTAAAGAAATATTAACAGTTTGACAATGCCTGGTCCTCTATACATTTATAAAGGCAAAGTCACTACAGACATTTCAGGAGAGCAAAGCTCTTAACCTGTGGAGAAAATCAAGCAAACGGACACCAAAAGAAACCCTAATGCTCTCCACAGAATCTTTAACGCTGTAGTCATTGAATACAACCTTGGTGTCTCTGCATGACACCATATCCATGGTGAGAAAGCAGTGGCATCTCTGGAGACGAAACAACCCAACATGCCAGAACAGAATGCTGTGTGGGGTAATCCTACTGGGTGCTGTTAAACCATGGGCTGCACTGAGTCTAAAGGAGATGCAAAAGCATTTAACACTGTTCAATGGAGTACAGGCAGCAAGAATAAAATCTGAGCAGGTGGGAGCTGTTTATGAAGACACACTCCACTCCATCTACCATTTTCATCTCCTTTTAGAAAAGGTTGAAAGGATGGTGCTATGCACTTGCTTGACAAAGCACATCTCTAGCCAAGGGAACAATGATTCACTTTGTAATGTACCATTATTAAGTAAATACACATTTTGCTATAATAAAATATACCTGTTGCCTACAAATCAACATTCACACACATGAGATTTGTATTTACACAGCTTAAAATATAAAGTTCATATGAAATAGTTTTGTCATAAACATTTTTGCTCATGAGTCACAGACATGGTTAATGAAAACATGAAACAAGAGTCCTGTTCCTAGCAAGAAGAAAAAAAAAAGAAACAAAACATTTTAATAAACTTAATGGAAGATGATTATATGATAAACGATGTCCTTTGAAAATTATCATGGCCTATACCTACGAGTTTATTAATTTACCTCTATATTTTCTGGCACTGCTAACAAGACAGCGGCAGCCAGAGATCCTGCAGAAGCTCCTGCAAAAGCTTTCACATCTCTCAGTAACTTCTTACCATGCCTGTGGAAAGCAGCTGCTGCCCCCAAGTGGTAAATGCCCAGAAAGCCACAAGCTGCAAAGGACAGGTTGATGTGTTTCATTTGGGCTGTGGAAATAAAGTGTCACAGTTACAAAATTTTTGTCTTGCAATATACATTTATTCTTTTGGCTAACATACCCTATTTATGTAACAAAAAGACAAGCTATTTTGAGAACAGTAAGAGCTTTTGATTACTAAATACATCAAACAATCAGCAGTTAGTTTAGTATCTCCAAAACTGAAAACAACTCTAAAATAATCCTTAGTACAAATTCCTTTTTAAATCAATCAAATATACAATGTATATACATTTATACCACGTATATACATTTTATGTATACTTTATATACAATGTAACTACATAGTTTCTTCCGATTTGTTGAAGAAATGCAAACTAAGAGTAGCTACACAAAAGTGATTAAAGGATAACTCTAGAGAACAAACATTGTTAGCCACTGTTATTAAAAATCAAATTAAACTGCTGGCTACTGTTTCATCATGTAGTGACAGAGTGGATTCAAACTGAGAGAAACTGAGGGAAAGTTTAGATTGGATATTAGGAAGAAATTTTTTACTGTGAACCTGGGAACAGGTTGCCCAGAGAAGCTGTGGATACCCCATGTCTGGCAGTATTCAAGGCCAGGCTGGATGGAGCTCTGAGCAACCCGGTCCGGTGGAAAGTGTCCCTGCCTACGGCAGGGGGGTTGGAACGAGATAATCTTTAAGGTGCCTCACAGCCCAGGGCATTCTATGATTCTATGATCATACTCCCCTTACACAAGCAGAGCCTTGAATCCATTATAATTCTCTAAGAGAGGAATTTTTTCTGTCATCTTTGAAACTCATTTGCTCACTAGAATTATTAATAGACAAATTTTTAAAGTAATTACTGGTTTAAAAACAAAAAACACAAAACATATTGTTGCTACTATTAAAATAAGAAGGAATAAAAAAACCCCAAAGTAAAATACAAAGCACTAAATGTATGAAAACACACACACACACTCTGAAGGGTAAAATTTAAAACTGACTAAAAAAACCCACAAATGGGAATCATCCAGTTTATTAGGGATAGTTAATTAAATAAACAAAATAGAATGCTGTACATTTTATGATGTTTCTTTTATGATATTCTTCAGTTGCTGCAAATAACCACATTATGAAAGTAAGGTATTCCACAGATTATATTTTACAGATGTAAGAGATATTGCACACATTATCTCAGTGTTGAATTAAAAATAACCCCCTACTACACTTGGGTACATCTCAATATGAATGGGAATAAAAGACAGAAACTGTTGTATCAGTCCTGATGAAGAGAGGCAAACATATACAGCACCATATTTTTGTTAAAGATACCTCTTCATCTCTGAAATGGGAAGAGCAGGAAAGATGGGGATAAGAAAAAGCTTTCAAAACCACCAGATAAGAAGACATGCTAAACTCAACTGCTTTACCCACAGCATGATTAAAATCAGACCTAATGATCTAGCCAGTTTTGCTGTTTTACTGAGCAAGACAGAGAGGGAGAGACTCTTATAGTACCAGGGAATATTTGGTGCATCAGTCAGTCTGCTAAAACACGTAGTTTATCAACTGTGCTGGAAATGCTTCTATACCCACATGTAAGTAGGAATACCTGTAACAAATCTAACACATTGTACTCATAGAAAGAGCTAGAGGTTGGCTCTTGCTGTGACAATAGGAGAGAAAGGCATTCTGAATGAAGCAAGTGATAAACTGATTTACTATTTTTAAAAAGAAAGGATCTTTTAATTTAAAGAAAAGTCACTGTACTGAACAGCAGGTAAAAAAGTTTACTCAAGATGTTACTGGAAAACAACAAACACTACTCTACTTTGATTTTTTTTTTTTTT
>VZRO01003936.1:224491-269931 GCA_013397915.1 Daphoenositta chrysoptera | reverse complement strand
GTCTGTGTATGCCCTGAAGTGATAGGGGCTGGGGGAGGGGCAGGGGCTGGCAAAGAAGGGAATGTGGTTTTTTTTTCCTTTTTACTTTCTTAGTGTTCCTTTTCTCTTAATCCTACGTAGTAACAATAAACTATCTTTATACTTTTTGAAGTTTTTAAGCCAGCTTTGTCACTTCTCCTAATTCTTACCTCGCAAAAGACAAATAAGTGAACTGAATCACAACTACAATTGGCGTTTCAGTTTGGTCACTGAATCTAACCCGTTACACACACCCCAAGAGCACATAATCTCTTTCTACTTTCTGCAGGTACTATTAATTACACTGTCCTTGACATTTAACTGAAATGTCTTCTTTTCTGCCTGAGACAGCACGAGACTGCAAGAAGAAAGGTATTTGTTGATTTACTATGACAAAATATTCTATTTTATCTAAAAATAACCTGTTTACAGGAAATTGTGGCAAGTTCAGTGCAAGACGAGAAAAATTACTGAGCAGGGCAATAGTAAAGGGCTTTAAGCAACTGAATAAGAATTTCTCTAGACAGGAGGCAAGAGAAGACAAAATTATCTCATTACCAATTCGTATTTTGATCTGCTTTGGCATGTATATTGTTGGGTAATTTTTAAAAATATCATATTTTTCTGTTCTGAGTTCTGCTGTGGCTCCAGTGCTGCTTCAGCTCTATATTTCACTTCATATTTTATGCTTTTATATTTTAACTTTACTATCTAATATCATCTCCATCACTGTAAAATGTGTAAAGGACACTCACTATTGTATTGATAATTGGCAGTATTATTAAAAGCTATTGAACAACATTTGCATACGGAAATAGTACATAAAGGTCAGATTTGATTTGTATTCTACGATAGAGTGAAGCCATAAATATGAGTTTGCATGACCTTTCCTTTCTTAGGAATCTACCACCAGTCTCGTACAATGACTGCACTTTTATAGTAATTATCTGGTTAAATTACTTGAAGTTCTAGTAGTCAACACATGTTCATAAATACAATATAGTCCTACAAAAAATAATTTAAAAAGGGGGCAAAGTAGATGTGACATTTGAGTCCTTCAAAGCAACCTGCCTGAAGTTCATGTGCAGAATGATTTGTGTATGTCCTCCACTACCCAACCACGACTCCAAGATAATATTACCAGACCCAAAGAAATTTAGTGAGGTACTGAAGCTAAAAAAAATGGTGAAATATCAAGTTTGTAAATGTTTATTTTAAACTACCTGATGTCTCAAAAAATAGAAAATTGAATCTTCCACTCTTTCTCAAAGAAATATCTTTGCTAATCAAGACTGCTGTAGTAATATTTTCTGACAGATTTCACTGACTTTTCGTGAGAGGTAAAGGTGAACTAAGTGATTATTTTGATAATTCTATCTACCAGGGGATCTAGATTTATAGGCAGGGATTTTGAGAAAATGTTATCCAGTTTTCTGCCTGACTTAGTATATCCTGACACAAGTGGGAAGCTTCCTGCTGGGGAATATAGGGATGATGAAGGTACAACAGTTTAAATCAGAATTGTATGAAAAGGATTAAAGAACATTCTGCTTCCATGAATTAACTCATGTCGTTTTGATATTGTTTTATAAGTATTTCTAGAATGTGAATCTTAGACATAAAAATTCATGTTTAGTCATATTTTTCATCTCCGTTATGTGAGTTTGATATGTGAATTCAATTCAGTAGACATTTAAATAGCTTAGCTCCAACAGAAACTGCGCAAATATACCTGTCCTGAAATAGCTAAGTGATGAAAAGCTCATCTGAGCTGAAATCTGTTCCAGATGGGGCAGACCTGCATTCAGAATGAAGACCATTATCTAAATATGAAGTCACATAGTGGGAGGCCACTCTGTACTACCAGAAATGCCATCCTGAGGATTTTTTCTAAGGAACTCTTCGTTTGAATGGTTTTACTCCTGTAGGTAAAAAAGAACTGTTTGAGAAGTTCTGGTGTCTTTGCATATCAATGCTGTCTGACTATAATTTCTTGCTGTGTATCCTCAGGAGCCTTTGCACCAGCTTCATAGATCATGCATAAGGAATATCCCAGAGTTTTCCACTCTAGTGCAGGGAAAGGGTCAAGACTTCCTGAATCCAGGTTACATGTAGCAGCAAGCAGCAGGAGCTGCCATCGAACGTCTCCGACTCTGCTTGTTTGGAATCCTAAGCACAAGCAATGAGGTCTGCCCATGAGCTAGGACTTTTCACTTCTCAGCCCAGACCCTTCTCATACCAGGGCAGGGCTTGTCACTTCTGTAAAGTCTGGGGAGACTGGAGAACTTTGGGAACAATGGAATAATTTCAGAGTGCAGGAATTCTCACAGGTGAAAGCAAACTAAAAACATTTCTTTCCTTAAAAGCACACTTTAAAATATCATAGTACTTTCAGTACAATTTAGTATAACAGCTTTTAAATGCTATAGATAGCTCCTGGTGGCTTTTGGTATCAATGTGTTCTATGTGCATGATTTCTGAATATGGCTAAATATTGGGATATTTTGCTCTGAGTAACTGGCAGTCATCCTTTTTAATATGTTTTCACATTTGATAGTAATCCAATTTCCAACTTTTTGCCTGGAATGTTGTAACCTGGATGAGACCTTCATGGACAGAGGTAGTGATACCTCTGTTTAAATCAATGTATACTCTGACTGATGTTTTGATAGGAGTTTTGATAGGAGTTAGACCATGTAAAAGGAATAGCATTTTCCAGTTGGTGCTTATTTACAATTTCATAGTTGTCATAATCTGTATGACACAAGTCTGACACAATAACTGGTTTGAGTAGCTTTGATTATGACAGTCCCATGTTCAGATTATATGTATGCAACTGGAAGTTTCTTTCGCACGAGTTGTCAGATACCAACCAAAATGCTGTAAATTCATCATGTGGCCATACAGGCTTTGCACTACAAAAAGATTAAGTTTGTTCAAAAAAAATCTGTGCCATTCTTGCAACTACCTGGGGCAAAAATCTTTTTTTTTTGCATTAACTCTTACTAAAAGTAATCTTAGTACTTTTGTCTTTGGACTTTTTTGCTACCAAAGGATTTTGCTTATCATCCTGTAGAGTCTGACTTACTACATTTTAAATTAAGATTAACAGACTGTATTTTGACAGTTTCTGGATATTTATGCTTTCCAATCTGGTGAATCCAGGAGGAAATAATTTTTGTTTTATAATCTTGAATTGTACAAAATGAAGACATTTGCATATTTTTGACTTAATCTGTGAGTTCCAAAAATCCTGAAATGAGATAACCCTCTATAATTTTATCCTGCTTCTGGAATAGCTCAAACTGTGTGGTAGTGTTCTTGTGATAATTTTGATTGCAGGTTTGCATATCTCCATTGTATTTTCCTTTTCTGTACAATTAATCTCTGCCTGCCTGATTTCTAATGTGTAGAATGGAAAAACTTTTATGACACTATGAATTTTATAGACAAAAGAGAATCAAACTCTGAAGAAAAACAGAACGGAGATTAAGTTGTAACATATAATAAGTAGATGTCAAGAAAAATTCTCACTTAATAAGAAGGTCAGCCAAGAGCAGAAATAACAGCCATTATTTAATTTTTGTTGTCAGAAGTTGATCTGGGTATGAGACAGTGTAAGACTGCAGTAGAAGGAAGGAAAGCTGGTTTACTTGAACATATGACCTCAGGGCTACATCACTGGATGTTCTGAAAGGGTATAACTGTGTATAACCTTTACTGCAGTTTCAGTTTTCTCTGTTTTTCTATTTTGAATAAAAAATGTTTATAATTATAAATTAAGAAAATGAAATGTTAGCATGGAACTAGATTTCTAATTTTTAAGAAATTAACTCCAATAGGCCAATGCTCTTTCATCATACTAGAGCAAGAGTTGTTCTTATGCCAGTTATTACCTTGTAGCTGCTCAGTCTCGATATTCTGTGTTTATAAAGCTGGAGTGAAACATTTTCTTAAGTGTTTGAATAAGTTTTAGCATTTTCAGTGAGAAAGAATGAATAGATGCCTTTAGTCTAATTTCACTCAGATGTGCTGTGTTTTTTTGCTGTTTTTTAAGAAATGTAGTTAAGCATCTTTTCTCTTTCAGCTAATGAAATGAAACAGCTCTTGAGCTGTTTGTAAGCAACAAATCAACACATATGACTTTTTCGGCTGTGCCCTCTCTGTTGTCAGTATGTTGTAATTACTTCATGGAGCTTCTATTTAACATACTTGCAGAGTTTAACAAGGTAGGAGATATGACAACTAATACAATCAAATATTACCTGCCAGCAACCGTGAAATCTCCTTGCTTTCTCTTTTTATGACATGCTTCCTTAGTCAAGCTTCTAGTCTGTGAACAATTTCCACAAATCCTTCAAATTACCTAGTTTTAACAGTGCACTTGGGATAGACCTGCAGTCACTCTAATCACACCACCAGGGCTGCTGCTGAGGGGCACCATGCCTGCCCCTGGGTGTCAGAGATTCCTGCTGTCTCCTCAGTCTTTCGATTGTCTGCTATATATTCCCTGTCTGAAACCTGTCAAAGAGGGATGAGCATCCATTATTTGTCAAAGTATCTTCTGCAGGATGATAGTAATCACACATTCAGTCGGTTTTCCTTTTCCTTTATCTCCTGTTTTTTTACATTATAAGTTGTTTTGCGTTTGCTTTGGTTTGGGTTTTTTTATTCTGTGATTCAAACAATATTTTACAATTAGCAAGGGTTTTGGAAATCATGAGTTTGTCAGATGAAATGCTTCCTCAAAGGGCTTAAGAAAATGCCATGGAGAAACAGAGGATCTGTTATACCTGCAGGGGGCATTGCAATACAAAGAAAGGAGCAATGAAAGCTTCCAACCAACTTGTCCGATAACATTTTATGACATTCCACTGTCAGGTTTGGACTTTTTTTTTTGTCTTCTCTTTCAAAAAGTGCCAAGTTGTTTTGAAGATATTAATGAACTTTTTTTCTAGTGGCTTGTAAAGAAGTTTTAAATTACATTTGGAAGGCTATTTTTCAATGTTTTTGCACTTACTGATACTGATGAAGAGCATTGGGATAATGGTATTAAAATGGAAGATAAAATGCCAGTAATTTTTTCTGTAGTATAGAAAAAGTGTTTGAAAATGATTCATTAATAACCTTTTAAAAAATTCACTATTTTAATGAGTCTAATGAATCTGTAAATATTATGAATCTCTCTATTTTTTTATACCTGTAATTTTATTTATTAAAGGAAATGAGTCATGGCATCTAAGCTGGCCAGCAATTCTAATATAAAAGCTTATGTATTGTGTTATGCACATATATTTGGGTGATCTTGGATATCTTGTTCCTCATAAAATTCACGAAATACATCCTTCATGGAGTCTGTCTGTAGTAGATTGTTATAGTTTTATAACCTATGCTGAGTGCAAACAAGCTGATATGTAACTTCTGACTCACAAATGATAGATGGACACTTAAAGACATAAACATTGGGAAGTATGGAATCACTTCTAAGATAAAATATGTACATATATTTCTGTATACAGCAGAATATGATTTCCTTTGTCAACAATACCTCAACCTTTCTCTTCTTCTCAATTATGGAAAATCTTTCTCCTTAGAAGCAGGCAAAACAGCTGTATCTGTCAGCAATAAAGGAAGGTGACCAGACATGAGAGCTGTCACTGGGAGGAAAAAGATGATTAGATGGAGTTACTAACCACTCATAAGGAAAAGACTAGCCAAACTCTCAAGTACAGTAGAATGGCTGTTTTTGTAACTGCATGATTGACAGTAGTTCTATGCAATTTCTGCTTATTTTACTCCCTTTCACTTCTAAAAGTGACATTTTTTGTTTCTTCCCTTCTCCCACTAGCAGTCATGTTGTAATGAATTACAAGGTTTAGTTGCAATGTGATTTATGATAGCAAACTGTTATGTTTTCAAAATGGAGTCAGTCATCTTTGCAAATTTCTTTGGATTCCATTATATCCAGGGAAAATGAAAGACCATTTTTTAGTAAAGTATTTGTAGATTGGATGCTTAGCTGAGAAGACATCATTTTATTTCCAGGATTTATCATCAAAGTGCTTGTGAATGCTACTGATCTGTTGGTTGCTTCCTTGTAGTCCTAAAATAAAGATTTGACACCATGTTTCTGATATTCCCCATTCTGATAGATTCCCTGCATTGCAATAAGCATGGTGTTCTTGCAACAGATCCTTATCTCTAGGTTTGTCAAAATTGAGTTCAAGGCCATTAGCATCCACTTACTATATTTTTTCTGCATTGGTGTTTCAGTACTTTTGTAGCACTTTCTGTCACATTGTAAAAAAGAAAACAGTGATCTGGTTTTTACCATTTTCTTCTCGCTTTGACATTGTTCTAGGAAAAAAAAAACGGCATTGGAGTTGAATTACTTGTAGACACGGCAAACCACTCTAGTTTCATATAATCACCTCAAAAAGGAAAATACTTTATCCGCACTAATTAGGTGACATTATCTATTTCAGATGTGCATTTAATTTATACGAATTTCTTAACTGACATAACTTCCACATTTTTTAAGCTGGTTGTGGAGTTTTCTTACAGATTTCCTCACGAGTTTGTTAAGGCAAGGCTGTATTCTATGTGTAAGTACTTTACTTAGTCATCTGTATTACATTAATAGCACTCTGGAATGAAAGCAGATGTATTTTCTTTATTCTTAGCAGAGCAACTGATAATTCTCATAGTTGTAATTCTCATAGTTGTAAATGCTATGATGAAAAATAGGTTTTTATGATTATTTTTGAGGTATCAGTTCCAAAATTAAAAAAAATGAGGAAGGATCTCAATAGTGTTCACCAAATACAAGCTAATCGAATAGTGAACAATATGAAACAGTTTAATTCTTAATTAGTTAAAGATTTGCTTGCTTCATCTGGACATCAGTTGTTATTGATGCAATGATGCTTGTGCTTTGGAGGGCATAGATACTGCTAAGTTCCTCAAGATGACAGAGAGAAGAGTCATCACCTCTTGACACATATTTGTTATAGTTTCCCTTTTGGTCTAGGAAGTGTTAAAGGTCAGGACTCCGGCATTCAGACTGAATCCCAAGAATTCATACTTGAAATTTTGACTTAAAATACATTTTCCACATTTATCACAATTTGAAAACCTTTGCAAGGGTTATGTGAATAAGATAATTAGTTCTTTCGTCATAAAGAAATTACAAAATCCAAAAGCATAGAATTTTATGGACTAGAAGACTGCACATATACATCTGCTTATTTTCATTTTGTGCAGTTTTGAAGGGTTTCAGCTACTATTTTCTCCTTCCATAACAAAAGGCTGACAAGGACATATCAAAAAGTGGTACAATGAAAGTGAAGACAGAAAACTTGTCTCTTGTTATCAACAGTGTTTACTTGTAAGTTACATAACAAATTCTTCAATATTCAAAATCTCTTGCAAGGAAAACATGTATTTCAAAGGTACACAGATGAGGAAAGATGATTGGCTTGGGACAGTAAAAAAGTAATTCCTTCATTACTGAGTGCAAAAGGAATCTGAAAGCTTATGTTATAAAATCATCATGTCCTTGGTTAGCCATAAAATATTTGATCACTTGATGTGGAGCCAAATATATGCCTTCCTTGCCCTAGTCAGAGGTGATAAATACACAAAGGCAGCTGTGGATTTAATTTTCTAGTGACAAGTGCTTTGTTACTCGTATATTGCTCTCATATCATGTATACATAGAATAACAATGTCAGACAGAAACTTTGGGAAAAGTTGGCTAAATTTATAAACCTGGAGTTAACCAGATTAAACTGGTTTAGTTCAAATAACTGAAATTCCCCCATTTTAATACTGCCAGGACTCTGGAACAGATTCTTTACTACCATCACACAGAAAGATCTCTTGCATTCAAAAACTGTCTTTGTTCTATATCAGATGAGACTGAGCTATGTATCTTATTGCCATTGTTTCAAACACCCTATTTAACAATTTCCATACCATTGCTATTGCCAAGGACCCAAGAATTTGCCACAGTGGAGAAAACTGATTTCCTGTAGTGTTTGTCACAGACAGCACCTTGAAATAGCTACTCTGTCTTGGTGTTAATCACAACCTGGTCAGTTCCTTAGTTCTGCCAGTTTTCCACATGCTATGGAAGGTAGCTTTCATTCCCAAGGCAGGAACTTAGCAACTCCTGTTTCTTTGCTTCATCTTTTGTGAGAATTCAAGACAGACTTGATGCTGGAAAAGGGACTCTTTGTGCCTTCAGCCAAACTCAGCACACTGAGTTTATTACTTCTTTGTTACACTGCATTGCACTAGGTGGTGGTGGAAGCCAAAAGAATGTCTCTATCTCCATTTTTTATTATAAAATAGCCTAGTAACTTGGCTGAAGAGAAAGAACATATATAAAAAGAGCATTTTATACCCACAAACTTTCTGCTGAAGGATTTCATGTTGTTTTTGTAAACTGTCAATAGAAGAGGTCTTCAGGATGTGATAAAGTTCAGAGGATTGTACATATGACTGAGCACTGGAACAGGCTGCCCAAAGACGTGGAGCCTTCCTCACTGTAGATACCCAGGAACTGCCTGGATTCAATTCTTTTCAATGTTCAGGGATGACCCTGCTTCAGCAGGGAGGTTGGACCAGATGATCCATTGTAGTCCCTTCCATCCTTACCAGTTCTGTGATTCTGTGACCTGGCATGAGGAAAGGTGAGAACTACCCAAGGCTGGACAGGGTTAGGGCATGCCAGATAATGAGAAATAGAGAAATTCTTTCTTCATCCTAGTCTCTAAGCCAGGTGTGGAATCAAGGAAATTAATCATTCAAAAGATTCTCAGACACATAGTTGTTACCACTCTCTTGGTGAAAGATATTATTTTGTAGTTTGGTGCTGATGAGAGAGACAAGTATAGACATTCCTGGCAGGCCAGCACCTGGTATCCTAGACCACAACAGAAGGTAACCCCAGATTGCACAGCTTTGACTATTCATTTCTAGGCAGCTAAGCCCTGCAGTCCATCAAATTCTCTCTCATTCAAGGAGAGAGTAAATAGAGTATGTATTTTTTATTATGTCTTTTTTTAAAAAGCATCTTCATTAATTTCTCTGCTCTTTTCCATTTTCATTTAATCCATTCCTTAGTGTACATGAAGCAGGATCCTTTTTGCCAGATGTAGTATTCCCTGCTGAAAGAGCCTACTGCCATGGTGCAGAGTAGTGGAAGTGCTTCAGAGGTTCAGGTACAGGTCCAAGCACCTACAAAGTCCTTCCAGGAAATCTGAGAGGTTGTGTTTGGTCAATCACTTTTCAAGGTAGTAGTGATTCCTTCATTCCACTGGGAAGAGTAATTTGTTACCAGAAAGTTGAAATGTATATTGCAAGGAGATTTTATACTTTGACATGAGACATGTAGTCCTCCCTCTTAAAAATATAGCTAGATACTTCATAAGATAAAAAAGAGATTTCTCTTGTTCCTGGAATATGTAGTCCCTTATTGGCCTTAAGAGCCTACTCGAGAAGGAGAATTAAATTATGATCACATTTCCAAAACACATTCTTAAAACTTATAAACTTATAAAACTGTAACAGCTTTGTAGTATTTGTCTTGCATGCTAAGAATTTATGTATTATCAACTGGTGACATTTTTCATAAAGAGCTGGCTTATGACAGGCATATTATGAATAAGTTCACCTGTCTATGACTTGATCTTGTATTTTAAAACTGCAACTATTTCCTCAGACCGTGAGCAACAGACACAGAAGAATACAGTCAGTTTGTGACTATTGAGTAGGAATAGGGTGTTAAGAAAAACAGGATGATCAACATTCACATATTTACATGAATGGTGTTACCTTTCCAATCTAATTTTCAGGAAGAATTTCTCTTCAGAAAGGAGCTAAAGCTTACTGATTACTAGAGATGGGCATTTTGGCAATCCCAACTCATAAAAAGCATTTCTTAAGCATAAAATCATAGAAATAGCAAAATTACTTGCATTACTTTTGGTTGAAATGAAGAAAAAATCCTTATTTTTGAATCTTACAATTCATGTTATAGAAATATTTTACACACCACAGTTAATTTAGAGAAGTGTTTGTTTCTTTGCATTGTCTAACTTTCTAAGAAACTTCTCAGGATAATGGTCTTTATTAACCTTGAACACATATCATACATACATGAAAGAAGAGAAAGAAACTTGCAGTTAAAATATGACTGGTTAAATTTGGAAAGTGTATGAACTGTAGTGGCATTTCTT
This sequence comes from Daphoenositta chrysoptera, assembly GCA_013397915.1. Taxonomy (NCBI): domain Eukaryota; kingdom Metazoa; phylum Chordata; class Aves; order Passeriformes; genus Daphoenositta; species Daphoenositta chrysoptera. The sequence goes on along the minus strand of VZRO01003936.1, from coordinate 259,669 downwards.
CTCTGAGATTATTTTCAGAAAACAAAAGATACCCTGCAGTTCCAGAGATCTTAAGTTCTTGTGGACATTTGGGCCTTTATAGGCTTTGCTATTGAACCAAGTGAAACTGGAAGATTTAAAAGATATTAAGGACTTAAGACTTCTGTGTTCAAGTAACACTGACCTTTCAATTGGCTGCCACATGACAAAAATTTTTTGTCATTTTAAACTTGTGGACATATCCTTACCACTATTTCAGCTCAACATAAACAATGTTGATAAATAAAAGCTGCATCTGGCAGCTGTCATTTAACATGAATGATGTTGAGAACCCCTACATCCACCTCAAGTCTTTTTCCAAAGTGCTGCCTTAGATTCTCAAGGCAGTATGGTGTGCAACAACTTTTGTCCTTGAGAAAGAAGAAAGTCATCTGGCTGCCATCAGAGAACCCCACTGAGATCGAGGCTACTGTTCTCTCTCATCCGTGTTTAGTTACCTGAAACACCCCAAACAGTCAATTCTATTGTCAAAAGACATAGTCCCATAACAGGTTTTGTGGTTAGGGGCAGCTGAGGGAAGTAACCAGGAACTGAGGATGAAAACAGCAAGTCTGGGCCCACAGCACCCAGTGAGGAAGCAGAGCTGGGAGTAGTGTGGTGACCACAACCAGCCCAGAGCTGTGCATCCATCCAGCAAGGCCATAGTGACAAGGAGGGCTGGCTTCATCTGTCTAAATCAATTTCTTCTTTGAATTTTGAAAACTAGTGTTTAACTCTTGGTAATATTTTTAGGTGCTTCAGACATACTTGCTATATGAGCAAATGATGAAGCAAATTATTATGGGGAGAATAAAAGGTATGCGCTTTATGAGAAAGATTTGGTTTTGGATGTTTCTTTTTTCTTGCAAAGATAACACTTGAGTTATTCTGTGATTCCCTCAGAAGCTTATGCCTCCTTATATTATGTGCATTTGCTCTGAAAAATGTATTACATACATAGTGGAAATTATGTTGTCTGTTTAAGAGAAGAATATTTTCATGATAGCCACATATTAGATACCTTATTTTTCTTTTGGTGGCATTTCTAGGCAACAGTGGTTGGTTGAGACTTTATTGACATCCTGATGTTGCTGAAGAGCCAATCCAGTTGAAATAAGTGAACCTGTAATACATGAGCCCTAGTTAGAGGTAAGTTGGTGGACTCTAAGGGTGGACTTCACTGCACAGGAACCCCCCAAATTCTCATGCCCTCATGACCTCCAGCCACTCATGCACCGCGGCCATTCTTGGGAACGTTTCACAGATTTAGCAGCCGTACCCTTCAGGTTGGTAGCTCTTTTTTCTCATGACCCATCGACCTTTGGGTCTTCATGCGTTATGAGTATCCATGGGAACTTGATAGGCTGTTATCCTCACACAACACTGGACCTAGAAGATTTCTCTGAGTACTGTTGAGCAGTACAATGTGTCTAGCACTGAAGATTGACTTACCTTCCAAAACAGAATTATGTGACAATGATAGGATTAATTTTATCTTGTCTAATAAATTGATGATATAAGAGGAACTTAAGGCAATCCATATCCTAGAAGTCTGGGGTTCTCTTAAGCAACATTAAATATCCCTGTTTATCTCCCAGGAAAGGAAAAAAAATAGCTTTCAGTTTGGAAGAAAGAAGACTCATCAGCATATTATTAAAAGACAAAAAGAAGAAAATAATTTTCTTCCTTTCCAGTTTTTCAACCATTTTAGTGAATATTATGACAAGGGGAATGAGCCGTGCTGCACTTTCAATTAACTTTTGTGGAGAGATATTACTGTCTTGGGGATGTTTAAGGGCTTTAAAGAAATAATAAAACATTTTTTACACAAATTCTGAAATACCATTTCTACTGTCTATAGTGAAGCCATTTTCAAAGCTGCTTTCCATTAAGCATTTATACTATCTGCAAATTGTTGTTTTGTTAATAATCTACATTTAATTGCTTATTTTCACTCCTGCAGCATTAATTATAGACCAAAATATCCATATAATGAAATATATGGTAGGGCAGAAATTACTTGTTTGGGGTTATTGACCATGATACGTAGATGTAAGCTTTACTGTTTCTTCACTTCCACTTGTAGAAAAGGTTTTGAATGTTAACAGTGTTGTTTCTTTACCCTGATTATTATGGAAGATATAAATTTAAGCTCCCCCTCATGGCCCATGTGCTGTTGCACGCAATCTGGTGCTATTACCAGCAGATATATTTTCACACATTCTTTTGCTTCAGCAGACAAAATGCTAGATTTATGTTTATAAGACAAAAGTTCTGTGTGTTTGATTAGGCAAGAGAATTAAAGATAAGATTGTATTCTTCACCGCTATATCCTGCAATGTTGCATCATTTGTTGCCACTGGCTTATCAGTGTAGGAAAATATGTGTGGTTTTGTAAAACACACTGTTTTTCAGAAAGAAAGTCCAAAAATGAAGAGCACCTTCTATTTGAGAATACTGATAGTTTTATAGTGTTTTAATTGCCTTTAGCAAAAAGAACCCTGAAGCTCTGATTCTGTAAAAAAGGCATTGTGTGAAATACGAATTGTAGAAAAAACATCTTATACATTGTTATTAATTTTGAAGGTGTTGTTTGGTTTCCTACCACTGCAGTGTTGCATATGGAATCTTTCTTCTAGCTTCTGATCTGGGATGTTCATAGGGTTAAAGACAGGCTGTAGATGTCCTTTAGGGTTGTCAGTGTCCACAGAAAAATGAGGTCCAGTCTCTTCAGGAAAATAAAGGGGATGGAAAACACAGCTGCTTGAAAATGTTTTTCCAGATTATGCTGTCCTGATCCTGTATTCAGTTTCTCTGAGCAGCAAAAATTATTTAGGTGCTAGTCTCTGTGGAATCTGGTCTGTCAGGTACAGTGAAAATTTTCTACCACTTTTCATTGTAAGCAGGAATGTGTAAGAGGAAGAGTTGGGAGGATTCATGTGAGGATGAAGACAAATGGAACGAGAGCTATACAGTAGAGATCCAAAGCCTAAAGCCAGTGGACATAAATTCACCATCTCCAGTGCAATTACAATGAATGACACCAATGCAAGTTTTCTGGTTTTGCTTTTAGGCAGTACAAGGTTAAAATGTTTGAAAAATTTCAGGTCCTGCATATTTTTGTGGTTATCATTTAATTTTCTTTTCCTCTTGGATTTTCTTTAATATTGAACTTGTTTTCCTCATATAAATGATAGTTTTTTTCAATGTTCAGGTCAGTAAAGTTGCCTAAGAAGCTTTAAAAGATGGTTTTAATACATATTTAATGTCTCTGTCAGCCATCCTAATATAGTGCTAATAGGAGGCCATTACATGGCTGAGAGATGTTCCATTTTAAATACTTGTTTGTTATTCTGATAGATCCAAATCAACCTTTGGTTATTCAAATAATTTCTCTTGTTTGTGATTTAAATGCTTAAAAAAATAGGGTGTTGTTGCTTGAACTGATTACTGAGGAATAATTCATCAAATGGAGCAAAAACATTCAGTAAAAATAGTTGAGCTCCTTTAATCTATAATCATACTCTAACTCCTGGTATGTTGAAAACTGTTTAAATCAATAAAATACAAGTTTCTTAAGTAACTGTTTCAATTATGTGTTAACAGTCAATGGCTGCCAAGTGGGAAAACTGTGAAAGTGATCAGACACTGTCTCAGGCCTAATAAAGCTTCAAAGGCTAACCACATTATTGAAGTGATGAGGTGTTTAGACTTTAAAGCCTCACTCACAGCTTTCACCATCAGTCTCTGTATTAGATTTCTAATGGACCTTTCTGTACAAAAGGACTGAGGAAGCCAGGTCTAAAAAAAGATTAGTAAGAAGTAGATAAGGGAGAGATCAAAATATAAGTGGTTTAATCAGAATTATGTGGACTACAGATTAATTTTGATATTAAATGTGATTATTTATACCAAAGAAAAGAAGAAGAAAATTATAGGAACATTTGAAAATAAAGCACTGTTTTGTAAGTTCTAAGGAAATCAATCATTTCATTAATGGTTGCTACTCTGGCAGCTCTTCACATAAAACAAGCTCATCAGAAGCTTTGCCAGATAACCTCTGGCTCCTCTCAGAGATTTTTTAAAAACATGTATAAATTACACTTCATGTGCAACTCTGACAGTCAAACACAAACAGTACAAATCCATAGCTACTGCTTGCTTAATTAGTAGAGTTTTTCACTGACAATTTGATAAATTATGAAATTGCAGTAAAGGTTAGTTCCATGTTGAAGTTGTTCAAAGTTCCCTTTAACTACTTCTCACAGAAGATTTTGCACGAAAGGAAACTTCAAACAAGATTTTAAAGAAATCAAGAGGCTGTTTCTATGCTAGACAATTCAGAAATATTATGTTTCCAGTTCTCAATTTTTTTTTCTCAGTTACCATTCCACACATAGTTGGGTTTAAAAGTAATTTACTGAGGAATCACTACTGTGTTAAAAGGGTGGGGAATCACATACCTGATATATTTTTGACTACACCTCCTTTATTATTAATCACAACAAAGCAAGCAAATAATTCAGGATAGGCTAAAAGTCATCAGATTCAATTTAGCTTCTCTCAGTGTTTCAACCATTTTAATTGTTGAAAGAGCAGAGTGAAATAGCCAATGCTGTTCTGCAGGATCAGTTCACATCTGAGGTGTAATTCTGCTTGCCATTTGGTGGGAGTCAATAAAGCTCTTTGCTGTCAGGATTGTTAAGAGACAGAGAGCCTGGAATAAAAATAAAAGGAGTTACTAAGTCTCTTTGAGAAGTCATATGAGTGGTTTGATTGAGTACTAGGACTGAAATGTTCTGAGTAGAGGTTCTTGCTCAGAGAATGTGGTGAAGAAGGGCCTGACCCTGAGAAGTGTTTCTGGCAAAGAGGGACACAGTGTGGGCCAGCATCTGCTTGCAGATTCTGGACTTAGAAAATGTAAGAGGAACAGGCAAGAGACAGGAAAAATAGGCATACTGTAGAATATGCTATAGGCATGCTAATGCAAGAAAATCTGTCTATTCAAAGTTATCGCACATTTTCTTTGACAAAATTGACCCACTTGGCTACTTTCCCAGGTGACCTCAGCAATATTGTTGTAAATCTGGTTTTACTCTAACATCTGACCGTATCCTCCATTTAAGTTCTTCACAATGATTGTCTCTTATATTGATTATCTTACAATCAGGTTAGCCACAGACATTTCCTGACTGATCTGATAGCAGGAATATACTCACTCACACTCAAGAGAATAAGGTGTTAATATATATATATAGTATAAAATACAGATCAAGAGCCATAAGCAGGAATTAGTCTGGCACTTCACTCATTTTCCACACTTTTCACCTCAGAACTCCAGCTCTAAGCCAATTCCTAAACTGTACAAATTGTAGTTACAATTTGTAACTGTGTCCTCACTATTCTAAAGATGGGTCTGGATGCTAGACCCTGGACTTGCAGTGGAGCCGGGAACCTTAAAGACTTCAAACACACCTGTACTCTGCAACTCTCCAGCTTATAGACACTTCCCCTCCTGCCCCCCAAATGATCCTCAAACACTTACTATAAATAAAACTTGATATGGTTAAGACATAACACATGGATATCGTACAGAAAGATGCCTTACTCTACTTCACTGGTGTCTTGATTGTCACTCTTCTGAAACTTGCTTGTGGCTGCACCAAACCACTGAACACCTCCCAGGAGTTCTGCACTAAGTATGTTTTATTTATTATTTAAGTATCATAGATGTACGTGTACACATATGAAGGAAAATATTTAATCCAACCTTAAGAACTCTTCTGAGCTGTGTTCTGGCTCTCTAAGAAACTTGTTAAGCTACAGTTTTCCTCAGCCCAGCAGAGGAATAAAGCAAAACAGGGGCTGTTTAACACATGTGGATCACTCAGGTTTAAAATGTTAAGCGTCAATCATTAATCAGCCAGTTAAGGCACGACATATTATTCTTTCCAATGCTAAATGTTGTTAGGAAGTTAACCAAGACTTATTAAATTATTTATTTTTACTTAGTCACTTTAGGTCTTGCATGTGTTATTTCAAAATCCTTTGGGTATGAGAGGAATTTAAACCTAATTGTGGCTTATTTAGTTTGTTTATAGAGCTAACAGTTTTCACTTGTGTGTCTTTACGTTACCTGTGTAAGAAATTGTTCTTGTGTGAAATTAAAATTGTAAAAATAACAAGGTTAAAACAAATAGCAAAATTATTGCTTGCAGTATGTTACAACCTAAATGCCCAGTAAAAACTATACTCTCTCATGAACATTTTTGCGGAAATAAATTACTTTATTTTCCAAAGCCAAATTTTACTGTCATCCACACAACCTGTAAGATTCGTATGGGTAACATATATATATAGTAAGTGTCATGATATTTGTATCTAGACTTTTTCTCTCAAATATGTATACAAGGAGGGACATGGAAATAAGATTGCAAGAGTGTAGGTAGACTACGTTATGTAAGAGATGAAGATGCTGATAAATTTTTTGACAAATAATATACAATTCCTACTCTTTATTAGCTGTCTCTTTCTTAATAAGTCTCTACAGCTGCCTGAAAGGAGATTGTAGCCAGGTGGGGGTCGGTCTCTTCTCCCAGGCAACCAGTGACAGAACAAGAGGACAGTCTTAAGCTGCACCAGGGGAGTTTTTGGTTGGACATTAGGAAGAAATTCCTCACAGAGAAGGTGATTAGGCACTGGAATAGATTACCCAGGGGAAAGGTGGAGCCACCGTCCCTGGAGGTGTTTAAGGAAATTCTGGATGTGGCACTTGGTGCCGCGGTCTAGTTGACACATGGTGGAGTTTGGTCATAGGTTGGATTCAATGATTGCAAAGGTCTTTTCCAACCTAATGGATTCTGTGAATCTGTCCTATAATTTCCAAATGAGCTTGCATGACCCACAGTGCTAAGCTCCACCCCACTCTGCAACCAGGATAAACTGTAAACAACAGTTTACTGCTTTTGGAAGACTTCTCTTAATTCATCCATTGGAGTTAAACATTAAGAGTTTGTTAAAATGTTACATCTTTGAACTGCACAGACATCTTTTTTTTTACAGCTTTTCAGATTTCCTTGTTTATCTAAAAGACTTTTTTCTCTTAAGGCAAACAGTAGAGATACCTTAATTTCAGCAAGACATTTTGTATGGGTTTGACAAGATTCAGTCTGTCACCAACCCACTGGAAAGAAAGTGGGTTTTGAATAAAGGCATTCTTATGTGTCCTTTTTTATCTTCAGCCAGGAAAGTTTTAACTCACATGACAGTATTAATCTTTTCACCAATGTAGCCTCACAAGTGTGCTAGTCTAACCAATAAACTAAACAGGCTGAAACCTAGTCTCTGGCAGCAAGGCCAGCTGGCATGCAATGGTCTGTAGCCATACAATTAAACTTTGTTAGCCTCCAAAAGAGAGTAGTGGAAGGCAAAATAATTATTTGGAATGATACCTTGCATGTGCTTATTCCTGAACCTGGCACAGAAGTTCTTTGGGAGTGTAATATTTGTTTAATTTAGAAGCCTGGCAGGTCTCTTCTATCAATAGATGGTCAAGTCAGAGGATTCAAATCTGAGTTCTTGCTTTAATTACTTTGCTAGTACAGACATAACTGCAAAAACAGAACATAATATTTCCTTTAAAGCTGACTTATGAAATAATAAGTTCTACAAACCGGAGGTTGTAAAGTCAGTAAAAAGCAGAGGTTGGTGATGAAATTGGGAGGAGGCAAACTGCTATGTTGGTTTTGGCTGGGGGGGAGTTGTGTATATTTGTGTTTCAACACTTATCTCTTTGAATAACAGACTTTACATTTTTCCTCTGAAATAGTGGGCTGTTAGTATGTATCAGGTATTTTTAGCCAAGCACTATGAAAACTTGCAAATGATACCCATAATTATTTTTAAATAATCCATATTTGGATCCCATTTTGCAGTGTCTTGGTTCTCTAATAATCCTCCACTCCATTTTGGTAAGCTATCAATTCGAAAAATCTTATAAAAATCTGCTCTATGTAACAAAATTAACCTAACAAATTAATTTGTAATCTATGCAAAGGCCTTTTCAAAATTTTTCCCCAAAAAAAAGCTGGGACCTGGGTGGATTCTAACTTAATTAAATCAGCTGTATAATTGCTTGGAACATATGAAATTGTTCCCCAAGTATGAATTTCAGAGAAAATGTCACACCTTTAAGAAGTATGTTATCAGGCTACATTTTTTGTGGGTTGTTTTGGGTTTTTTTTTAATAGAATAGAGTATCAGAGTTATCTGAAAACTGTTCAATTCCTGACTGAACTGTTAAAAAGAAGGCCTCTTGCTGGCCTTTATAAGAAGCCATTTTTGTCTAAGAGGTCAGTTTAAATTTTTCAAGTGCTGCTAATGAAGCAGAACTGCTAATGATTACACTTGGTTTTTTCTTTCAACTTCAAGAATGAGCACAGAATACAGATGAGTCAAAATCCCAGTGTGTCAGACACAATAAGCCTGCAGTGGTAAAGAGAGTTTATCTTCACTTTCATAGAGGTGACCCAAATCACCTTAATACTTCTGATTTTCAGAGAAGAGGAGAGGGGAGAATTTCCTGGGTAGCATTTCTCTGAGGAAGATTCACACTCACACTGATAGAAAATCCCACCAGCTCTGAGTACCCCTTTCATTCAAAATCTTTCCATCCTGATGGAGTGCCCAAGTTTTTTAGGGGCAATTATGTAACTAGAAAGAGATGGGTTTCTTTTTATTTTGCTTTCCAGTGATAGCTTACATTTTGGTTTTTAGAGGCAAAACAGCTTCTTTGGTAAAACCATGGACCTGATTTCCAGCAATCTCTCCAAACAAGCTAAATATTAAAATCAAAGTTGTTCTGCAGTTGGTGCCCATTGGGCTGGATTTGTCTGGTATCCTCATCTAGCTGATTCCTATTTGGTGACAAGATTTCTCAGTTTGGAAGTACCTTTTCCTACATTTTCCTTTGCACAAAGATGACCATCAAGCTTGATTGCTAAGTTTAGGTATAGATTATAGGACATAAGATGTAATCATCTCTGTAAAGATTAGAGTTATCTTTATAGATTTATTTTTTTATATATATCTTCAGGGTTATAGGAGTTGTAATACTTCCAATTTTTTTTTCTTTTTTATCAGTCCAATCCTTGATTTGTTCAATAGAAATTTAATTTTGTTTCTTTGGTTTGGAAACAAGCACAGTATTTTTTTTTTTCAAATATGGAATTATAAGATGTTTTTGTTTTCTCTTCTGGGAGAGAGAAGAAATTTGTAGCTTTCTTCTTTTTAATATCCTTTAACAATGTAATAGAAATTTTGTATCGCAGCAGCAACAACAAAAAAGGATGACTTCAGCTTTCATGAATCATATAGCAACCTGTAAATTTCTGTAAACTACAGTTAAGTATTGGTTTTGCCTCTTCCATAGAAATGTTTACAGACATACAAATCCTAATTAATACTTTTTTCATTTGGAAGAAAGAATTTATAAATCTCTGATTTATTTTTCAAATCCTATACCTGAAACTTGGCAAGAGCCTGTATGATAGCCTGGAATCTAGATTCCCGCAAGTTTTCATGCCTATTTCTGTAACTGTGTGCAAAAGCCTGAAGTGATGGAAACTGTAACTTGTATGGCCTATTAATTACAAGCATTGTAAATCGTGACATTTGATAATGTGTTGCATGGCTATCTATAGTGAGTTATTGTATGTTTGTACTTTACCCTGAGTTTTGTTTTCCCTGCCACCCTGTTACCATTTGCCTCGGGATTTCAGACCTCTTGTCTCACAGCTCTGCTGTAAATATTTGACCTCTCATTTGTCTGTTTTCTCCTGCTGAGCCTTTTCCTCTTCTCATAGAAGTCAGCTGGGGAGGCAGCAGGCCATTGAGATATGGCCTGCCACCGGCAGCTGACACAGCTGTGCTGCACAGCACTGTCCCTCTGCAGGTCACATCCCGGCAGAGCATGCTGCCAGTGTGGCAGGCTCCACACAGAGGGAGGTTTCCTCAGCATTACTAAAAAGGACAAGGGTTGTTTTGCAGCCAGCTGGTATTGGGGAAGGACTAGTGAAATGAGGCAGAGGGTGTAGCACATTGCCTGCCTGGCCTTAAAGGCTCAGTGTAAAATCTGCTTGTGACACTAGCTTTCAAAGTTTGTTCTCCCCAGATGAAAAATGTACAATACTTCCAGCCTTTAAGTTATATTAAGAATATTTCATTTCCCCTACTTTCACCTCTGTTGCATTGCAGGATGTTTTGACCTTTAAAAATGAGATTATTAAAACAATAGGCCAATAGCCTAGAGGACTTCTGCAATCCATATGTGTATTTGTTCTGCTTTGGTTAATGAAACAGTTGGAAAAATAATGAAAGTGAAGGTTCAGATAGTTTCTTACCAGCTTGAGACATCATATCAATTTCAGGAAGAATATAAACTGAAGTAAATTACTCAAAGAAAAATACACTACTGTACAGCCTTTGGCAGGGGTATTCTCATTATTATAGCATATAGATTCGATCACAGGTTTGGTAGCTCTAGCACAGTAAAAAAATTTTGAAGTATTATACATAGGGAAAAAGCAACAGAAAAAAAAGCAAAAAAAAATCCCCTCTAGAAAAAAAAAAATAAATTTTTTTCTATATAGCATCTAACAGCATAACTTTCTCTAAATTAGTCTTTAAGTGGCAAAGATTGATATAGCCCTCCAACGGTTCTCGCTGACCTTTGCACTGCCTGGGTAGAGCAAAACCCATGTGCTAGGTGACAGGAAGAGCTCTGCTCTTAAAAACACAAAACATCCTGCCAAAGATGGTCCCCTAATTAGCTAAACTGTATGAACCAGGTCTGTTCCAGAGCCAACTTCTGGCACATTTTTATGTATACTATTCTCTTTTCTCCTTCCAGACTGTCTTTAATTCCCAAAACCAGAGAAAGCTTCTTATCTTTCCCATTACAATGACTTCTCGACAATGTTCTTACCATGCTTTCTTTGCAGACCTCAGTAAATTAGTGAGGATTTATATTTTCTTTTGTTTGTCTGGCTCCTTCTCTTCAGGAATAGTTGCTTTCTCCAGACAACACACAGTCTTGGAGAACATGACAAAATTATTGTCCTCACTGGTCACTGGATGCCTGGCCTGTTATCATAAATTATAATTACTTGCCTGGGCTGCCACTGGTTACTTCTGTAAGAAGCCCTTTGGGCTTTTTGCTCTTAGTTTTTACCAGACAGTTATTCTTTACCACTGCCATGCAGGAGCCCCTTCTGACATGCCTGGACGAGATGGAAAATATCACCAGCTAAACCATTCAGCTGAGTGAAGTGAACCTCTCTTCACTTACCTGGAGAGAACAAGGTAAGTGTTGATGTGTCAGACGTACTGTGATTTATTGTAACTCCATCAAAGTGCTGCCAGGCACTCTAATACAGGTACATACTAGTACTGTTTTCATGATCTCCAAAAACTTTATAAAAATATTTCTATATAGCCTCTGTAGAATATTTAGTTGATAATTGGCTGCAAGCAGGCATATACTTTCGTCACCAAATAAAAGACATTAAAAACTGTAAATAGAAAGTTATCTTGAAGACAAATGCCCTATTACGGCATTTGGCAGAAACCTTCTTACAGCTCATGCCAAGATCACCATGCAATAAGGCATCAGAAAAATTGGTTAAATAAAGAGTTATTATGTTATAATCGTTTATCAAAAAAAATTTCAATGTTTCTGCTAAATGCAAAGTTGCTTTCCAATTGATTTTTATGTAGCTAGGGGAGATAATTAAGATTAGAACTATGGAAGATTAGAAATCCATGACAAATCCTAAAACTAAATGAAATTCATTTTAGTATATGGTTCTCAGTGCTTTATGACTGTGGCAACACAAAATTTGCATTGTGAAGGCTATAAACAAATCATATGTTTCTATATTTATCTTTATTCATACTACAAGTTTCACTTGATTATTGAAGCAGAAACCTAGAATAAAAATCATGGGGCTTAATTAATCCACTTCCCTGATTATAATCTGTCAAAAAACTTAAGATAACAAGTGAAGTAAATTTTGCCAGTTGCATTTTGTTGCAACATATTTGATAAGTTTTAATAAAAATAAACAAGAATTGTTCTTACACAAAATGTGTTTTCCAGTGTTTTGAACTCCCTTAGAAGCCATTAGCTTCAGGCAATAGACAAAAGTTGCTGAGTAGGCTTTGAAAGCAGATAATCATCCTCTATCTCATCTTCAGTCTGCTATTAGATTATAGTTAGCATGAAAAAGAAAAAAACATGAGGAAAAGGCATTTGACCATAAGACCTGAATGTTCATTGTTTTTATACCAGCTATCGAAATTCTGGCTGTCAGTAACCTGGAGGCACTTCTGGAGTTGCATTTGATCATATTTCCTCCATCAGTATAGGCTTTTTAAATAGTTGTTTCTAACTTTATGGCTGCTTGCATCTCAATTAGTCAGAAGGGATGATTTAATGGATATGCATCTACATATACAAATACTTTTTGATTTTTTTTCATCTGGAAACCTTGCTCTGGGACTGAACTGGAACCAGGGATCAGGAATGATAAAAAATTAGATTTTTCAGTTTTGCAGAAAATAAGTATTTCACAGTCATTCTTCAAACTTCACAGAAAAGAGAGAAGAAAATTCCATATGTGGGAGGATAATTTTGCTGAAAGCACTGTTCAGTACTAAAATGTTAAAATGGTTTAAAGACACAGCTGCTGTTCCACCATGAAAGAGAAAAACAACTAAACTCTTCATGGAACATCTGTGGCCAAAGTGGAAACCGTTAATGGTGGACTGAATTTATGAACTCATAGATTAATGCTTGGAGATAATCACAAGTTATGGTATTCTTACTCACTCTTTCAGCAGTTTCCATGAAAGTTTTAACCTTTCCCCCGAGGAGAGTTCTTCCTGGACCTCCTGAAAGGGTCAAACTAAAACTAAAAATTAGAAAAACAAAAGCATATAAAAGTTCAGAGAACTCTTCAGAAGAACTCCCTATGAGTGCCCTCTGCTGTAGTGGTAGGACAAAAGTGGAGTTTAACCATGCAGGTCTGCTGCTACAGGGCTGAACACTGGACACACAAAATCCTTGGCTGCACTCACTGCCCACACTGGCCCTGTGGGATGGACAGGAGGAGCAGGTCTGTGACGGAGCACCAGCCCTCAGTCTGAGTTGGAACAGCCTGGTGGTATATGTTAAAGAAGCCTAAGGCTTGTTATTTACATGATGTACCAATTATTTGAAAGACTCAAAGATCACCTGGAGAACATTTGAGTTCATAACCCAGGCGCCCTCAGCACATGTTACAGCTGGGAGAAGTGACTGCAATTTTTTCCCAGCAGATTTTTCCCAGGTCTGTTACATAAGTCTGATACTTCCATTGCCAAGTGTGTGAAGTAACATTTTGCTTTAAACTATCAGAGCTGCAGAAAATTAGCTGTAACACAGCTAAGAACTGCAACAAACTGATTTTTCACTTTGGCTTTTGAGGAGCCAACCACAGCAGATGGAAAAAGGGGTAGCTAACAAGTTTCATGTCTAAAACACAGCTTACTCAGCCCACTGGTCTGTGGGCAACCTACTAAAATTACTTCTGGTCAGTAGAAACTGAAAAACATAAAGTGGTGCAGAACACAGAGTTTGCTGCAGTGGGTCACTTACTGTACAAAGTTGCCCTCCCAAGGTCGGTGGCCTCAGTTCCAGGATGGAGCACCTGTTAACATTCTATCTCAAGACAAAATATGCACAGACTTCCTGCAGGATAAGAAACTTATTCAGGCTGCAGGCTTACTGCACTGTGTGTGCTTCATTATTATTATTCATGTTTTAATTGTTATTATTTTACAGTGCCCAAGAGGAATGTAAGGGTTTTGTCATCTGTTAAAGACACAATTAGAAGAGCTAGGCTCAAAGGAGCAGCAGAGGCAGATGGTATATTGGCAGTTAAATTTATGAAACTCTTCTCTCAAGTCTTGCCAGCAAGAGAAATAGCTTTTCTGTTTTTTCTAATTTTTCTTCTTTTCTTTTTTTGCTTTAAGGCAAACACTTTATTTCAAGAGGAGTATGCTGTAGCTGAGCGAGTAGAGAGTGACATGATTTGGTTTCTCAAGAGTTTTCACATTCAGGAAATAAAAGAAATTAAAATTATTTTGACTGAGTCACAAATCATTTATTCATATGTTCTTGCCACAGAGAAAGCTCTGCTAGTTTCTAAGCCAAATAATCTGTGCCATGTGTCCAGCTTCTCTCTTGTCTGTCACGTTTCTAGTTAACCTTGTTAACTGGCTTAGTGGAAAAACACTGGTGTAATGTAACAGAGGCAGTGACCTGCCAGATGACCTATGCAGATCAGATGAAGAATATCAATTTCAGGGTTGATTGGGGGTGTGAATAGGACCACTACTGCTAATGAAAACTAGGGGTTTTTACAATCACACCCTCACAGCAAAGCAGGACCTTCTGAGGAGCTGGGAGCAGGACTGAACTGCAGATGAGAGTGCAAGTGATCACATACCAGAAGGAAAAAAAAGTTTACTGAAAGGGCAAATAGTAAGGCTGTCAGAGAACTAGGATTACTTGTTTAAATGGCATTCTGGGTTAGGAAGCAGCTGGTCTTAAATAAGCAAACAATCCTTAGAAATGGGTATTGTGCTCTGTAAATATGGTGAAACATGGGAGTTAAAGGATTTAACAACCAAAAAGATATTGCAGAGTTCTCATTTTCAGCTGGTAAAACATGCAACCTGTGAACATTTAGGTAACATTACATTACAGTTCACAAGTATTATGTAAATGAAAACTGTCCCCAAAAATGTCTTTTTGACATAGGATAGTGGACCAAATTCTGCCAGTTTAAGTGTTAGAAGGTTTTGGAACATCCGTGTTTTTTAGGTGGAGTATTTACTATTTGAAAGCTCTGCTAATCTGCATACTGAGATAGGTTTTTTTAAGGACACATGATTTAGCTACACTAGTTTGGTGTCCTCTTTTCTCTAGTGTCTCTACAGGACAGTTTATCCTGCACAATTTTACTCAAGCACTGCATGGATGGGTAAAAGCAGAGTCTCTCTCTCGCTCTCCTCGTGCTGCCTGTGCACTGTGGAGCAGGGCCAGACATGCTTACGAGAATCTTTTCTTACTAGGCTCCAACGAGTTCTGTAGACCTGGTGGAAACACATGTGGTTTAGATATTTTGGAAGCAGGGAAAAAAGGAAAAAAGGAAAGATTTATGAGTTCTGCCGTACTTTTCAGCCACTTTATAGAACAACTGGAAGTTCGCATTTATTCCAAAATGTAAAAGGGCATAGCTTGTTTCAGAGAAGTAATTCTGTTTTGTCTTTCTCAACCAACTCGTTGCTCCAGGCAATGGGAAGTATATCTGCTATACCACACAGGAGGAACTGGTACCAGTGAAGTGATTAGTTTGTAAATCCCCACAAAAGAACCCCCGATTTTATCACTACATTACTCTGCTTTCTTTCTTCAAAGGGGTCAAAAGCACAATTAAATATGCAAAAGTATAACTAAACAGTTCAACTTCCCAGTGGGCTTATTTAGAGATGTGATTAGGAACCTGGGTCATTGCAGGGCCATAGCTCCTAATGTCCCTTTTAAAAATTCTTCATCATCCTCTGAAATACATCATTGGTGTACATTTTCTCCCTATCATATCTGTGCAAAAGCTCCCCCCAGATGCCTCTCAGTTAGTTGTACCCTTGTTACAATTTAGCTTAAATAGCTCATGTCCTGCCCTGCTGTTTATATCTCTGCCTAGTTATTCCCACTCCTCTCTTTGCTGAAAGGCCTTTTCTTTTTTCAAAGTCTTAAATATAATAAAAAGAATTATTTAGGTATTTTGTTGCTAATAAGAAGAATTTAAAAACCCCAAAACCAAAACCAACTAAAACCAAAAAAAGAGAAAAAGACACCCACAAATTCTATCAGCATTAGTATGCACAGTTTGATTCTGGTTTGTGCCAGGCAGAGAGCTCCATGAGAACTGCCTCCCTGACTGGATGCTCTCCAGACAGTTCTTTTAGCATTACATTTTATGAGATCCCATGTGCTGTAAATCTCTGGAGCCTGAGCACAGTGCTAGCACTGCTTTTAGCTGTGCACTCTGAAACGTGCTCTCCCCAAGTGCACAGCTCACATTTGACACCCTTCTATGAAGTCAGGACCCTACACCTCAGTGCCAAGGCACAAAAATCTGTGTGGGCTGCCCAATGTGGAATGCGAAAGTATGTAGCCCACCATCAAAAGTCACATCCAAACACTGTAATTTCATAATATGTCAATTTAATAGCATGATATCAGCTGGAGACCACAAATGGTGCATAGAAAGATTTCCCAAATTACCACAGCTTGTAGGAAAACATTTGACTGCTTGATTACAATAAATTTTTATAGGCTAGATCAAGCATCAATATTTAGAACCCTGCCCTAAATATATAAAAAAAAAATAAAGGAACAAACCCCCAAACCACCCCATAACACTTTAGAATTTTAGAAAACTTAATTTAAAGTGTGTGAGATCTGTTGCACAGATATGAATTTTCCCAGTGAATAGAATCAGAGCATGAACGGAATGACATTTATCCCAGTTTGGTACTAGCTACTTTCCCTATGTTGCCAGTAAAGAAAAGAACACTGAAGAGCTAAATATGTTTGCTCCCTGAAAAGGATTATTAGAGATCTGCAATCCTCCATAGGCCTGAAGCTTTTGCTCAGAGGCACTGTAAACAAGAGCTTCCCTTATTTTACAGAAAATAGAAGAAAACAGAGGTTTTCTTCTTCCCTGAAGAAAGAGAAGTCTCTGTTCATTGTAATATGAGGAAACACAAAGGTCCAGCGGGGAATAATCTGGGTATATAATGTAAGATCAGCAAGGAAAGGTGTGTGTGCCTCCCCACAGGTTTGAACCATCTTGTTGGAAGGAAACTTAAAGCAGGAGTTGCTGTGGGAGGGTTTAGAAGCCACTGGAGTGGAAGGAGGGAGGATGAGAAGACATCCAGCCTTGGCCCTGATGCATGACTTCCCTAACAACAGAACTTTGCTTCCTGTGCACTGGGGAGGAGTTCGTAAATATCTTCATCCTTACTAGTGTTATCAGGCACATTTCCAGTGCCCACATTTATGCTGAGAAACAAATTATCACCAGGGAAATGCCCTTAGCTCAGAAGCTGAGAGGTACAGACAAGCTTGTGTCCACTTTGCTGACAGCTAGCCTCCGCTGTGCTAAGTTGTCTTGCAATTAATTTTGAATTTCCTTCTGGGATTTCCCTCTGGTCAGACTATTTTGTACAGTTGTGTTGTTTTGTTTTGTTTCATTATGTTTTTCCTAAGTTCAAAGTTTCTGATGTAACATAAGGATATATGGCAGTGGTACACCTAAAGCATGAATTTGAAGGGTCGTATCACGTAAGTCCTGTGCAACATAGGTGCATCTCTGGGAAAACCCTGCTCCACCATACAGAGTCAAACTCTGTTTCTTATTTTTGCTTCTTCCCTGATGGCATTTGGGATCAGTCTCCATGGTGAAGGATTTCCAAAACAATAAATAGGAATGTTATTGAGAGGGCTAACCAGAGCAACCCATAGGAAGAAGGGGTTTAAGGACCAGCAGGGCCAATGATCAGAGCTCCCGTGTCCTGGGTCAATACCTGGTTTGGCAGAATAGTCACGTCCACTGGAATTGTTGGCCTGCATAACAAACACAGAGAGACATGAAATAATGCAAAGGTTTTCAGAGTTTATCCTCAGTTTCACAGTTTATACTAAAATGCTCACATGACTTTGGACGAAAGTAAGAGCTTCTTCAGAGATTACCTTTTCGTTAAACCTTTTAATAAAAAAAAATATTGTTTTTAGGATTCTGAGACTCCTCTCATCTAATTTTAGATGTATATTTTTAACCTGTTCTTCTATGTTTATATATAATCAATGAGGAAAATACAGTCTTGTCATTCCTGAATTCTATGAAGCAAAAGGCTTTTATGGTATAACACCATTAAAATACTATAGTTTAAATGAGTGTTAATTTAAAATTAAAAAGTGGTTTAATTCCTTTCATAATTTGCAATATTCCTCCAGAGATATATCTGATAATGTTGTTGATCTCTACATAATAGTTAAATGCAAACCACACACTAATTATTTACAAGAAGAACTACACACGCAAAGATAAAGTAAAAAAAAATCTGAAAAACAACCTGCCTTGATTAAAGATAAATGCTTTTTTTTTCAATAAAATATAATTCATTACCATGATTTATATTGTTCTTGCAGCTAGTTCAAAGGATCATGTACTTTTTTTTTAGCACTTTCATGTAAACAACTTAAATTCTTGCTCTTAGTGAATTGTATTCGTTTTGTGGTGATGCATCAGGAATTTCATAGACAATGAAACGTCACTATTTTGGGGGTATTTATATATGTATCTACATCTAGAACATCCCAAAGCTCTTTGATCAAATCAGCAAGAGAATGTGACGATCTTAGGTATGTCAAAGATATGAATAATTGAAAAGGACTCTGGAGGATGAAAGGAAGACCTTACTGGTGCCACATCTGAAGAAGAGTCTAATCTGACACCCGGGGGCCCATGTGTGAGGGAGGGGTTGGGAATACCTTGATTGGCCCTGGAAACATATGAGACACCAGAGAATCCAGAGATCTACAAAGCCATATGATGCCAGACTTCCTTAATTCTCTTGAGGTTTATAAAGACCATGGATTTACAGCAAGTAGGAAAATTTTGACCCGGTTAATAGCAGATAAACACTGAACTGCTGTGAGTGTCAGCTCTGTGCCTGAGTGATCCAATAAATGTTTGACCTCTGCACAAGTAGAGAGATGAGGAGTTCCCAGGTGTGAGGTGCATTTCCAATGTTACTTTAGTACAGCCTTCAGTTTTTACTTTGCTGGTTCGCACCCCTTTCTGGTCAAAATGATCAGAGTTACCCAGGATTTACTTTTTAAACCATCTAAATTAAAACAGCTTATTTTCCCCAACCCTGGGGATCCCTAATGTGTTTCACTCAAAATAGGATTAGACATTTTAAACAGCTCATCCCAGAAATCCAAGTTGGTTCATCTGAACTGTGAAAAGGAGGATTATCAACAAATTGACAACTGAGTGTGTCCAACAGCTGGAGAACAGCTGGCAACTGGTGACCCTTGCAGTGGGAACAGCTGTTTGCAGAACACACCTGGTGACACCCCTGTTTCACTTACCCTTCCATCCTCAGAGAGCAGTGTGGGGATGTGCACACCGAAATGCAGCTGCCTCAGGACTGGGCAACTCCTCATCTCCTTTGGGCGCCTTGAGAAGCTTCTAGGTTGTAGTGGTAACAGCAGGTGGTGGTGTGAATTAATAAGTTGGCCTGTCTTCTGGGTGGTATAACCTAACCAGTCAATTTAGATGACATAGCTAACTTTTAGAATACTAAATTAGGAAAGATAAGTATCACTCTTCAGATATATTAGTTCTGTTATTTTAACTGTATGGATGCGAAAATACCCATAAATATATAATTATGGAAAATGTTTTCTCTGGACAGCTTTGACTTTCAAAAGTCCCAAAGATTTCAGAAAGAAAGGCTGCATTTACATTGTCTCTCAGCTAATCCTGCAAGAATAAAGGAGGTAGTGGATTTAAAGGTAATCTCTTGCTATTCTCCGACCTGGACAGATAGTGGAATCATAACACCTTGTAGTCTTTGAAATGGAAGTATTTGTTCCAGAGAGAGTCTTCATTATGATAAGAACATGTTCTATTTCTTTAATCTCTATATACTGCAATGACATTTTAAAATATAAATGAAGAAATGTACAGCATGGCATTCCTATATTGCTGTCTATAGTTCAGTGTATGTACATACATTTCCTGTAGTTGAATCATATATTGTAATTTTTAGAATAAAGTAACAGAAACTCAATATGTAGACTGTTGTAAAAAGACTATTAATGGCTGAAAATTAATCATTGTGCTTGATAGGTAAATAACTGTAACAAAAAAAAATTGTTTCCCACAATAACAACAACAAAGGTTGTTATTAAGGGAGTAATTTTGTAGTATTTTCTGAATTTAAAAAAGTAATTATGAAACAGAGATTAATTTATCTTTAACAGAAAAAAAAATTATATTTTAGAAGTGAGTAAAATGAAGGATTTTGAGAAAATATTTTTGTAATATTAACAACAAGAAAATTTATTCAAACTTGGGACTGAATTAAGTGTAAATTTGAATGTGAGAAGAGAAATGATCTTGCCTTTCGATGCAACATTATGCCCAGGTCTAATGCTCAATATTGAAGAACATTAAAATACAATAAGTATTCAAACAATGCTCATAACATTATTTAAATTCAGATTAGCGTAGGTTCTCCATTCATAACAAAGGAGGATGAAAGATGACCTATTTGCTGTTGGAGGACTTTTCTAGTCTGGCGATAAAGATATGACAAAATAGTGTTGCTGGAAGTCAAAGTTACAAAACATTAAACTTGGAAATGAGATGACATCTCTTAGCAGCACAGGAGTAGCAATGCAGCTGAACACCAAACATCAAGAGTGATGACACTTGCCATTAGGGACTTTAGAATCAGATTTCATATCATTTGAAAGGAATTTATTTAAAAGCAATTTTTAATGTTTTGTGCGGTTGTTTTTGAATGATTATATCTATTGCAAAAAGGAGAGTGAGGAAAGAGAGGGTTGTTGGAATATGCCCTTTACTTTTAAAATTTGTAAGTTTCATCCCCTCCCTTTGTGGACACTCATATAGGACTCAACACGCCAGCACTCAACTTTATTTAAAAATAGCAATTAAAAGTTAACCATTATCCAAAGCTTAACTTTATCTCCAGAGAAGCCTGCATGTATCTGTAGAAAATTTGAGGTTTTTTTTTTCCGTCTGCAGGATGAAATACTAGATATTGTCAAAGATGAGACAATTAACATCGTAGTCCCATGTGTTGACAGGTTACACAGAATTTTAATTTTCAAAGGCTAGCTGATGTTAAGTGATTACTGATCACTGGATTTAGGGTTATGGAGGTTTTGTTTATATCATAGATCCTGGTGAAGACATCTGGGTACACTTCACTATACCTCACATGTCCACTGCCTGCCTCTTAGAACTTTGGTCCAACACTGATCTCATCTCTGCTGTTGATGTGAAGCCGAGTCCATCAAGTAATAAAATGACTTTGAATTCCTTTGGCTGTAATACAATTTTTTTTTTGGTGAAACAATGATTTGTGATGTTCAGTAGGTCTGGCTTTAACAATTAAATCCCAGGCAAATTAAAAACATGCATAAGAAAGTATACAACAGCAGATGGCTACTCCAGATTCTTATTCAAGAAAAATATTTTAAAAGTCAAAATCTTCTCTTGTCATTTCAAGTAATATTTCCTTACCACCTATGGCACCTTGTTATTTCTGTACGAGGCTTGTGCAAATCTCCTGGAAAAGAATGATGGTAATTTCACTTCTGCCACATCTCTTTTGGAAGATTCTGTTTCTGGAAACAAATGAATTTTAAGGGAAAAAGTTCTTATGAACATTCTATTTAAAAATTACCAGCATTACAGGGGGTTTGCCTCTGAATGTCCGGGAAGTACAGTAGATGGGTCATTAACTGGATCTGGGAGGGCAATATGTACAGTCCTCTCTAATCCCTCTGCCTTGATTCTCTAAAGAAAGTGATAGTAACTCTGACTCTTCAGCTGTGATTTCTGAAGAGGTTAATCTCTTCCCCAAAGAGATTTGACAAGAATTTAGTGGGCTAACTGAAGGGGTTCATCTAGATCTGTAGCATTCATCATCCCTTTTCCTCAGTGTTTTTTCTTTTCTTCTCTTAAAAGTCTCTGTTGATGTGCTGTCTGACACAGTAGACAGATCTATTTTCAGGCAGTTGTTAGATCATATAATGAATGTTGGAAAGAAAATTGATGGACTGTATGAAACAGGAAAGCTACCCTCTTGAAAAACAATATTTATCCTTTTCCAGTACCAGAGATCAGTATTAGAGGAAGGAGGGGAGCTGCAAATTGGCAGTACAATCTGCTGTATGCAATTACACGCAAAGGAGAAAGATCTCTGGAGATGAGGAAACCAGCATCAGCTCCTCTACTGAACCCAGTGTCTATTAGTGGTTTATTTTTGAAAGCATTCCTCCTGCACTCACTGCGGTTAAGATTTCACCATAACACTCAAGGCCGAGCTGGCTGACCTGGTGCTGTTCTAGGAAGTATTATATTCTTACTGCATTTCTCTCCTGAGACGGATAATAAGTTCACATCCTGAAGGTGCACCTAAATCTTTGTGCTCCTAACCTTCTGTCAGAGCTACCCGTGGCACGGGTGAGAATGTGAGGGTTTAGCCTCCTAAAGCACCCTCCAAGGGCTCCCAGCGTCGTGTGTCTGTTTAATCCATCACCGGGAGACAGATGCATCAGCCGTTCAGCACAGACTGACTCTTCAAGGCTGGAGAAGTCAGAGACTTAACCACACCGTGCCTGTTCCTGTGTGGCCTCAGATGGCTACTTAAGCACAAAAGGGGAGGTTTCCATGCATTTTAGAGAAATTAATGCTGCAGCACTTCTATATTTATACGCTGAATGACCTCTATGATCAATAAATTCATGTATAAATAAGATGGGGTTTACCAAAGACCTAGTCCCTCTTGCCTAGTAAATCTATATGAATGGCAGTTGCAAAATACATCAGCCACAACATACAACCATATATATCTCAACAGAAAAAAATATTGAGGTGGGAAAGAGAGATTTTTTTTTCCTTATTTTTTTTTGTGAGGTATATAGTGAAACCTTCTGTCTGGTGAAAACAATGCATTTAAAGGAGTGCAAAAAAGTTTACAGCTTAAACTTTTGTTTGAATGCCAGACCATTGAGAAGTGAAATAAATGCCCCCACTCACTGAAAAAGAAATGTAAAGATATCCAAGTTCTTGCTGTTAGTGACTTCAGTAATCAGTCCATTTTTCAACACAGAAGTATCCTTTGATACAGACAAGAGTTGATGATAAATTATTGCTCAGTGAAGGGGAACTTTAGCAAAGATTTGGCAACAAAATAGAGAATTTATTTATTTATATATTTATTTCATTACTAATCACATCAAGTTATTCTTTAATCTTCACCATACCTAAGTCAAGTTACGCCATCCTTTTTAAAGATCTGAAGTTTAATTCTGTGCAATTGATTAGCAGTGTATTTTACTAGAAGTACTTTAATATTATTAGCTAGCAATAGGTACTTTAGCTTCTAGAAAAAAGATATTTGCCAATTTTGATTTGCCTAGTAACTCTTAGTTCACTACATGATACCTCCAATCTTTGTTATTAATTCTCCATCAACATTCATATGAACATATTATTTTTATTTGATAGTACTTAAAAACTGTAAGTCACATAAAATTCAATTTAGCAATATATTTCATATATTCCCCTGTTCTTTATCTATGATGCATACCATTGCTGCAGTTCCCACTGAGATGAATTTGTCCTTAGCTAGAATTGCGTTGGCTCACTCTGCCAGCTCTGGAAATGCCCAGATTAAGGCCAAAGGATGATCAATGTGATGTCTTTATAAAATCAAACCCTATACCCACATATGGAACAACCAAAGAAATTTACAGCTGTGTGTGTATGTGACAGACTGCACCTGTAAGTTGTCCCTAGCCTACTCCAAACCTTTTTTAACACCTCCTTTTGCATGTAAATGAATGATGTACTTCTTTGGTAAAAAAAAAAAAAAAAAAAATTCTGGTTATTTCCCAAGCATGTGACCTAAAACTATGTTTAATAACACACAGAGTTTAACAATTTAATGATTTCTTAGTTCCCTGTTCATTTCAGAATTGGTCCTGTGTGTTCTAAAAAATAATACCATGTCACCAGGAATTCATCTCAGAATGGCTGTCTGCCAATGCTTAAATACGCTAAAGATTTTGGAACACAGATGAATCTCAATCTGTCCCATATTGAAAGATGAGAATTAATAGCAGGCGTCCTCTCAAAAATCATATCTTCACAATAACAGAATATAGAGAAGTATAAGCATCTTTCACATAGATACTTTTCATGCAGATGTTCTTTCTCTATCAACATAATTAAGCATTGCAAAGTAAATAAAACATGCCAAACACAGTCATATTAATTTAATTAAACCCAGAGCTTGTCATAAAAAACCAGTAAGATGTACAGAAATTTTCAGGAACTGTAATGTCCAATTACTTGAACTGTGTATAGACATGAAAAAGGTCAGTCATAAAAATTGGGCAGGTGATGTGATTATATTCTTATAACAAGAGGTCAGAAGGCAGCATTTACTTTTTCATGGTAACTGATTATCACTGCTCTCCCCAACTTCCTGACTAACTTAGAAATATATTGTAATCAGAATCTTACTAGATCTTAGCACTAGAGGACAGAAAGACTATTTCATTCTGATGCATTGTATGACACAAAATATTTCCATACCAGAAATGAGAAATGCAAACTACCAGGGGGGAAAAAAAACCCCATCAAACAAACAAACAAAAGCCACCATTAAAACAAACTCAAAAAACAAACAATCCAGTACAGTTTTTAAAAGACATCACTGAGACAGAAAGATAAACACATGTATCTGTAAATGCATACATTATAAACAGTGAAACCACTTAAATTGTCAAATTAAATGAGAAAAAGGAGTCAATTGGATTCTCTTCAACAGTTCAGAGCTCCCACTGTTGGCTTTATGGAACCTCAGGCAGGGGAGGGAGCAAAAAAATAAATACTGGGCCGTTCCCATTAACTCTTTAAGCAGAGCTGGTGTGAGAGCGTTCTTCATTGCACAGACCTACACATTTCACCATCTCTCTTGCCCTTTATGCCCTCGTTTCCTTACCTGCCTTCTGAAGCGGAGCCGTGCCCCACGTGTGGAAGAGCTGTCACCTGCAGTGCCAGGAGCAGTGGAACCCTGCTCTGTAACTGCTCCTGTGGGACAAACCACAGGAGGTGGTGGTGGCCCCTGGCTCTCAGTGCTGCAGAGCCTCTGATTTACACCTGCTGCACCTGGCCCTGGGAGCAGGGCTGAGTGACAGGCGTGAGGGTCTGGCACAGGAAGGATGGGCTGCCTCTCACTGCAGTAAGGGGGTCCTGATGGCCCTCACTGGCTTCAGCAGGGACCTCCTCATTACCCTGCTTTGGCCCTATTTCAGCTCAGAAGCATGTGTCCACCATCTCGAGTGTAAACCTAAAGAGCAGCACGACATCCCACCCAATTAAGAAATGATCATGTAGGGAAAGGCCAGAAAAACTATGGATATCCTTCATTACTACAGGAACATGGAAATTCTATCTACTTCTTGGTGTTTCTGCAGAATTTCTCGGAGACACTTCTGCATGAAAAGCACTATATAAGATTAAAATATAGATACTATAAAGGGTCCTAATTATACTTTTGTTCTTGGCTATAACATTAAACTCCTAAAATTCCATCTCAATTTCTATGTTGTTTTCCACTTTAATATGACCTTGACTTTCCATAAAAAAGATTACAAAAATCTATTCATTTTCAACTCTATGTTTATTATTTTATGCAATTGTTTAAGGAGAACCATGAATAGAACAAGATTATTGTAAATTTTATCTGCGTTTTTCTTTGCCTTATATTAAAACATAATTTCAAATAGTATAATTTAAATGTGTTTGGAAGAAATAAATGGAAAACAACTGTCCATTCTCAGTCAGTTTAAACTGAATGAGGTTTTTATTTCGGCCACCAGGAATCACACATAGTTTTGAGCAATATTCTTGGTTCTCCAAGTCAGAAACAAAACATCAGCGGACAATATTCTCAAGAGTGCCATTGTCAGGCAAGTGGTTCCTTCATGTAGTCGGAACAAAGGAAACTTGGATATTCCCAACTAATATTAAGATTCCACTGTCAATTTTCTTAAATTTTAGTTTATGTCAAACAAAATCCCCGATTTGAATGTACTTTGCAAGATCTGGGGTTTTATTTATTTATTTATTCATTTAGTTTGTTTCACACAATACTGAAATCAGAGAAAAACCATCAGTCAGAGAGGGAGATGGCAGGAATCCAAACCTAAGTTCTTGCTATGAGAAGAATTCATTGTGGCCCAATCCTCCAACTGCAGCTCCGTTTCATTTCCACTCTAAACTCTGAACAACCTTCACTTAAGGATTCGTTAAATCTGATTTAGAATACTGCTTCTTTTGCTCAAATGGAATTTGAAATCACAGCATTTACTGAAGACAACTTTCTCCCAAACTTCTCCAGAAATCTGTCCCTAAAATCTCCATAAAATAAAGTATTTTTACACTTGTTTATCTATAAATCAAAATGCTTCTATGCTATGTGATTATATGGTTTGCTCAATCTATGTATAATTAATCATCTACCAGATACTGTGGGCACTTCTTTTATAAAGGACTGCCCAATATGGCTTTTAAAATGCATGGTTACCAAGAAGTTAATATGAAAACTGTCGAAGGCAGTTACACAAGAGAAGCACAAAGCTCTTGTGTTGTTTTCGGTTTGGTTTGGGCTGTTTTTCTCCACAAGGATTGAATATCAGTATCACATGGCTTCTCCATCCATTCCTAGTGAACAACACAGCAAACTGTATCTCACAGACGTTTGCAGGTGGTGGGAATTCGATGCTGTTGCCATAGGCATCTAAGCCACTTTAGATACTGCAGGTCTCTTACCCGGCTCCCATCTGTAGAACATTAAGGGTGTCTCTTGGTCCTGTCACAACTGCTGGTCCTATGGGAATGTCTGACACACCAAAGATTTGAAATACCACTGTAAGTTTACATGCTTAGACAACTTAACTGCTCCTGGACTGTGATGAGTGGAGCACGACAGCCCACTGACTTTACTGAAGGCTGGGCCAAGTGCCTTGGTTAAATAAAAAGCTTTTTCATTTTTTAATGAAGCATTCATTAAAAATGAACTGACCCCTGAAGAACATAATTCATAAACAGCACCTACCTGGACATAAGGCTGTTGATGTAGCCTGGTCCTCCAGGCCTCTGTCTTGGGACCAGTGCTCTTGAATCTCTTAATCAATGACACAGACAGTAAGATCAAGTGCCCCCTCAGCAAGCTGGCAGATGACACAGCACTGAGGGGTGCAATCGACACACCAGAGAAATGGGATACCATCCAGGGGAAGCTGTACAAGCTCGAGAAGTGGGCCATGAGAACTTCATGAAGTTCAACAAGTCCAAGTAGAAGGTGCTGCATCTGGGTCAGGACAACCCTCAGTATCAATACAGGCTGGGGGATGAACAGATATGTTGCATCAGTCTAAAATACATAATTGTTTTGTCTTTGTAAAATGGTTCCTAATCTTGTTTAAATTTGTCTGGAAAAGCTGTTAAGTCTGATTTTTTTTCCATTGTCTACCTTTGCTTCCATCAACCAAGCTGTTCTGGAAGAACCACCCTGTCAGAGGGTTCAAAAGGGAGAAAAGATAAAGCAGCTGCTCTGTAACTGAAGATATGCAAGATTTTGTTAAAGTTCTTACTAGCACTACAAGGTAATACTTTGCTTAGTTCATTCAAATATAAAAGTGTCAAATTTAATAACATAAGGAATTTCATACTAAAGCAAAAAAACCCCACCCTACAACACTGTAAATTGCATCCTTTCCTCTTCCACCAGAATCAATAAAATAAGAATATTTGTGTTTATATGAATATTGGTGTGAAAATTAATAACTTCATAATTTAAAACTATTTTAGGACAATTTTATTTGTATTCATAATGGAATGTCAGCACAGAACCTGTACTGTTACAGAGCAGTACTGAAAATGTAATATAGTTTCAAGAGGTTTCATGGAGGGATTAGCCTAGATTTACTGTAGCTGACAATCCAGTTTGCCACATAGTTTGCAGAATTAATTTTCTTTTTCAGCTATAAAGAATTCTGCTGATCAAGACTGTCTGTGTGGTTTATAGCTAACAACTTATAACAAATGTTCCCATGTTTCAGTATATGATATGTAATAAAGGCCCAAGATCACTCACCAGTGCCCATAATTTTCATCTTTTAATCCCATTCATCTTTTACTAGTCTCTCTCGAGCAAGGGAGATATTTTGGCACTCAAACCTTCTGACTTTTATTTTACTGAGAATTTAAGGGATATTTTTTCAAACTGAAATAACAAAAAATAAGGTTTTTTTTAAATATTATTGCTTTAAACTTCTTTGGCTCCATAAAATCTGATGTCATAGAATTAGTCCCCCTTTAGAAACAATATTAAATTAGACTCCCCTCCTCAGTAGATAATCACACTGATCCCAAATGATAGAAAAACAATGCAGGGAACTTCTCCTTTTTCAAGATGAGATGGGTTAGTGTTTGCTCTGCTGGAACACAGAAAGGTCCATATCTGCAGAAATACGAGGTTGTGCCCTGAACATGAGGTAGCGTCTGAGCACCTCTGGCAATTTATACCAGATATGATCTCCTATCTAAATATTACATTCTATACATAAAATGGTCACTTCACAGCAGGTGTGAAACTATGCACCTTTAAGTGCTGTTTTTCAAATGCTCTTATTCTCCTACATAATTAATAATAATCTTTCAACACAAAAAATGATGCAGGACAAACCTTATTACTAAGTCTTCTTTCCACAAAGAATTTTTTCTTTCCCTATGCCAGACATTCTCAGCAAGCATTACGTGGTATAGTCTTAAAAGAGCAGTTTAATGTTTTCACTCTTTCATACAGCTTGAGGGGTTGTTTCAGGCAGACATGAGAACCTGAATCCTGACTCACTTCAACACACTGCATTATCTGTAGAATTCCTGGGCTCCTCTTGACTCCCTGTATATTGATTTTGTTTGCCATCCTCCTCTCCATGACCAACTACAATTATGTATGCCACCTCTACACAAGCCTCCCACTCATCTGAAAACACACACATATTCATATTTCATGTCATCATTTGGCATTTTTGTCTGAGGAGATGCAGATGTTTCTCCTTAAATAATTTCTGGAGATGGTTCCACAGTCCTGAAGTACTCTTGTAGATAGCACACTCTCTTAATCTTTCGTTTAAAATTTTCATTGCACTTTAGTTTGTCTCAGGATCACTGTTCTCTCCACCCTGGAGAATAAACAGTCTCACTGTGAGTGTGGAAAGCTGAGCTTCACAGAGTTTCCCCAAACTCTCCTTAACTTGTGGCTATTGTAAGCAAGCATCTACATATCATTTAACGTGAAGCTTTTCACTGAACCTGCCTTGATTTTAGTCTAACAATTAAAGCATATGCTAAGGGACTCTTCCAGAGAACTCCTTTGTTTCTAATGAAGATGTTTGTTCTTTTTTTTTTTTTTTGTCGCATATCTTTTGGGGCACTGTAGTTATCAAAAAATAGACAGTTTATGCTTATAGCTTATGTGTACAGATGCCTTGTTTCAAAGAATGTTGAAACAAGCATGTTCTTCTTGTACGTGTTGTAACATTACTGTAAAAACATCCTTCATATCAAGCAAGGTGGTAAAATGAATACAAAGCCCATGACTTATGTCTTGATCAGAATCCTGTTAATAAAATAACAAACACAGAACGAGATAATAAGGAAAATGTTTCTGAAAAAGTGTAATGCAAAGAACTTTGTATTTCAGACTTGTGGACATAACATTTTACCTAAGAAGCTTTATTTCCTACACTTGCCAGATTTCAGCCCAAATGCATGTTGAGCTATAGTCACAATGAAATACCTATTTTTTAGTAGCTGAAATTAAGCTTTATAAAATATAACAAATGTTTAAGGAGAACTTCCTTGGAATCTTAGATATGGAGACTCCCAAGACTGTTTTCTTTTCAGTCTACTAGTTTATTCAAGATATAAGTGGAATGCTTAACATTTGTCAAGTAAAGTCTAAGCTTCTTTTTGATGATTAAACGTGCATTGATTCGTGAATACAGAGAATTTGATCCATAAGCAGGCAGATGAGTATTCTTTCTAAATGAAAAAGAATGGCCACTCTGAAAAATACCACTTAACATTCCCTATGTTGCATTTCACTATTTAGCAAAAGTACAATCTGGGACCCTCACTTTTAATTAGGACACATTTGAGAATATGAATTAATTCTCAGACAGAAGACGTAGGTGAACTCGTCCTAACTGTGGGTGGTGCAGTAATTAAAAGTCAGGGAAACTGCACTTTCTGACAGTTCATTAGACAAAACAGTATGTGGAAAATGTTTTGTCATGTCTAATTGCTACAGCTGCTTGGATTTCTCTGTTGTACTGAGACATCAGCTATTCATAAACCAGCAGGAGGAATTAATCTGCAGAAAAATGTACTTTTTATGATACATCTGTCCTTCTATGGAATCAATGCCTCTAGTCTTTAACTAAAAATTTAACTATGAGACAGAGAAAAAAAGCAGTAGAAAATCTATATCTAGCAATAGTTTTAGAATTATTGAGTTGAGCCAGTAACATTACTTAGGAGTGTAATGCTGTCTGAGTGGGATTATATTGTGTTGTCTATCAAAATAATTTTTACATATACATTACTAAGCAGTTCCAGATGTGGAATTTGGGCTTCAGCTACTGGTGCTGGAGCCTTCTTGTTTCATCTCACAGTATGTAGAGAAACTATCTTCAGTACATAGGTGAATGATCTCACAGTATAGCAGCAGATATATATCATACTGATTTTCTGTATTTTCATTCGTATTTTCCACTTTACAGAATGTTAGTATGCCATTTAGTTTTT
The DNA here is from genome assembly GCA_013397915.1 of Daphoenositta chrysoptera. Taxonomy (NCBI): domain Eukaryota; kingdom Metazoa; phylum Chordata; class Aves; order Passeriformes; genus Daphoenositta; species Daphoenositta chrysoptera. The sequence goes on along the minus strand of VZRO01003936.1, from coordinate 228,824 downwards.
CCATAATAAAATAAGAGGCAATTTGCAGCAGAGAAGCTTTTGGGCTTAAGTTGATTACATTTCAGCGATTTTCATCAGGTCACACTTTGTCCTAGCTGAAGACTGTGGTGTTTTCAGACAGCTTTGGGATTTCAACAGAAGCCACTGGATTGACATGAGACCAACTGAAATCACAGTCTAGTTCATGTCTGCAGAAGTGATGTCTGCTTTCCAATAGAGGCTGCATGGTTTGATGTACTTGCAAATGTTTGTCATGTATTTATCATTATCAGGATTAGTAGATTCATATCTTTTTGTGGAACATCATATAGATCAGGTAATTAAAAATTCTTATTGAATTTTATTATTTTTATTGAACATTGAATTCTCTACATTGACCAGTAGTTAAGGTCTACTGGGACATCCATACAGTGTCTTATTTACCTCAGTTTTTAGATTTCCTCTTATCCTAAGCTTTTACTTCAGGGACTACTGAAGTGCATAACCATACTGCTTCATGCTCTGAGTTCTGTTCTTCAGCAGGATTGAGTTTGTTTGACAATGACACTATCCATGAGAAAGAATTTTTCATAAGGGGTTTGTAAACATGGTTCTGGAAATTTATGGAATATGGTGGAAGACTCTTACATTTTGAATTTTACTGAGGGTGTTGTGGAAACTCAAAAATAATGATGATTTAAAGAATAATAAATAACAATAAATTAGATTCACAAAACTTCACTAACACTCTTGAAATTGATTCTTATCTATAACTCTTAACGTGAGATAGTTGACATAGTTGATGGCTTCAGTGTTTGCAAGTAGTTTTACGTAAAACTCATGTAAATTGTCCAACTTTTACACTGAGAGTCAGCAGTGCCGTATGTAAAAAGGATCAGACTGATCTGTAGGAGGAATTTTCACTCTGGCATTTTTGATTAGTTGTGGTCTGGGGCCATTCCATGCAATTACTGAAAGTGGAATGGACTGCCCAGGGAAGTGGTGGCGTCACCATTCCTTGAAGTGTTCAAGAAACAGTTGGATGTGGCACTTGGTGCTCTACTTTAGGTGATGGTGGTGGTCAGCCAAAGGTTGGACTTGGTGATCCTGGAGGTCTTTCCAACCTTAATGATTCTATGCTTCTGTGGATGAAAATCTTGCAGTATATAGCTTCAAAAGCAGAGATATTAGGAAAATAAAGAGGATATGATGTTATTTCAAGAGATGCTGTGAATGTATGCAAAAGAAATAGCTTTGATACAGAAAGTATGATTTTCAAAAGAATTCAGCATTGCTGAAAAAGTTCCATTCGTTTTAATAGCAGCAATACTAGGGGTGGTGCCTTTGGAAAGACTGATTTGAAAAAGAAGAAATTTAATCTATGGCCAGTGGTGAATAAAAATCTCCACAAAGGAATGGTTCAGAGCAGAAGACCAGCCTCGGGTACTCTGATTTACTCTCTTGAGAAGTTTTCTCTCTCCTTCAACTTTAGAAGAAAAAGAGAAAATTATTCAGAGAATGATATTAAAAAAAAAAAAAAAAAAGAAGGGTTAGTGGTGTAAATCACTTGAGTACTTTTTGGAAACAACACTTAAAAGGCTTTATTCAATATTGTATTCATCAATATTTATGTCAAAAAAACTCCACTGACTTCAATTAAACTCTACCAACATATGAAAGGGATGTATTTTTTGAATCAAATTTAAATTATTAAAAAATTTTTAAAGTCTGATTTGTTTCTACACAAGAGTACAAAACAAGGATGAAAGAACTCAACTGCCTGTTTTCTCAGTTATGTGGGAGAGAAAATAAAACCTATGTGGAAATGAATAGATGTGAATTATTGCATTAATTAGGAGTATGCTGAGTTTAGCATTTTGGATCCAGTAAGTTTAAATGCTGTGTAAATTCTGTCTCACACTGAAGATCCTCCCATAGAGGCCAACTCCATTTAGTCCAGCAGTGCATGATGAACCTTGAGGCAGAAGAGATGACTTGCTACTATGTAGTGACTTATAAACAAATCAAAAATCACATTATACTTATTTTAGGAACTAATAACCTATACTTGGCACTTAGCAGCAATGATTAGGAACTGAAGACGTGCCTTTACCTTTCCTGCCCTGTTATTCGTTACTTGGTATTTTAGGCAGTTCTATGTTGCTATTCTACCTTGACTTGGTCTTTAGTAGCTCCATTTTGACTATTGCACCCTAACACACAGAAATCCTCCATCTCCTTGGATGTCAGAGAATAGTGCACAGGGCTGCAACGTATTAATTTCAGTGATTCTTCATCTTTTGAGTTTATTTTAAAGTTTTGTCTGTATCCTATCAGCACTCTGCAGAGAAACGATGTTTTTTTAGTATTATTGATTCTTCATAAAAACCAGTAGATTGTGTTAGTCCCTGTCACAAAGCTTAGATGGAGGGTTGTAACTTGAGAATTCTAGGTATGAATTTAAAATTCTCAACAAGATGACATTTTAACCTTTTTTGTTTGTTCCTAATTTTACTGCAGGCCACCTGCTCTGCCCCAAGGATTATTTACCTTCAAGACCAGTAAAAGTTTTGAACATATCAGAAGGAGGAATTAAACAACCCTGTGCTAAAGGAATATGAAGACGAATTTTGAAAGGGTTTCAGGTTTAGGGTGAGAGCCAGCCTACTGTGTCCAGCTGTCACTCAAATGCTCATCACAGTCCCAAGGTCAATCCCTCTGACCAGGATAATGTGGTGCACAATTGCACTTTACTTTTAAAACTGCTGGAGATGAACATCTTTAATCTTTGCAATTTTTCCTTAAAAGTACCAGTGCTTTCAATATACCTCTTAGTGGTGAAATTTAATGAAATTTACACTGTCATTCATTCTTTCTTTTCTATTTTTTTTTTTTTTTCAGGAGTGGGAACAATGCAGGATTGATGGGCTGAAGGATTTAAATCCTTATATATGGTTCTGGGCACCACCAGTCAATGACTACTGCAGGTTTCAAAGATAGTGATGCTTTTAGAAGGAAAGAGCATTGCTAGTACCAAAAGCAATTGCTGATACAAAATTAGTGTGTTGATAAAAACCCCACAAGAAATGGAAGTGTACCCATGTTGTGAAACTGGATCTGCACAAACTAGTGTCAAATACATGGGTCTGGCTATAGAAGCACAACTGGACTGGAAAAATGCAGAATGCGAGTGCAAATGCATGGATCCTATTTACATCAGCTTCTGTTACATTCAGCTGTTGCTGTTCTAGGCAGAAACTGTGCTATGTATTGTAGATGTAAAATATTCAGCCTTTATAGACATACTCAGTTGTGACACTAATGTAATAATACATACATAAGAATTACAGAATATAATCCTGAAAATAATATATGTACATTATATAATGTATTACAAACTTCCTTGCCTTCTTATGTTTCTTTTATAGAATTATAGAATTGTTTGGGTTGGAAGGGACCTTAAGGATCATCTAGTTCCAACACCCCTATCATGAGCAGGGACACCTTTCACAAGGTCAGGTTGCTCAGGGCTCCGTCCAAACTGGCCTTGAGCACTTACAGGGATGAGGCATCCACAGCTTCCCTGGGCAACCTCTCCCAGTGCCTTACCATCCTCCCAGTAAAGAGTTTCTCCTAATTAGGAAGATGTTTTCCTAATATTTAATCTAAACCTATCCTATTTCAGTTTAAAGCCCTAGTCCCTTGTTATATCACTACATGACCTTGCAAAAAGTCCCTCTCTAACTCTCCTGTAGGCCCCCTTCAGGTACTGAAAGGCCACAATAAGATCTCCCCCGAGTCTTCTCTTCTCCAGGCTGAACAATACCAGCTCTCTCAGCCTCTCTTCATAGGAGAGGTGTTCCATCCCTTTTATCATCTTCATGGCCCTGTGGACTCACTGCAGCAGGGCCATGTCTTTCTTGTTCTGAGGACTTCGGAGCTGGACACAATTATTAAAATTGGGAAATTAATAAGTTATTTATTATTATTACATTAATTATTAAGGGTTTTTTTTTTAAATCTACCATGACTGCCAATTTCTTTTCTAAAAAGAATAAAAATGGAATTAAACTGAAGTGCCTGGAACATTTAGCCTGAGCAGGGACAACCAGTAAACAGTGTGGCATAACCCTGTGAAAATCTGATCTAGTGGATGTCCTTACACTACACAAGTAATAAATTATCTCATATCTGTTTAGACAGGAAGAAACTGCTGTAAAAATATATTTTTTATGTTAGGCTGTAGATAAATCTGTGAAGTGCAAATAGCAGACAAGAGTTAACTTAAAAAGACCAAAAGGCTCAGCAGATAACCTGCAGTATTTTTTTCCTTATATTTAGAGACAAGTATGTT
>VZRO01003936.1:99427-223658 GCA_013397915.1 Daphoenositta chrysoptera | reverse complement strand
CCCTATGTTTTGGTTGTGGCTTTTTTTTTTTTTTGTCCATGCCTTGCTTTACCTTTAAATTGATGAAACTGATCGTTTGGAACCCACATCTCGTACAGCATATCGACTGTTCAGATGAAGGCAAATCCTACCACATTACTACACACATACAGATTGATTTAACAAGCACAGATTAGAAAATAAACATATTCATAATGACACAGCATTTAGCTTTTCTGGACAAATCTTTTGGCAATTTTTACAGGGTTTCTAGAAGACAAGTAATTCTACCAAACACTCACCCAACAGATTGCCATTCCTTTTGATTGCATTATAAGGCTAGAGCTCTAACAGCCAAAAAAGGTGTATTTCCTAAGTTTCCATTCCATTCATTTCTATAGCTGCTATTAAATAGTAATCAGCATCAGATTATCGACTTATTTAGCCAGCTCAAATTCTGACTGAAAAAGAATTACCCAAAAATCACTTTAAAGATTTCCATTTAAAATTAATTCCAAATTTTTCAGTTAACCTTTTCTATTGCAGGAATCATTCTGCATACAATTGCAGATGAACTGTGTATGTTCCAGATATGCCTGCATCCCACTCCTATTGGCTTCATTGTGGTTCAATTGACCCATATAAAAAAAGAAAGGGGAAAAAAAGTGCCCATTTTTGCTTCAAGCACGAATAAAAACAAAGAATAAAAAAAACATTTCTTTTGAACATAAAAATATTTGATTTTTCTTCTCTTTTTTTGATGTTTTATATCCTACTTTAATATATACTTGCTTTTTGACCTGATCAGGTCTGACCTTTCCAAAATCACTGCTTTATTATACTATCCCATATAATTTTCTAACCAGTCAAGTACTTTGTTTCTTGAGTGGGCTACATTCTAATTGGTAGAATGTCAAACTCATGAAAACCAAAAATTTCAAACTAAGGAAGCAGATGACTGTTAGTGAACAGTATATCACAAACATGAAACTGGTTTAGGGAAAAATTTTAACAACAATTTCCTCAAATTTTGTCTGAAGTCGATATGCAGTTTCCTAAGTAAAGAAATAGAAAGTATAAAGCAATACTGGCTCTCATTATCTAGTGTGTTTTGGTGTTCGATTGTAACTGTTTTTCCATTATTCTGTTAGTGACTCATGTTCCAGTCTCATCATATGTCAGGTAGACTTCAGATTCTACTAATTATTATCCCTTCAAAAATGAATTAAATTTTTGTAATGGTTTTGTAGAGTTCACCATTTTCCTTTTTCGTCCTGGGTGGCATCACATAGAATGTGACTTACTTGCAAGTGGAGAGCACTTTTAATTGAAGGAAGGATGGAGGGCAGTGTTCAACAAAAGTATGGGGAAGAACTTTTTTATTCTTGTTGACTGAGCTAATTGGCAATGTCAGGGAAAGGCAACTTCAGCAGTAAGTCTGTAAGTTGTTAAAAGAATGGAGAGTTGGAGATTTGGTATGCACAGGTATGCAAATGGAATTGCACTGTCAGTTGGAAGGTATTTATTTTATCCTTGACTTCATGCAGAGCAGAATTAGGAGGTGAAATGACATTAAAAATTGCCAAGTCTAGAGATAGAGCTCTGCATGTTATTTGAATCATTAGAGAAAATTAGTAAGGTAATGAGGCAGGCACCACTAAAGAAACACTTTATAAGACTGCATTCGTCTGGTCGTGGACAATTTTATGTAATTTCTCAAGGTTTTAATCAGAATTGTGTTTTGAATACACAAAATTGGTAAAGCAACTCCTAAGGTGGAAAGAAAAGACAACGTATGAAGCAGAAAAAGTATGTAATCATTAGACATGGTGAAGAGTTAGCAGAATTCTGTTAATTAAGCACAACCAAAACCAGCAGTAAAATGTAATTGATTTTAAAAAAAAATCAAATTACTCAAATACAAAAAATTCTCTGATCTATCTTTTTAAAGGTTTCTAAAAACAGTTTTCTAAAAGCATTATTTTGATCTCTAACACACAGAATTTGTTCTTTAGAGAAATATCAGTATACTCTTTGATGTTGAATCAGTAGCAATAATAATAATAATAATAATTATTGTTAATAATAATAAAATCAGGAAATAATGACCTGCTTAATTTTATTCTTGACATTATATAGCAGACTACTTGCATTGGTATCAGTATATAGCAATAATAATAATAACGTAATAGCAATCTAGCAATATCATTCAATTAAAGTAATCCCCTAGTTAGTCATTTTATTGTGCATGAGAAAGCAATGTAATCCGGGTTTATTTGGATATGGAGAAATTATTTGAGATACTTTTACAGATGCCCATTTTCCCAAAGTTTTAGGATTTATTACCTCCCAATTATCTTGTATTAGTAATTCTTCCACAAATTCCTTGTCTCCTGCTGAAAATGAAAACATTATAGAATCTGTGCAGCATTATAATTCACCACATTTCTGAATGCTTTTTCTAAATGATACTTAAATGTAAATCAAATGTGGAAATGAGATTTATATATAAATTATAAATTTTAGTGGAATGTGCTTGTTCTGACTCTAAGCTTCTGAATAGTCCACATGGACTTAATCAGTGCTCAGTTATTTCTGTATCTATGTCTAGTATTTAGCCTCTAGATACTCTTAAACACTTTAACATTGTTGGGAAAATATTTTATTTTCCTTTCTGAACTTGGCTTTCCTTTCATAATCAAATTCTTAGCCAAGAATGATACAGAGAACCTCCAACTGTTTCTGTCCAATTTGTCATTATTTATTTTATTGCATTTTAAGAACACCGATTAGTGGTCCTTTGTTTTTCATCAACCCCCAACCTAGATGGTTCAAACACAGGAACATTGATGCAAAACAATGACACATCCCTGCAGCGGGAGAGTGGAAAACCAATTTCCTACCCCAACCCAGCAGGGGTGCTTCAGCAGTGGACACTCTGCATGTTGTAATGACATCCTTCTATAAACAACTCCAGTTTTCAGAGCTCACCCACGTACTTGGCTCTTCAGCTGTCTGGATGATTCAAAATGTTTCTTCTCTTTGCCTTTGGTTGAACTGATCAATGTTCTTACTCTTATATGATGGAGCAGGATGTACAGGCAGGAATTGTTTATTTTTCCACTGGGAATGATCTGAACCCCTCTTCTCATTTGCCTGTCTTGCTGATAAAAGATGCAACATGCTAAAACAACCATTACCAGATCAGATTAAAGGTCCATCTAGTTTAGTCCATGAGGATACCTCACATCAAATGCCTGGGGAAGAGTGAATGTGTTCAAGAAGAAAATAAGAATAATTTCTCAGGTCTAATAATTTCAGTCTACTGCAATTTGACAATCATGATTTTTTTCTGAGAGAGAAATTGTGTCTTTTCATTTAATGGCCTTGTTAGGGATTTCTTTCTATTATTTTCTTACAATCATTTTTTTGAAGTGATAGAGACTTAGTATCCACAAAATGATGTCATAAATTTTATGACATCAACTTTATGACTTTATGACTTTTTGCTATTAATACCTCTGTGGTTATTACAATTTCATGAAATTAGCATTCCAATTTAGAAACTCTCCTTATTGTCCCTCCATTATTGGAAGACGCAGGGATAAAGGGAGTAGCTGTTTGGAGTTTAGTTCCCGGTGGTTGTTAAAACCAGCACAGTACTCCAAGTGATTTCAGGGCTATGAAACCCTGAAGTAATGTTTTTTTAACACACTTTTTAAAATTGGGTGTACAGGTATGGCATGAAAAATTGTGTCTCATAAGGGTCTAGAATTTCTCTGTTACATGAGTCAAAAGTTTTTCTAGTGGTTAGAGATGAACAAAACAATTTTCTTACAGATGTTTATGAACCGAGCTAACATGAAGTAGCGTATACTTTACCACTTAACGCACAATTGCATGCATTTTTTCACATAAATTGTTTTTAGGCAATATTTTAGGGATTTAGAATATGTGCTGTAAGTGAGTAATAACAAGTAAAACAAATATTGCTGACAAGCATATTTCATCAAAACTATAAAAGATTGCTTCAGCTTTGTTTCTTGAATTGTTGTCAATACTTATTTCTAGCTAGTTATATCTCTTACTTATGAAAAACTGGTCATTTCTCCATCCTTGCTTAGAAATAATTTGAATTTCTTTAATTGTCTCAAAGATCTTAGACAATGATTTTAGAAAACAAATCAACAGATTTAATTTTTTTTATTTTCTTCTGATACAATTCAATCTCACCGTACCAGCATATGCAATTTTGTAAATTGTTGACATAAATGGGAATAGACACCCTTACAGTCCTACTGTTTTGTGGATTATCAATCCAGTATGCATGTACTCATTCCCCTTTTTAGTGTTGACACCTATGCAGTCAGTGTTACTTTTCTAAAAGGAAGAATTCTGTCAGCCAGTTTTTTTATGTGATAACCAGACTACTGTTCCTGGACCCTAAGGAAGCCAGGAGAACTTCTTGCCTGGGGGCTTCCTTTTTGCATATGCACTTTTGTTTTGTTCAATCTGTATTCTAATTTTGTAACTTTTTGGAACTGAATTCACCTGGGTTAGGAGAGTCCAAGTTTACAATAATATAGTAACTTGGGAGAGTGGGATGCTGCAAACACCCCTGCTCTTCCCAGTGGTTTTACAGAGACTCTTAATTCAAATTCAGGGTCTACCACATGGGTCTTCAAATGTTTTTACTTAATTTACTTCAAAAAGAGTGTAAAACAGATGCTCAAACTGTACCTACAAATTCTAACACATTTTTTTATTTCAGCTGCTTATTATTTTCAATGTGTCCATAGTTTTGTCAACACTTGTCTTAACATTTACCCAGAAGCTGACTGTGTTCACTGTACTGGAACAACTCCACTTGTCTAACATAATAAAATTATCTGCTATTAAAGCAATGCTTACCTGCACATAAAAAAACCACTAGTGATTTGTTCTCAAAGGAATGAGAAGGAACATAAGATGAACATATTAAACTTGACTATGTCCAGTCTTCACTTTCTCTGTAGTAAACTCCTGTCAGGAAGTTTAAAAGTTGATCTTTGAAAGGCTATGAGAATTGGGATTATTCGTACTGGAAAGGAGGCTTCAGAGTGATCTAACTGCAGTCTTTCAGTACCAGAAGGTACTTTCTTACAGAAGAGATTGAAAAATATTTTTTGGAAAGGCATGTAGGGACAGGACAAAGGGGAATGGCTTCAAACTGGAAGAGGGTGGATTTAGCTTGGCTGTTAGAAAGAAATCTTTACTGTGAGGGTGGTGAGGAGCTGGAACAGGTTGTCTGTGAATATCCCGTTCCTGGAAATGTTTAATGCTAAGCTGGGAGGTGCTCTGAGCAACCCGGACTAGTGAAAGGTGTCCCTGCCCACAGCACTAGATGATCTTTAAGGTCCCTTCCAACCCAAACAATTCTATGATTTTGTGATTCTGACAAAACAAAAATCATCAGTCTGTGCAGAACAGGAGAGAAAAGGGGGCAAGAACAAAACTATATGGCAGATGTCAATAATTTTGCTTCATTTTCCAGTTAGAAGCTTAGATTTGATGATTATGAGAAGGAGTTAATTACTTTGCCTAAGATTAGTTATTATTTGGTGCAGAATGTTACAAAACACCATCAACAAGTTTTTGACATTTCCATACTTTAGTGCACATTTATAACAACATCTAATTGCAAATTGTCAAATAAATTGAAACCAAATACACCATGTAGAACAAATTTCTCTTCTTTTTCTGACAGAATATAGGAATCTTAGAATATTAATAACTTAAAATTTTAACTTTGATAATTCATTTTTTTACTAGTTAATAAAAAGAAACTTTTGATGTATTTTTAATTCTGTTAACAAATTGCTACATATGCTCATTATTCTTTTAAAATTTATTTTATTGGGGGTTCTGAGTTTAATAAAGAAAAAGACTGCATTTCTAAAACCAAAATTTGTTCTTTGCTCTTAACACATTTTAGTGCACTCCACCCTATTAGAACAGGCAGTGAATTCTCAGTATTAACTGATGATTAAACAGCAGTGACTCCAGAATGTAAAATATAATGACCTGGAATCCCAGGCCTATTAAAGAATATATGTTTTCTTTAAAAACTTTCAAGTAACAGTTGCAAAGCCCTAGATTTTCAGGAAATATCAAGAGCACCTGAGACAATTTAGCAGTCTCTGACATTTGTACTAACACGTAAGACGTTGACTGGCAGGTGTTTAAAATCTTAACTTAGGTAGTCTGTTCATAAATTCATTTGTGGTCAGGTTCTTGTGACTAGTCTCAGAATTCATTAAAAACTAGCAAAATTCACTTCTTGGAACAAAGGACTTTGCCTAGACTTTAGGCTTGAGATAAACGAGAAGAACATTATATTTTCTATAGGGTCAAAAGGTTTTCAAGCATACTGGCAGGTTAAAAACAATTGGAAAACAAGAATGTGATATTGCTTTTGGAGGATGCCTATAAAAAAAGTCTTGGTAAATTTTAATGTTTGATTAAAAAAATAGACTGTCCAAAACACCATTAGAGATATAAAGCTCTTGAGGAAAGTCAAGTACTGCATTTTCATTCTCTCTCTGTTGTGAAAACACATTGTCTACAAGACAACTTCTATGGTGGTTAATTATATTAAATTTTTTTTCTGAAAGAATATATTGTGATCTGACATTTATATGTGACCCAAATCTGCGAATACTTTTTTTGATTAATAAATAATAACTCAGAAAATCAAGTGAAAGTTGTAAATTAGGATAAATAAAATTTTCTAGTTTTTCCTCACTGATGATTCACATTTCCTTTTTTTACACTTCGGAATAAGACCTGAAATTTTTAAATGCAAAACACACCGCATAGTTTTTACAAAGGATTTCACTTTATAAATAATTGTCTGCTTCTTTTCTACTACTGTATGCATCAAATATCAATTTCCTTCTCTTCAGTACATCCTGGATATCTGTTTTTATGTTATGGATATTTTATGGGTAATATTTTTGCCTGAGATTGATTAGACAGTTTGGAATAAAGAGTAGTTCTGGGCTAACAGTAATTTTATTTCTGCCAGTACTCTGTTATCTTTCTTGAAAATTAACTATACCTTAAAAGAAATAACAATGTTTTCAGGGAGATAATTCTTAATATTTTGTTTGTGCTATTGCTCAACTTGTGGCCTTTTGGAGCCACACAGAGATCCAAGAGAAGAGGAGCAGAGAATACATTAATTTTAGCTGTCCAAGTGACAGCAAGGAAACGAGGAAAAGACAGCCAGCCTGCAGCCACCAAGCATCCAAAACCCATTTTATTTAAGATAAAACGTGGAAATCAATCACATCAGCCCAGCAGGACAATTTTACAACCAGGAAGAAGGGAAATACACAAGTGAGTAAGTTTCTCAACTATTCAGCCAGATATTGATTTCATTGACTATTTGCCAGGTAACAGGGAATGAAAAATTGTGTTGGTCAGATATCCACTAAGTAACAGTAGGAGTTAACTAGAACTCTTAAATAACCAGTATTAATAGAATATTTTTAATATTGGTTAGAAACAGATAATGGTTCTTATCCAAAGTTTATGGTGTTGATTTTTTTATCCCATTGCCTTCAAAAAATTTTCTGAGTCTCCTTTTCTAGTATTATTAATGACCTAAAACACAATTTCAGTACAGAAATCTTTCTCTTAGTCTACCTTGACTTACTTGCTTGAACATTTGGTTCTAAAGAGGCCCCTGCAATTTGCAGTTGCCCTTTTAATCTCCTTCTCAAGCAATATTTCCAAGAGGATAAAAAATTTGAAGAGCTGCTACTGCAATATGCTGTACTGGAAGCCAAAATGAGAGTGGTAAGCAACGTGTCTGGGCCCTGGAAAGGAAAATGGAAGAAGCATTAAAAGAAAATCACCAGTAGTGATTTGAACTGTGAGTTATGTTGTCAATAATGCTCCCAAGATATGAGTACTAAATGCATTCTTCATTGCTCTCTATTTCACTGCTTCTTAGCTTCAGAAAAAAGCCTATCAAAGCTTACAGACACCTGAAAAATCCAATTTAATTCCAGCACTTGATCACAAGAAGGAAAAACCTTATACCAAAGTTAGCAGAAATCTGTGCATTTTCATCTGACAAAGTAAGAAAAGAGAGAAGGAACTCCAGAGCAGGAGATCTTGAGGCACTTATGTAATATTTTACTCTGAGAAAGGATAACTTGAATCACAAGTGTCATCTAAATTCCTTGACTCATCAACATTCACAGTACAGATCAGACAAGTCATAGTCTTAGCTGATTATTTACTTTCGTTCATGTGATGAACACTCAGGCACTTAGGACTGGATGATTTAACAAGACACCCTGTAACAAATCCTTTCTTTGCAACAGGAGCAGAATATTGAAAATCTATTCTTGTCATGTAGTTAAACAGAGAGATGTAAGAACTAGAACCTCTCTCTTTCACAAGACATCTAAGCCAATGACAAAAAGAAGTAAACTTGGTCAAACCTCGTTATTTTTGCATTGTAAAGACCTACCGGTCTCTGAAATGCATCTTGTTGACATCAGTTTAAAAAGAAACAATAACTTGCATCAAAATTCAGAGTACTGTATGATGCCTTGAAGTGGCTACCTGAAAACAGAAGCTAGACAAGAATAAGAGAATAAAAGCAGGTATTTATTTGAAGGGCCTTCAGAGGTAGAGCCTGGGCAGTGAAAAGCCTCCGAGGGGCCCCACCCAGGACGGACCCTGGGTCACGGGTTCTTCACACTTTTATAAGTTTGGTCCATTTGCATATCAGGGTTAATTCTCCAATTATAATTTCAAGTAATGATGTAATTACCTCAAGTTTGCTCCCCCTATCTAGAGGCTCAGTTTACATATTTCAGGGCCTGGGACAGCAAGGTGTCCTTGAGTTCGGGCCCAGAGAGGGTTTGTTATGTCTAACCAAAATGTGAGAACAGCAGCTAACAGGCTATATGAAGTTTCAGAGTTACATACTAGGCAGTACAGGATCTGAAAAATATAAAAGCTAAAACCTAAGGCATCATGTACAATTGCAAGTCTAAACCTAAAGAAAAAGTCATGGGGATTTCTTTGACATAAACCAGCCGTGCTGCTGAAAACTGCTTTTAGACTTTTATTTCATAAAACCCAAAAAAGTTAGCGCTCACAGCTATCAAAGTCCTTACACATAAAATAAAAATCTGTCTCGAACTGTCATTTACAGTGCATTTTGTTGCCTATTTTATACACTTATGTTCCAGAAATTTAAAAATATAATGTCAGGTTCACATTGAAATAAAGCTCACATTCCTTAGTGACTAATGTATTTAATTGCCTTCCAGAACAAACATGATGAATGTTTAAAAACATCCTTTCATTTTAGATGAAGAAGTGGATTAAGGCTAATTGGAGTCTTATCAACCAAATATTATCTACACATGAGGGACTAACTCTCTGTCTTCTTTCAACAGTTCTTGCTTTAAATTAGATAATCTCTAAAACTAGTCTTCCTTTCACCACATCTCAAATCCCTCTGCCCTATTTTTTCATCCATTTCCAAAGACTTTAGCCCCATTTTTCTGAGCCCAAACTTGAAAATTAAAGAACAACCCAGAAATGTAAGTTGTGGCACTACAAAGTTTTATAAAAGGCATTTGACAAATACATATTAAATGTGTATTTTCACTATAAAATATAATTTCTGTTAATTCCAACTTTTGTATCTCATAAATCAAATATAATTTATTTGAAACAATTATTTATAATAAAGATAATAAACCTCTATAGATAAAAAATTTAAAATATTGATGATTTTTTTCATTTTAGTTCTCTTTTAATTTAAAAGTTTTTGGATATTGGGAGGTATGTTCCTCATACCTCATATGTTCCTCAGGTATTCTTCATTCGGAAAATTTTCTGAAATCTTCGAATTTTTTTTTTTCATATTTCTCTTATTTACATTATGCTATGGGGTAAGTCTAACCCTTTCATACAACTCTTTCAAGATCATTGATTAACCATTTTCCAAGTAGAAATATTTTGTCAAAAGATCTTATTCAGGTGCATTAACGACAATGAACAATTCTTTACCTTCATCTTGTAGTCCTAAGAACTTTAAAAAAATTTATATCCCAGTCAGACTTTTAGAATGCTTTTTTTTTAATCAGCTCCTAATGGTTTTGGGGTTTTTTTATGGGAGATGATCTTTTCCTACTTATTCGCCTCTCTCATATTTCTTTTTATTTTAAACTGTATTTGAAGTGAGTGTTACCAGAAATAGGTAAAAGTGAACATTTTATTGCTAAAGTGTACACTAACGTGTAGGCCCAAGTCACAGCATTGTTTCCAAGTCTCACAGAACTCAGCAGATGTTTTAGATACAGATGAATTAATGCATTAATCTTTCTAATAATTTTTCAGTGGTTTAGACTCATTCCAAGTTTTGGGGTCATCAGATTTTTAACTATCAGAACTATCCTGCAGAAATAATTTCTGTTTTTAATGCTCTGTGCTTCAGCTACCAGGGTAACACCCATCTCCCAACTCTTGCTGCAACTACAGAGAAATGATTGAGCAAACATATTGTGCCTGGACAAAAATTCTGCTCAATATTGCCTGAGAAGCTGACATTATAGAGAAAACTTTTATACAGTCAGAAATACTGTGACTTTTACTACTTTTCTTCCTCACTTCAACCCATGCACCATAGTTGAGGAAATATATGCAAGTGAAGAAGAATACCATGTTTGCTAAAATACATCCAGTTGCTCATTTCTTTAGAATTCAAGTTAGCATCTTCAAAGGTGATTCTTTGCTTAGGAAGTACCATAGTCAAAGTTTCTGAAACATGCACTCTATCATTGTCAAAAAGAAAAGACAAAACATCTAAATTTTTCAAACTGGAAATAATCTGTGGAAAATTCTTATTTTCTAGCTTAGGTTGATAGGCTGTGTCCTCCTATTCCCAGAGTGCCTGTAAGACATCTTCCAGAAGTGTGAAAGTATTCTTTTAAATGCTTTTGCTCTTCTCATCAGCTACTTAGGATACAGGTAAAAAAGGGATACGAACAATGGAATAATTTTACTCTTCTCTAGCTGCCTCCAGATGACATAAGAGAAAAAAGAAAAATATGGGAACATTAAAGTTGAAAGTGATGAAAGACTGGGAGTCTTTGAGGCTGGTCCAGGGAGCAGTGCAGTGGCCAGAAAGCCACTTCCCTTGGAACAGTTTTGGCTGAGCAGATCTAAAGACAAAGCTTTCTGTGTAATTTCTCTACTTCTGCATTTTGAAGATTGCCTTTTGGAACACATTGTAAATCACTCATGAGCAACCCTAAAGCCAAAACAGAGATTCCTGTGGAGAAAAAAAAACAGTCAACCTTAGCCATCACTCATCTAAAAAGTTATCTCCATTTAAATTATAAATCCTCCACTGGAAGTGATCACTGTTTCAACTTTGCTAGTGTTTTACATTGAGAAACCCATAACCTAACAGAGGAGCTTATAGGGTTTACTTTTACCCCAATTCACAGCTTCTGGGTTTTGCATTCATGTTCTAACATCTAGTTTCTTGAGGAAAAAAGACCAGTTTCAAGAGGCTCAATGGGAAAATACAGAGGAGTTATAGAGTTTATTCCCTGCGCTTTTTTTCTATGCTTAACGTTGGTTTGCAGGTTCTAAGAGTATGTTAATATCAATGCAGTCTTCACTGTTCTGTCCATAAAGCCATTCTGACCATAAAACTGTCTTTGTTGACTACCTTTCTGTACCAAACAGTGGGTTTATTATTTTTAAATCCAAAAAATAATTTTTTTTTGTCATCTTGGAACAAATTTTAGATGACTAATATATACTAGAATTCCCTACCAGAAAGAAATTAGATGCCATGTGTAATTAATTCAATAGAATTTTCCAAAAGAGACTTCAGTTTTGTCATGGCTAAATGGCATTTTCACAAATTGAGTTAGGCACCAGTTTCTACTAAATTTGGCAGAAATGGATTTAGGAAAAAGTTTTAAATTCAATTGTTGCTCTTTGCTGTTTGAGCTCATCTAGAAGTTGGCAAAGATTTAGTTAATACTTTTGTATAAAAAAGTACAGATAAATAAGATTTGAAAAGATAGAATTTCTAACAAATAGGAGAGCCTCTTACTTCCCTGTTTGGTTTAAAATTCAAGCTGTTGAATCTGCAAATCCCACCATCCCTTTATGTCTCACCTTCTATCTGGCATTAATAGGAAGAAATTTCATGGTCTGAAGTTTACATTTTTCTTTAGCAATACAAGCACAGGGACTTAAAGAAGAAACAAACCTAGGGAGACTATAGTTAAGGAATACCTTTTTGCTATGGGTGAGATCTGATCCTAAAGAAGCAAATGTCAGAATTTCATCTGGCTTCAGTGGTACTTAAATTTTATTCTGGAGGTATATAATGAAAATTACAACTTTTTGGTGTCTCTGGAAAATCTCCTGAACTGTCCATGGCATTTTTCCAAAATCCAAAGCTGGCAATCCAGTCTAAAATTTTTAAAAATTTAAATTTATTAAAAAAAAAAAAAATACATGAAGGTGAGAGATTATTTTGCATAAAAAGCTTGAGTGGCAATTGTAGAGCTACCTTCACCCAGCCTTTATCAGTTAGTAGTATACTGTTCTTAAGTCTTGCTGCTCTGTTGCCCCCTCTGTGCCAATGCTCCAAAGACAGCAAAGCAAACAACAGAGTGAAGAGCTTCTCTGTGTTTCTTCTCACTCTCTTACCCACTTTAAGTTAGGAATGGTGTAGGATTGGCTATTTGTAATTCCTGTATCATACATTGAAAAAATGACTCCTTGTGCTCAGCTAATTTCCTAGTAGACATAGTTTATGTGCCAAATCCACCACCCTAAAAGCCAGTAATTGTTCCTCTAAGTGAAATTGGCAATTTCATATAGAGAAGCCAATTACTAAATTGACTAAACAATTTTCATTCTCATGTCATCTTTGCAGGTGGTCCTTCCAGGTCTTGCTTGAGAGACGCTGGAAAGGCAGCCAGAACTGTTACTCTCTCTTTTTCCTGTCCCTTTAGATAAATCAAAATGAAATGTCCTTGCTTGGCGGTCTTGCCCTTTATCCACTAAACAGAAAGCTAAATGGTGTACAGGCAAGGCTTGTGCAGGTACTAGTAAACAAATTTTTAAATTTCAGCATTTTAATTTGCTTTGGCATGCCTTTTTGTTTGAATGCTTCTCTCCCAAGGACAGCAAATTGAGACAATCTCACTCAGTAAAAAAAGTGAATTAGAAATAATTAAGAAAAAGTAGGACAAGGTAGTAAAATAAGTATGAAACTGAAGTCTGAACTTGAAACCTTACCCAGGCTTAGACCTATGTGGGAATTGAAAAAAATGTAAAAGCGCTGAAGCATTATGTGACAGTGCAGAAATACTTGTAACAAAGAGTGGTTTTTTTTGTTCCTTAGCTTTTTAAGAAAGTATTTTTGTTAAAACTGGCCAGAGATCTTTGAAGAGTTTTCTTACGTTGTAGAGTAATAAAGAAAACATTTTGACAGTTTCCCAGACAGTGGTGGCAGAATGTCCATTCTTAAAGGTTGGACATTTTACTTAACATTTTTATTCCTTCCTTAAGGAAGGAATAAATTTTTTTTGGTCACTATTTGTATTTAAATGTGTATTTATGTGAAAGATTTCAGATTTTACAAAGAATGAATTCTGATGGTCAAGAAAACCCCATGAAAATTCTCAAAAGTATTGTCACCAATTTTGCTGTGGAGTACACTGTAACAAATTACTGTGATTCAGTGTTCCAGTCAAGAAAGTAGTCTAGATAATATATTCCAAATGAACTACTTTTATTCCATGAAAACAATATTTCCAAAATGAAAAAGTTCCCATGGAAAAGTTTCAGAGACTACCCACTTCAGAGTTAGAAAAATGAAAGCATAGACAAATGTCACATTGTTTTACTCTTTTTTTTTCTATCATAGGAAAATCACATCTAAATAATGGCAAAATGAGACCCTAAAATATTTTTTTAATAAATAAATCTTTAATAAAAATGGTGACATAGTAATTATAAATGGTTATTGTCTGCATTGCCTGCTTGTATTTCTTTTTAAGTGATGGAATACATGGAAGAAAAACTGGATGTATGAGACTTGAAGAAGCTGAGGTAATTTAAAATCAACAGAGATGCTATGAAGCAGCATTGCTTCCCAGACTGAGGTATAGCCAAAAAACCAGATGTGGCCTGGATTTCCCACTTAAATACAGTAAAAATGTTGGGTTTTGTTGTTTTGGTCTCTTTTTTAAGCCAATGAATCCATAACAGTAGAGTAACACTGACTTGCTAATATTCCCCTAACTAAGGGACTGACAAGGAAATACTTCATACATGTATTTTGATTATTTTTCTGTTAGTGGGAGTAACTAATTGAAAAAGAGAGAAATTTTATGATCTTCTACAAGACTAAAATTTGAAATGCTTTTTTGTTTATTGTATGCCTCAATTGATTTTGTGCACACTATTTTCTCATGTTCTGAGGATTTGGGGGCCTTTTTGCTGTTTTTTTTTTCTTCAATAAAGAGCTTTTGCACACCAGACTGCATTTTTCCGCCCTGCTGCAGCTGTAATTCATGTTCATTAAAAAGAAAAAGAAGGAAAAAAAAAGAAAAAAAGTTAAAAAGAGAATGAGAGAAAGAGAGCTTAAGGAAATTACACTTTTACTTCTTTGGAGAATTTAATAACTTCTAATATAATTACCTTGGTTAATAAAAAATTTATGTAGAAAATGTAATCCAGGGCTTAATTTTCCTGGAAACAATTATAAATGAACATGTTATGCAGCAATCACACCAATTATGCATGAGCTACAGAAACAAACACACATGACAGAACAAGCAATAACTAATAAATGCTTAGGAAATACAAAGGTGAGGTACATCATGAACACCATTTTTCTACTTCAGACAAAAAAAGTATGGTATCTAATTTCTTTTAGTATCTTATGCAACACCCAAAGATGCTAACTGGAATTATTTGCTCTTACTGAACACAGCAAACAAATCACTGCTTGTGTTTTATATGCCTTTTTTTAAACACATTTCATGTGCATGAGAGTATAAAATCCTAGAACCTATTTGGTCTTTAACACTCCCTGTTAGACATAGAAACATTTGCTCTTCTTTAAAAACAAGTCATATGATGCTGACATTTGCATATTGATTAGGATTAGGAAAATGTTTGCAGTTCCAGTTTAGTAAGTCATCTAATGGTAAGGGCCTACATACAGCAGTACTCATAAAATTTTAATCCTAAATGGGAAAAAATAGGACACAATCAGTTCATGTGATGGAAATTTTACAAATTCAACTCTTCTATTGAGACTGACATTGGTGTGAACTGCATGGAAAATGATCTCTTTTGGTTGTGCATTTTATTCAGAATAAACTTAAGGTCTGTAACACAGGCTTCCTGATGAACCGTTTCTGAAATGCAGAAGGGATGAGGTATGAGGTTTCAGACAACAACTATAGCTCATTTCTTTGAGTTGGTTTCCTCAACCAGTGTCTAGACACATAAAAGGAGACAGCTATTGAAATGCTGAGCACTGCACTGATTAACTTTTAAATGACTTGGTGCCTAGCTTGAGATGGATAAACAGGCTGCAGTGAATGGAGAGGATAATGACCAAAACTGGAATCCATGGGAGCCAGATTGTTGTGCAGGGAGTTCTTTAAAAATACCTAGAAGCAAACGGTGAGGATCAGTGATTGACCAAAGTCCCATTCAGGCAGTGACATCAGGATGTGCAATTAAGAGTTATGCTTCAAGGGTTTCATGCTTCAAGGGTTTCAGCATCACTACATGTAAGAAGGCAACAATTGACTGATAGAGCAGGATCCTCAGAGCTCCAGGGACTGTGATTGAACTCTTGCAGAGAAGGTGTTTTTACAGGTCAGTCTTCTTGAAGTATTAGGGTGACTAGAGACAACAGAGTACCTGGAGGGGTATGTAGGTCCTTTAGCAATTACCAAGTGGCTATTGGGTACCTGCAGGGTACCTGAGTTCCTTTGTGTATACTCCTGTCTGTGGGGAAGGTAGACATGTACCTCTCCAGTTTAGTATTCACAGCTCCAGGTTTGATCCTGGACTTAATGTGGCTGCATCAGACTTTGAGTAAATATCCCTGTCCCAGTCTTTACTCATGTGGCTGAAGTACAGGAGACCTGTGGTCTGTTTGTCACTGTCACTGAGGTGGTTTTCAACACACAAATTTCACATGTCAAAAAATTTCAGCCTGGAAACTAATTAAAATGGGTTTTCCAAAGAAATCTCATCCTTGTTCTTCTACACTTACAGCTGATGGGGTAAATATACCTACTGATCTCACTGGGACTAATGTTTGCTCGAAACAACTTTTGGAAAAGTTTACTTTAGAATTTCAAATGTAATTCCTTCTAACCTAGAGGGCAGGGCCTCTGCTGAAAAAGTTCCGTGAAGCTCTAGAGAGTTTCTTCTAAATTTATTATCTCAAAAACTTTGGTCTTCCATCTCAGAATAATGAATAAGGATATTACTGAAAAGATTTACAGGCAAAATAATGTCAGTGCTTCATAATGCTTAACTGACAAAAATCATTATCTTGTCCTTGTTAGCAGATTAATTTTCACATCATCCTTGGAGCATGACAAGAATCATTATCTACATTTTACTGATTGAGAATGATTACAGCCCACATTTTCCAATATGATCCCTTATTTGCATGATTCATTTTCTGAGGTAGCAGATCCAGTCTTTTTTAGAAGAGTTTATTTTCTACAACAGTTAAAGTCTTAAGAAATTTTTTGCTGGATATCCAAAAATTTCTGAAAATGAAATTAGTTAACTTATTTAAGAAATTTATTTAATGTATCTTTTGGAATCATAGTTAAAGAATTAGCAGCAAAAAGATGCTAGAATTCAATATGGTATGAATATGAGGCCCAGCTGCTACAAACTGACCTTATCTTTTAGGTCTTTTGTAAAGCAAAACATGAAGAAAGAAAGCAGATTAAGTTATTGGAGGAAAAAAATCTTAGAATTTTCTCATTTAAAAGCAGAAGTGGTGGTGACACATCATAAAGTGTCTGGAAGTATGTCATAGAGCAGAGTCTACGATATAAAAATTGTTGATGTCACAGAGCAGAGTCTACAATCTTAAAGTTGTTTTGTCCAGGTTGTGGAAGTGTAAACGTCCCATCCCAATATACACTACTTGTGACAATGAAGAGGAAAATAGAAAACATACAAAAAAGAAAAATAAGAAAGCAATTCTTCAGATAGCTTTAGAATTCACATCCTAATTATTCCTGCATTTTCTGAAGTTTGATAGCATCAAGATTTACATTTCTAAGAAGAAATCTTGTCATATCAAAAGATGTAACATTCCCTTGCAACTGACAAAGAAAATTGCTATTCCTTGGTTATCCCATGTCTTCACAGACTCCAAATTTTGTCTAATAAGAAAATATGACTCACTAATGAAACCACAATATGTTACCCTCAATTTGTCTCAAACTGGGACAACTTTCTAAATTTGGTGTGGCTGGAGGATCCATCAGGGAGTGGTGATAAACACACAGTTCTGTAGATGCTGCTCTCACGCCTCGTTAGTGCTTTGAATAAACTCCCTGAGTACAGTACATAAGTCATTGCACCTACTGCCTGTGCAACCTACTTGAAAGATTTTGCTTTTTTCGGCGTTCCCTATCCAGTATCACATTAAAAATTGATTTTTCTTCATTTCAACCTTTAGCATTTTTACCTTATGATGACAAAATTGTTGTCTTTAAGAGTTTTTGGAGGAGTTTTGGACAATGAGAAAAGGGAATCCTATGAAAAAAGAGAGGGGAAAACTTGATGGCATTTGCATTTTTCTGCTCCTTCAGATGAATAAAATAAAATTATGACAATTTGCATTAAAGGGAATAATAATTATTATTTACTGACATAAATTTATTTATATTTAGACAATTTAACTTGATAATGATATTTGTTATAGCAATAATAATAATAAATATTCAATAATATACGTATGTGGGTTCCTATGAAATCAATATATTTTACTTTCATTTTGATACTTTATTATAATTGTAGGCTATTCTTAAAGAGTAAATAATAGTCTGCTAAAAAATACCATAACTCTGAGAGATGAGGATTTCTCCTTCTCCCAGAGTGAAAATCCTCCTGCCCAGTTGCAGAGCATTTTCTCAGGACATGTCTGCATGGTAATATACTTAAATTAAAGTATGGCATGACTGGAAGGGCCATATAGAGAGCCAAAGGTCTCAGCTGTGCTCCCTGACTGAGAAAAGGTAAGGGTAGGTGGCAGCTGTAGCAGCAGTAGGTTTCACAAAGCCCTTACGCAATTTGGGAGGAAAATAAGGGCTCTTTCACAGACTACTCATTTCCAGTGTTGAGGCTGGGGGGTGTCATCTTCTTTTCCGTTCTTTTTTCTTTCAGGAAAGCTGTGTACAGTGTCTCACCGGCCCCCCATGAAGAGACAGCTGCTGTTGCTGCTACAATTACATTTTGTTGTTGTCATTGTTGGTGTTCTTCATTTGATTCTTATTGAACAGAACTGACAGTTTGATTTCACTTGCTTTTTAAATGAAAAGCTTGTCCCATGTATCCTGCAGGAGACGGTTTAATGAATCTAAAGAACTAACACTCCCCAGTCTCTACTGTCATGAGTATTTCACATCTAATCTGTAGAAGGCGTCTGTAAAGAAAGGAGAATAAACAAGGAGAATGGTGTATGAATCCAGAGACTCATCTGATTTATTTTCCCTCTGAGGCAAACTGAGGCCACGGAAACCTGCTTTCAGTAAGGAACAGGCAGTCACATTAATGGAAACAAACAAAAGGGAAATAGCACGTTCTAATTGCAACCAATCACAAAAATTTCAGTGGCTTGTGTTGCAGAATGATTTTCCTCTGGTATTTTTTCCAAGGGTACTTTTTGGGATCCAAGAATGAACAGACAAGAGTTCCAAACAGGATAGAAAGACAAGCTATTTCTCCATGACGACAGTGGGGCAGCATGACAGATCACCCTGGGAGTCTGCACCACCTCTGTACCTGGAGGGTTTGAAGCTCCCACTTGTCCAAGGCAGGAGCAGCCTGGACTGACCCCGGAGCTGGCCCTGCTTTGGGCAGAAGGCTCGATTAGAGACCTCCTGAGGAGCCCCTTCACAGCTTTAATGGTTGTGTGATTTCTCAGTAGAAATCATACCACAGTTTTTCAGCAGCCATCATTAGTAATAAGTTTAGAGAAGTTAATAAATAGCCAGAAATCATCTCACTAGATCAGTTTCTCAGCACAAACTGGAAATATTAGTATTTCTCTTTCACCAATTTGAATAATTAACAATCATTTTGATTCTTTTAGCTTGTAATCTAATGGACTTTTTAATAAATCATGCTAGTCTATCATAGGTCTTCAAATTGATAGCTTGGCAAGGTACATGATGGAGAACATTCTAGATGCTCTTTTTTGGTGGAAATTTGGCAGTGAAGAGAAATTGCATGAAATAGTTAAAAACTGACAAAGCAGAGAATGGCATTGAAGTTACCTAAGTTAATTTGGTACGATAGACTCAGTCTGAAAACAGACCTTGAGATACAGATACAAATTTAGTTAAGAGGAAAAGTATTACAATAAAGCACTGAAAAGTTTTACTGGCTAATATTAGTTTACTCATTATATTTCAACCATACACAAGCTACAATTGGTTCCTCCATATCTACTCATCTTTTCGTTAAGTCATTTTTTATTTTGCTTTTATTGTATTTAGGATGACACCTACATTGTGCACTGGGGATTGGTGGCACAGAACAGTGACAGGACAGAGTTCCACTCTTTGCCAGTGATACTGACACTTACCAGGGGCTGTAACAAGCTTTGCCTGTCAACAGTCCTTCAATCCCTCTTAGGAATTTCTTGGTCTACTTTCTGTTGTGGGTCTCCCATCTACTACTTGTAGAAGGACATCTTTACCTTCCCCTGTGTAGTAGCCACTGCGATACTCTCTGTGCTCCTCAGGCATGAAGTTTTGCTGTTCCTTGACAAATGCCTTAGCACATTATTATCCTGGCTGAACCTTGCCCCAACAATTCCACATGGCATTATTTAGTTCTTACTGGTCTCCTTCACATGGTCTATTCAACATGATATTGGCTTACATTTATCATTAGGAGCATTGCTTTTATGAACACTGAGGTAGAAAATAGAGTAATTTTCATTTGCATCTTACTGTTTTGTTTTCTTGGAGAGCCCTATTTACAATTGTATCATTCAAAAAATAAGTATTTTATGAGACAAAATTCATTTTAAAAAATACTTCATTATTTCTAGACCAGTGAGAAGGCCTGTAAGAAGACCAGACATTGGTTCAACTTGTGATAGAAATTACATACTAGCTTTGTTTCAGGAGATCACACAGTGACTGATGCTCCTCAGAAGTCAAAAGTAATAAATATGTGGTTTCATGGCATGCAAGTTAGAACGAACCAGATAATGCATTCCAGATTTGCATCTTCTAGCCAATTTTATTGGAGTCAGCTGCTCTTGGCTTTTGCTTTGCTCTCAGCTGGAGTCAGATGTCCCATATCTCCTGATAAACCATAACTCACTAAAATCCTTTTTGTCCATAATATCAGCTCCATTTTGGTCTTGTACGGCTTGGGTTGTTGGGTGTTTTTTTGAGGAGTGGGGTGATTGAGGGGAAGGATTGTGGGGTTTTGTTGGGTTTTGTGCTCTTGGGGAGGTTTTTCCCCCTGAAGCTGACATAATGACATACAACAATCCAAACCCTTTCATCTTCTGGAAAACAGCACCAATATCCACTATCTGTCCTCATCATACCAATCTAGCACATCTTGTGCTCCAAATTTTTTTTGTAGCCAGTTTTCTTCAATACACACAGTTCATATAGATTTACATTTATGACTATTGCCATTGATGAAAATGTTATTATTTCTCTCTCTTCAGGGATAGAGCTTTGTGTCAAACCTGCTACCCCATTTAGCTCCAAAGAACACATCTATGGTGTCATTAGTACCATGGGCAAAAGAAGAGGAGAAGCGCACAAAAACCCATGTAAAACCAAGAAAAAAATAGCAATGTGCTGAGAAAATCCAAAACACAGACAGGCCTTGAGTCAATATGGCCACTGGGTGTCATTGTTTACTCCACCATGTAGCATTCATCCCTCTAAACATGAAATGCAGCTGGATGTAGACAAGTCTATTCCGTCATTGTCTGAAACTGGTGATCTATTTATTAACTAGCAAAGGGTAAATACTTCTTTTCTTTAAATGGAATAACCACATATATATTAAAAAGTCATCTATCTTATTTTGTCTTGTCCAATGTTTCTTAGACATTGAAGTTTGTTTTTATAAATATGTAAATTAGTCTCCTTCCTTTAAAACAAGCAGCTCTTTTTACAAATACATTTAATTTATTGTGGAAAAGAATGACACTAGATCAATGATACTGCAAATTATAGTTCAGATGCTGACAGCAGAAACATTTATTCTCCTCATTACATTTATCCTTCATTTGGAAAAAACAGCCTACAAAGGTTTTTTTCTATTATGAGATATTTCAGGTTATTTTGAAATAAGATGGTTTGCTATTGAATAGTCCAACTAGATTTCTAGGTCAGCACAATGAACTGAATTGTGTTTATTTTCACATCAATGAATCATGAATAAAATACAACATGGTTAGACTTTCAACTGGTAGCTTCTTTATGTAATGTCAAACATGATTTTACTAAGTCTATGCTGAGCTAGAAGTCCTGGGGAGCAACATGTCAATTAAATCAGTTCCTTTCCAGTGTGCTCAACAGCTTTAACAGCAGATGGATAGGAAGAGCAGCTCATAAGTAGAAAGGATAATTCAGTCTCCAGAGCCATTCAGTCTCTGCTCAGATAGCAGCAGACTGTTTAGTAGATCAAGTGTGAGTACATTGGAGAACCTAGATTCTTCTGGCTGCTGCATGATATACTTGTAGCATGAATCATGTTCTGCATTAAACAGTCAACATTTGCCAAAATTCAGTGCTTCCTGACATGTGAAATACATCTCATACTTGCACAAATAAATAACTTCAGCACTTCAGGTCATTTGCTCACTTTAAATGGCAACTGTTGATTTTTGTATAGCTGTGAGAATATTTCATAGCTGTTTTATGCTGTTGTCATAAAATAAATTTTCACAGAACAAAAGAAAGACAAAGGCTTGAAATAGTTATGCTTAAAGAGAGCAAAGGAGAAATTGAAAACAGCAAGAAAAGTATAAATTAAATAGAATGAATAATAAGAATATTACTTCCATCTTTACTTGCTAAGCTTATCAGTGCTGAAGTATTTTCTCATAATAAGTAAATGCCAATCCTTTACTATACCTAAAGTAAAAGGGATCTAATAGACTGAATTGTCTTAAGAAATAAAGGACAAAGTGCAGCCCTCTTCTCCTGTCTGCCACTTTCATGCTCCATCTCCAGGACTGTGGTGTCTCTGAAGGCCAATGGCACCTTGGCTCACATGATTCTAACACTGGGAAAGACTCAGTAGCCAGAGAGATTTATGAAACTGGGGGAATGCTAAGGGAAAGACCAAGGTGAGGAGGAATACAAGCCAAGAAGGTCAGACCAGGGTACATAACTTGACAAAGGTTGTGTGTTTGAGACAGTATTTTTGTCTACTCATTTTCCCATGAAAGTATAGGTCAATCTGAATACACAGAAAACCACATTTTTAATCTATTTTGAATTATTCCCTCTGCAGAGATTTCCTTTTAATTTGAAGACACAACCCCCATTAAACATTTCCATTTTTTTCTTTCCCACTGGAATTGAGAGGAGATTTTTTTAATCAACCATATGGTTTATCTATATTTTTGTTTTAATTTTTAAATTTATTTGCCTGATTAAATATGTCTAATTAAATACGAAGATTGGAAAGAGGTACGGATATTTTTTTTTCATTTCTTTTTACAATAAACTACACTAAAACATTTATGTTTTCCCTCACTGTAGCTGGTTCATGATAATGTTCTTGTATCTTTGACCATTCTTCTGGAAGTAGTCCTCAAGGATGGCAGTTCCATAAAGCTTAGAAGCATTTAGTATGGACCATTTAGCATTACTATAATTTCATTGTCACTACATATTAGAAGTCCTTTCATGTTTCTCTGTGTCTATTTTTCTCAGTTTCATACGCTTGGGAATACACTTGGGAATCAGGCACACAGTAAAACCAGATTACATCTCAAAGAAAGAAAAAAGGCTTCCACTCCTTCCTTATATTGAATCAGTCTCCCAATTAGAAATTGTAGGACAGAAAAATACTTGTGACTTTATGAACATTATGTCAATTTTAGAATAAAGTTCTAAATATTTATGAGAGAAGCTTACAAAAGCAGCTCTCATCTCTTCAGCTCCATGAGGATCTTGTTTCTGCTGCACAGAGGGTGGTTCAGACACTCTCAGCTCTCTCCTCTCTACCCTCTGCAGCCCAGAGTGATTGTAGACACTCCCATCATTTTCTCTTAAAGAACCACTAACTAGAAGACAGCAAATTGCTGTCAGAAGAGCATTCCTGACACAAATTTAAGATGTGGAATGAGCATGTGCTTTGTATGTATTGTGTGTGCATACTTTGGTGAGCCAATATAGAATTCAGCAGTGCGCTCTCACGTTTAATAAAAGTATCAAATGAACAGCAATAAGGAAGTCAGTACTATGAATTACCTCATCTTAAAGGTGCCTTGAATGAGAATTTTTTTTTAAAGGAAGACATTTGGAAGGTCAAAGTCAGAAATTCACAGGCATATATATCTCATTAAAAAAGAAAAAAATAACCCAAACAAAAAAAACAAAACCAAAACCAGAA
This sequence comes from Daphoenositta chrysoptera, assembly GCA_013397915.1. Lineage (NCBI taxonomy): Eukaryota > Metazoa > Chordata > Aves > Passeriformes > Daphoenositta > Daphoenositta chrysoptera. The sequence goes on along the minus strand of VZRO01003936.1, from coordinate 199,745 downwards.
GAATAGTTGCTTCTAGAGTAATGCTGAAGACCAAGATCATGGACTAAGATTAAATAATGGTCATTATTTTCCAGGCCACATTAGCAAAAAAGAAAAATACTATTTATTCAGAGGGATTATCTCAGAGATAAGCTGAATATTTGACCTGTCCTTGTGAGATAGACATGTTCAGTCATCTCTGAATTATTGTTTTATCAAATGAAAATACACCAAGTGCTTTCAACAGCACCTGACCTGGAAACACTAGGCTGACAGTGCTGCACTTCACCTATTAGACTGAGCTTCCAAAGGGTTGTTTAGTGTCAGTATGGGTTGAGGATCCCCACAAGCATTTCTGTCAATTCCTCAGTGGAATTTTCATTTTACCCCCAGACATTAAAACAACTGATGGTGGGCAAAGAACAACGGCCATTAGTGTTGCGTGTCATCGGTGCATTACCTAACAAATAAAGGTACAATGTACCTGCATCCTTTGAACACAAGCAAAAGCTTTTGTAGGGTCTTGTGCCATCTTTACACTCTGCTGCTGCTCCCTCAGCAAAGCACATGCAAATAGTTAAATGCTGATTTCTTTATTTTTTCACTCATTGGTTCATTTGAAAGTACACAGGAGACTTGTAATCTAGCAGCTCAGCAAATGAGGAATAGATTTATTTTCCATGCAGGCTCATAGTGTTTGTCATGAATAACGATTGAAATACCAGGGCCTTGGAAAGTCTTTTTTTTTTTAATAATGCACCCTTTAAAAACTGAGCTTCTGCTTGACATATCTGAGGACATGTGTGTATCTGAGCATGTGTACACTTCTTAATGAAAATATAATTTCAAAAGCCTGGCCAACTATTTTCCATATATGTGTATGTATAAAAATGCATTAGAATAATTTCTTAGTTTTATTATCCCACCAAAATGCTTCTAGCTTGTATTTCCCTGACAAACAGGAGAAATTATAGACCTTAAAAGAATATGAACAATTTTCTCTTTCCCTCCCTCCTTCTCTCCTTCCCTTCTCTCTTTTCTTACTCATAATACACTTCTATTCTTTTATACCATCTATGCTATTGTCTCCAGTGGCAGCAAGATTAGGTATTGCATACTTGCTAGCATGATAATCAATAATTCAACTGCTATAGCTGTAGTAGCCATAACCTTTATTTCCATGCAAAAGGGCAGCTCTGAGCAACCCCAAGTAAAATGGATTAAATCTTATTATACCTTTTAAAACAGAAATACAGGACTTCAAAAATTAGGGATTTTAGGCAAAGTCATATAGCCTACTTCTTTAACTTTCTGTTCTGCAATGAGTTAAGGTTGCAATAATTTCATTACAGTTTTCTTCATAGAGTGCAAAAGACATTCAATAGATACCAGAACTGAGGAAATATAAGAAAAAAATATAATGAATATTTATGGTGAGAAAAGCTTGTTGCACCATTTTTACTGAAGTGATCCAGAATAACAAAACTACTGTGAATGATTCTCCCACTCTAACCTTGGAAAAATATGCTTTGTGAATATTTTGGTTCTCTGAGTTCCTTAATGCAAATAGATACCCTCAAGCAATGAGCAAATGAGCAAACAGAGGATCTGACAGATCTTCAAAACAATAGTCAGCTATGAAATTAATTTGCTATTTAAAAAAAAGATTAAAAATATCACAAAGTTACAGACTGATGGTCTAACTTATCTGTAAACCCTTAAGCTTAATGGAAACCCTAGGTCTTAACTTGAAAAAAAATTTGCACTGATGACCACCAAAATACTCGCATAATCTTCTCTATAAATCCAACATATTTGGGGTTTATTCATGTTTATATCACAGATTTCCTGATTATATGTTGATTTCCTTCTAAGATCCATAATGTTCTTATAAAATAAATCAGTAAAAGCCAACATTTATTATTCACATCATCTGCTCAAAACAGATGCAAATGAAAAGCAAATTCTATTAGACTACCATAAGTGCTTTTTAAATGGCAGAAGTGCTTAGAGGTAGAACAGCAAAAGCATTTGGTGAGCATTAAAGGGTAGCTAGATTGCAAAATGCTGCTTGATCCCCATACAAAGTACAATAGTAACTTATGCTCTTAATTGCATTCTATTTTTATTCAAATACACATGTGTGTTCATTTTATCTATATGGATGTGTTTTATGCCTGTCTGTACAGTAACAATACTGCTTCAATCAAAGACTTCAAACTACAGAGCTTTATTTGATTGTGTAGTAGTTGAAGATTAGAAAGGATAAAAAGATGATCTTTCATATCAAGCTTTATGGCATCAAACCACATGGATTTAACCCATATTTTTACTTGCACAGGAACTATGGTGGAAGAAGACAGTAAAGTAAAATTAAAATATTGTTGTCTTGTTTCATGTGACAGGAAAAGGAAAGCACTTCTGTTAGCAAGATTTCCATTCACTGGATAGCTTAATTTCAAAAAGGTCTACATAATTTTATGACCATGGATAACATTTGTAATAACAAGCGATAGTAGTAGTCTCATGCTTTGTCATACATGATGGGGACTTCCTGGGGTCAGAGAAGAAATCTTTCTCTGTGTGAAGTAAAATACTTGCCATAGCTTGTCTTAAAGCTTGTCTTTTGTATCACCAGGAACATGTACATCTTTCCAAAACAGTAGGTGTGAGGCATTGCCATCAGTGAGTAATGACTCAGGTACGATATCATGAGATACATTGGACGTGATGGAACAGTGAACGGCGTATTACAATTTTTTGAAATTCTTTTGGTCTGCTTTAATTTAATATAATTTTACAGCTTTTAAAATATGATGATTTTTCCCCTTAGTTATAGAACATTAATTTTCCCCCCTTCTAACATCACTCCCACTGGCCACTTCAAGTCCTTGGGAAGATGGAAATGAAAGGAGTGCATCAGTGCCAGGATAAAGAGGGGTAGATGGTAGTAAGACAAAGGATTTCCAGCCTACACCACATGACTCATGTTCTCAGGGAGATCTACTCCACTTGACAAGTGACTTGAGATAAAAAATGAAAATGAGTCCTTTCAGTATTCTAGTATTTCCTATAGCAGAGCTTGGAGAAAGTATGGAACTGGAAACCTAAAGCAGAGTTATGTGGCTCAACTCTGAATTTTGAAACCCTTGCTTTTTTAAATGTTAGAAAATAGCACTTCTATTAGAATATGGTACATTGTTTAAAAACAATCCCATTGCCAGAGAACAGCATGTTCTCTTTAAACTATTCCATGGAGAAAGTCTATTTGATTGAGCCTTGAATTGGAGTAAAAAATCATATACAGTTTGGCCTAGATAGAGTCTCTATAAGAAATCATTCAATATAAAATGTTAAAATTAATTTATCTCAAATTAAATACATGAGCAAAGATATTACTTATAGTAGATTTCTAATACTGTGTCAGTTTGTTGTTCTGGCCCTGGGTTGGCTCTCTTCAAAAGAAAAGCTGTTAGTTATGGGGGGTTTCCACATCCTATGGGTGTGAATTTTGGGCATCCTTAATTTACACCACAGCCCTGAAAATCCAGGACACATAGCAGCTGCTTTTAGCTTTTCTGTATTCTTGCTAGGAAAACCAGTGACAGACTGATTCTCTCAAGCAGTCTCAGGCCTCACCCTTTATCATCAGTGCAGAAAAATGCAGAGCTGGAAGTGTGAACAAGCTTTGAGTAAGTTTTTCTTCCATGTTGATTATATGTATGCTAAAGAAAAATGAGCTGTACGGGTGCCATGAATAAACAGTGTACAGACTACAGTCTCAGGGAGATTCCTGTCTGTCCATGAATCGAGCTTCAGAAAAAAATCTGTGCTGTTGATGAAAGGACCCTGGACAAAGGGCTGTATGTATCCCACCTTTACACCCAAGACTCGGGAGTCATCTAGCCATCATCACCAAGAAATACTTCTCATCACCTAGAGTCTCTGAGACACTGCCACGGGGCTGACAGAGGGGACACGAGGGGTAGGGGTGACCTGTGCTGTTCTGTAGTACCAGCAGGAGACCTGGGAGATAAGCTCGATCTCAACAAACAGCTCAGTCTGTCTGTGTTCCAGCAGCTGAATCTCAAACACAAATAAGGTACCTATTGATTTCATTTGTAGTGTGTCACTGTCACTTGCAGCATGTCTAAACAGAACTTAAACTGCCTGACGGAAATATTTTAACATACAGAATTCTCCAGAAAGCTTCAGCCCAATAATATAATAACGTTTTAGCATTTCATCTCGCAGGAGGCACTTCCCCTCACATTAAGACAGTCATTCAGACAGTTTAAAAGAAGGTATTCCTTCTCACATTTTCCTTGTTGGCAGGATAATAGGCATAAAAAGAGACTACTCTCCTTGTTTCTTGTCAATCTTTGGCTGTGCCTTCATCTTTTCACAGAGTGTAATTCAAAGCAACTCCTACCGTGTTCTAACAGTGTCAAGGCCACTGTAAACTGAGCAGCCAGAGGCAACAGAATTAGCAGAATAAAATATGGGCTTTAAACAGTTTTATGAAGCATGAATTGAACCCAACTTATATGTACTTTTCCCATGAAATGCAGTGTGGTTGCTTGCTACAATTAATATAAAATAAATTGTGCCAGTCATTTGCAATTACAAAAATATTCTGTTCTTTACTGATTAATTCTGGAAGGAAACTCAATCGACAAAGATGTTGCACTAAAGCACAGGGAATGAGGAAAAGCAACAAGCCCAGAGCTGAAGTGGAAACCTCTGTTCTGATGCATCACTTCAACATCGCTGAATCCTACAGCACCCTCGCTTTATGCTCTTGCACTTGAAAAGTGTAGCTGCTTATCTTTCAACTTTTCTTTAGAAGGTGCTCAAGCATTTTAGAGAATTGAAAATTTGCATTATTTTCTTTGCTCTGTTTTCTCCAAAGTCAAGGATGAAAGCAGTTGACTTCCTAAAGTCAGTTGAGAGATTTTTATTTACCTCAGTTCCAGACCTAACAGTTGAGAAAATGACGCATCAGTAAATCCAAATAATAAATCCCTTAGACAGAGTAAACTCTAAGACCATGGTCTGTTCTTTTAACTGTACAGCAATTCCTGTAATGTTAAAGAAACTGCTGATATGAATAAAGAATACTGAAATGAAATGAGTATTAGAATTGTTTCCAAAGAATTAAGAAATTATTCCTATGGAGGATACTAGGTTTTATTTACATAAAATGAAGTTTATAAATCTGCATATAAATGCAATTAATTAGATATACATAATATATATATATATTATACTATATGTATATACACAGAAGATACAGGGTTTTTTGTTTTCTGTCTTGTCTATAAAAATTATACATGCACATTTTTCATCTCTAATCGGCAACTATTCTATACCTCTGAAAGAGGTAAATTCCTATTAATATTAGATTCTAATACCTTATTATTACTTTTTTTTTTGTTTTCTCTTCTTCCCTCTGGATATCTAGATAGAATAACTTTCATATTTCTTTTAATTCAGCATTTAGCAGCTTTACTTTGCTAGTTAACTTGAGCCTTCCTTGCCACAGTTTGTATCTGTATATAATTATCCCCAAAAAATTAGGAACTAAGATTTCAGGTACCTAAATGGCATGATAAGATTCATAGTTAAATATTTTAGACTGAGGAGGTGAGAAAATTTATTTTGAAGCTTTTTTTATCAGCTTTTGTGTTATAAAATTGTTATGTTTGGGGAGAAAGTAAAGGGCTACAATCCATTATATGCAAATCATGCCCTGCCCTTGGCAATTATATCCCAATTTCTGTTTCCTGCAGAACCTCTCCCTGTTTTAATTCTTAAAAGTCTCTAATTGATATAAAGCCACTTGTTCAGGTAAACACAAAGTAATTTGAGTGTCATGTTATAGCCTTGTATAGGTAACCAAAGTGTAGGTCTGTCCCCAGGAGATGGATGTCTAAAAATAGGATGAAGAAAAACTGGCTCCCTAACAAACTATCTCACCCTACATATGATCCAACACTGATCTTGACGGCACACCCTATTTTTTCAAAAATGCGCCAAAAACGCATTTTTTCAGAAATGCAGTAACATTTGACAGGGTATTCAAAGACTGGAATAGCATATCCAAGGAGGTTTTGAGGTATCTATTCACGGAGATATTCAGAACCCAGACACAGCCCTGAGGCTGAGCCTTGTTTGACTAGAGGGCTTGGTCTGTGTGACATGCAGAGAGGACTGGAAGCTTCAGCTAGTCTATGATTTTGTGATTTGTTAGCTGTGACAGAAATTACAGTAGTTATTGATCTTATATGATTTTACAAAGTTTCTTTCCTGATGAATTCAAAGGTGATTTTGCCTCTGAGCTCATGACCTGTCACACAGGTTGAATAGATGAAAAGAAAGCTGAATACTGTAACCAGAAATCAATATACAAACAACGACTGTGCCTGATGGATGTAACTATGAGTTACTCATTCTTTCAGCTGTCTGGACTTGGAAAGCAAAAAAAGCCCACAGCCAACCAACCAACCAACCAACCAAATTTACAGCCTGAAAAAAAAAAGATTCATTAGAAATAGGTTCCGAGACATTGCCAAGGAATAAAAGGACATTTTTTTTCCCCTACAAATATTTCCTTTCTGCTAAAAGACAAAAGTGAGACTGAGTTTCTCAAGATGAACTCTGAGACACCGGAAAGGATCCACTGGAGGCTTGCCATGATTGCGAGGAGCATGGGACACACAACCTGATAGGAATGTTTGAGGGAGCTGGACTAGTTAGGAATTCTAAAGCGCAAAAAGGAGTATGCCTGAGGTTGGTTGAGGTTATGAAGGCATAAAGAAAACTCATTTTGTTTATGGGAAACAGTAAAAGGAAGTGTAATGGCTGCATATGTCTCTCAGAAAGTTCAGGCTAGGAATAAAAAGATGCTCTATAGAAGAGTATTGAACACTGGATCAGATTTCTAGAGCAGATCTGGGCTCCCTATACTGGAGATTTTCAAGACTCAGCTTGACATAATCATGGATGGCTTGATAAGACTACACTTGGTCAGATGTACACAGCTAATAAGCATTGTTTCTTCACAGGACTTGAAAGAACTTTTAACTTTGGGATTTGTAAAGCAGACACTGCAGCAACTAAGTCCCATAAAATGCAGGTGTTTGTTTATCTTAAAGAATGACCACCAATAAGAGTCTGAAAGAAAACATTACATGACACAGACCGGCTGACAGTGCCTAAAACTAAACAGATTTATCCAAAAGGCATATTTATTTTCCTTAAATATTGTTCTATCAAAGGGCCGTTCTCAGCATAAGAAGGCAGACTGACAAGAAATAGATTTTCTGACCACTGAAAATGAAAAATTACAATACTAGAGCAGTTGGAGTCTTTCTTCTAATCTAGTTTCCTCATAACTCTCAAACAACTGCTCTAGTATTGCCAGTAAGGAAAAAAAGTTGTACTGGAGATACAAATGCAACTCTCTTAAATTAAGGGGTTTAAATAATTTTGTTTATTGATTGAGCTATTCAGTGGTGTTTGAACACTATTTTAATAATATCCTTTTAAGAGTCTGAAAGGCTAATGTACAGGTATCAAAAAGGTATTCCTGACATGCACAACCATTTAAGTTATTCACAGAATCTAATTTTAAGCACCTGATTTCCACTCCTTAATAAAGAGTCAGTCATCTTATTCCTCCCTTGCTCAACACTAGAAGGAAATCCCTCCCAAAGACAATTCAGAATGGCTACAGTGAAAGGATCTCCACCTCTATAATGAAGACAGGCTAAAAGTAGCCTCTTATGGCCCTGTGCGAAGCAGACATTTAAAGTTCACCCACTTTCAAATGGCTCTTGCATTTTCAAGTACTTATTTGATATCTGTACATAAGTACAATAGTATTCTGCACCACGAAGGGCTCTTAAATGTGTTTCTCCATTGTATCAGCAAATCTTGTAGTTTATTTGTATAAACTGTAGGATAAAGATATATGACACATTCAAACATATCCAGATAGGAAAACGTGACTGGTAGTGTACTTTAGTAGTCTCTTCACACATCAACACTCATCTGAAGCCAACAACAAAAGGCTTTCCAGCTATGACCAATACTTTACTTTCCATAATTTCTCATGAAATTCTACCCAAAATAATATTTATTACACTGAAATTAATTTGTTGTCATATATGCTTATTGCATAGTCTTCAAAAAATTTGGTCTTGGATTAGCCTTGAAGTTTACAATCTAATAAGAACAGTTCTGTAAGTGAAAACATACCAACACAGAAAAACAAGCCAGCGAAATTGCCTGGAACACCTAAAGGCTAACTAATCAACCAGAGTGAAAACTTTTAATTTTCTGAATTATTTTTAGTCCTAAAACCATTCTCTAAAGCAGTTTTTGAAGATTAGGTGTTTTTAACATGAAGTAAAAAAACATATTTTAGGCCATTAGAATAGCAGAATTATATACTGAGTCAGATTATTCTTTTGAAACATACAAGGCAAATATTCGGTAAATTAAGCTGGACAGGTGAACTTGTTTTTGCATATTTTACTGGACAAGAGACCATCAAATATATTCTTTCATAGAAAATAAGACTAAGGAATGTAAATTCCTCTTTCCCTTTGCATCTGTCTCTCACCTTTTTTTTTAATCTTTTCCTACCCATGATTTTTCTGTAGCAACTGGAAGCTATCCCGGTACGTCTCCTTTAAGTCATTCTCAAAGTGTGTTCAGATAAGATTAATCCAAGCGTAGAAGTTCATTTCTGAGTTACTGATCTAGAATGCTTTTAGATTCAAAGTGAACATGATTGCTTCTAGCTTGAAATCATAGAACGAAAGTCTAAAACAAGCTCAGTGGATAAAAGAAAATTTGCTCATTGCATCTGTCAGGGAAGGGCTCAGCTTTGCTACTCTTGCTGAAACTGAAGACATTGGGGTAGAGGGAAGAGAGTGAAGGAAAAGGCTGGATGTATGGTATAACTGCTGTTATATGCCATAAAATGAAAGTGGGAAAACTTTAGCTTATAAAATAGCATGGACTGATCAAGTAGTGATGTGATTAGTGTCACTAAAAGGTAGGCATGAATTGGTCTATATTGGAAGGAAGAAAACATAATTAATTTGCTGCATGTGGTCAGCTGTTCCTCTTCCAAAGGGCAGTATTCCTCCCATGAATGAAAACTGAATGGGGATAATGGGGATATGTGGTTTATTTTCACCAGATGAGTAGAACCACATACAAAAATTTCTTGTCAGGGGTGTGTGTTTTTTGCAACATATTTGAGTATAGATTATCAATCTCTCATGTCCCAATTAAATTTTGAATACTTATCCTGAATAAAGGCTGAAAAGAATAATTCCCATTCCTGTTCAGCTCTGTTAAACTGTACAACAGAACTGATGAAATGCTTTGTGAAAAACTGAAATCAGTAATTAAGGTAAAATAAAGAGCTCAGTGCACTTTATGGAACTAGAAATTATCATTCTTTAACAAAGGTGATACTATACACATCCACATTATTTGAGACTCTTAGGTTTACACGGAATTTTGTTGTGGTTACATGAGGTTTTCTTCTCAGCTGAGAAGATGACTTGACAATAACTCATGCAAATCTCAGAACTGGTCTGCTTTCGCCCTCGTGAAAGCTTCAGAGAGACAGTAAAAAAACAAGCAGAGACAATTCAGTACCAAAATGATGCAAGGGCAATTACTCTAATTAGTCAGAAAAAAAGTGAATAGGTTAAAAAACCAACAACTAAATCCATGGGATCTTTATATTTCTCTCTGTTTTCCTCTTTAGAATTAACGAGACGAAGTAAGCATGATTTTGTCCTTGATGGTAGGTGATTTAAGAGACAGTTTGAATCCTTGTTATACATTCCTGAGTATGAAATCAAGACAGAATTTGGATTATATGATTTTGCCTCCATATATATGTATATATGTGACTTGTGGCAACATAGTTTCTTTCAGGCTAAAACAAAGGACAATATAAAAGCTATCCATCACTCAGGAAGACAGCTGTTGCTACAGATTGCATAAGGTAACAAGAAGGAGGAGTTCAAGGTTTTGTGGAGGTTGATGAAAGACTGAATATCGTTTGCTTCCATGTTTTCTATGCAATTTTTTCACTTACAAAAGTGAAACAACCCTAAACTGCAGCACTTAACGTGGCAAGTCACGTGGTGCCAATATCTGACAGAACGCTTCAAGGGGTTTTTTTGTGTGTGTGTGGAGTTGGATTTATGCTTTATTTGAAAAAATTACACCACTGCATAAAAAAGGAGTTTATGCACAGTATGCTATGCAATATATACATGAAAACTGCACTGAATTGATCTGAATGAGTCAATGTTTTGCAATCATACATCCTTGATGTTCTTTATTACGTTGATATATTTCATGAATAATATATATATATAACGAATATCAATGAAAATGCTCTGTATCTTGCTATAATAAAAGATTTTAATAATGACCTATGCCTATGTCAAATCCACACCTGCTCCTGGTTCATGTGAAATACAGAAAGTAAAAAAGGAGAATGAAAAATGTTAAAAAACATAATAGAGAGCAAATTAGAAAAAATAAATATATGCAATTTGGTCCTCACACTTTTGAAAATACAATGTATAATAGATGTTCATAAAAGAAAAAATAGGATGTATTACCACAAGTTTAGATTTGCCATGGTGTGAGTACCAAATGCAAAGATATTTACCTTGCATTTTGATCTGTAGATGTCATTTCTGATTTATGCCAAAAATAGAAATGAAATTTTTTAGAATCATCATTACTAAATAATTAAAAAATACTAGTATATACTCCTGAAAAAAAATTCCTTGAAATGATTTTGTCAATGAGTTGTGATTGATAAGCATCTGCAAATTAGTCAAATAGTAGCATTTTCATGTCGTTTGGTGTTTTCATCCTTGGATTATTTTTATTTTCATAGAAATTAAGATCATTTTCCTATCTCATATAGTGTTAAGATCCCTGACAGTACACTCGGACAAAGGCTTTTATGTACCTCACAGCATAATCAAGGTCAGGGATATATTCTCTCTGCCCTTCATTGCCTAGACCATTTCTGCCGTAGCAGAGACAACAGAAATCAAGCAGTTGTGACAAGAAGAGAAAGGAAAAATACATTACACATAACAAAGAGGGAGAGGAATCAGTCAAATTAGTATCAAAAATATACTGGTGTTATAAATGTCAGAAATTGTGTTTTAAAAAATGGATACAGTCCCAGATTCTAAACTAAAACAAATTGGTATGGATGTCAATATAGATATATGGCACTTCTAATTAATTAGATTGCAAAATTAATGATCTAAAATTTACAAAGTACTACATGTTGAGAAAATGTAGTCCATTTTATATTATTAACACCAGCTTTCAGAAATTAAGAAAACTGGACAAAGGTGTTTTTCTGTGGCTTCCAGCTAAATTGAATCTCTTGCATACTTAACTTTTATCTTTGAGTCTTTCAGGACCTTCATTCAGATGAGAAGCTGATAATGGTATTTTTAGCTAGTAAGACTATTTATGAGCAGTTGGAGTCTGGGGGGTTTTTGTCAACAACAATGCACTACACTGATATTAAAATAAATTTTTAAAATGTCTGAGGCAGACATAAATCTGGTCCCATAATGTTACAATATCTTTGTCATAATATCTACGCAGGTTATGCTGTAGTTGTACCTTAGTGGTGAGAATGTAACTTATATATGTGTCATAAAACAACCCTGATGAAGAGGTATTCAATGAAATTAAAACACATGCAAAATCTTCTCTTTCCTCTGTAGCATTACTAAGACAGAAGTAGAAAAAAAAGGCCTTATTTTCCTACTTTTTATATGATTAGACTTTAATCGCAGAAGACAATTTCAGAAGCACTTATTTTGGGTTTCTTGCACCAACTGAATTTTGGAGCAGTTAATATAACTGAGCAGCTGTTCTGCTGCTCTGGTTTTGAAATGGCATAACAAAGTTGGCTTAAAAATCAGGAAAACTTGAGTTCTCATGAGTTTCCTTCAACTGTAGAAACCAATGATTCATTGCTTATTAATGCTTAGAGTTTTGAACTCAGTTATGACAGGCTTATATCTATCTTAGAAGTTGTTTTTGTATCACAGTAGTTCACAGAAAACATTTTAGAAATAAATCCTTCCTGAAATAATTTCTCTCTCTTCAAAACCAGTATTAAATTTTCCATGACTTAAAAGAAAGGAAACCAGACTAATAATAAATGAGCATTTGATAATAATATTTCAGTTAATTGATTCTCACTTTGCACAGATTTAACTGTGGGGAGAAAGAGACACTGTATTTATCTTTTATCACTTAGAGAAAAAAAACTCCTAGAATACTGTGTTAAGAGGATATAGTCAACACTCTTTGAAATCAATGTGGATTTTAAAATTGAGTACAAACTGTGAGTCTGGACCTTAAAGCAGAAGAAGCAGCAATTTAAAGCTGAGGATTAAAAAACAGATAGGAAAATTATGGGAGTTTTCCAGCTTCTATGTTCTACCATTCTCATTCTCACTAATATTCCAGATGTAACTATGAACTGTAATGAAAACTTACCTTGCCATCTATTTTTGACTATTTTTTTTCCTGTCCTTTTTTTTTTTCCACCTTGAATACTTTGGCACATGAATTAAAAGGCAAATTTCTCCAGTCTTTATTTTGTTTTTCTTTTTAAATTTGGAGTAAAATTTTCAGAGAAACTAAACTGCTTGAGTCCATGGAATTCTAACTACGTATCGAAACCCTAACATTATGTTAATTTCTGGAACTGAAAGAGATCTCAACCTACTGCGGCAAGAACCTTCATTTTTCAGATACTTGCATTGTATTTCTTTTGTCCATGTCCTGTCCTTTACATGACCTGATAAGGAGCTATACCTGCTCCATACGAAAACATTTTGATAACCTCTTTGAGCTAGGAAGTTTATTCAAATAACTAGTTTTCATTTATTCATATACCTATTCATGTGTTGTATGTACTATCTTTTGTTCCAGCTTTCCCTGTATCTGAAGTTGTTTTGACCTGTTTTCTTTTCCTTCTCTAATCCTTCCATCATAAAAAAATTACAAACGTTACTCATAACCCTTTTGGCTTTTGTATTTGTAGGCTGAAGAAACAATGTACTTTTAATTCCATGTTCTAAATCAGTTTTCATCCCCTTTATCATTCAAGTAATTCTTCCTTTTGTGTTCTCACATTCCCACCCATTTGTTTTCTTAAATACAAGTTGAATAGTATGTGTGCTATTTCTGATATCTTGTCAGTTGCATGTATGCTTCCCTCTTATTACTGGATGTCTCTGTCAGCTCTTCATCATTGCCTTTTTTTCAGACTTGTATTGTCATGGGAATACATAGTCCTCTATTGATCAACTACTGCAATTGTTTAGTTTTTCATTCAATTGCTCCCAACAAGAAAGAAAATTCTGCTTGCCATTCTTCATTTTGTGTTACTGATTTTCAGCTTGTATGTTTGTTTGCTTATAAATGGTTTGGATTGGAAGGAACCGTAAAGGTCATCTAGTTCCATCCCCCCTGCCATGGACTGGGACACATTCCACTAGACCAGGTGGCTCAAAACCCCATCAAACCGAGCTTTGAACATTCCCAGGGATAGGGTATCCACAACTTCCCTGGGCAACCTGTTCCAGGGTCTCACCACCCTCAGTAAAGTCTTTCTTCTTAATGTGCAATCTAAACTCACCCTCTTTCAGTTTAAAGCCATTACACCTAGTCCTATCACTACATCTCATTGTAAAAAGTCCCACTTCAGCTGTCTTGTAGGCTTCCTTTAGGTACTGGAAGGTTACCCAGAACCTTATCCTCTCCAGGTTGAACAGTCCCAGCTTTCTCAGCCTGTCTTTGTAGGAGAGGTGCTCCAGCCCTCTTATCATCAAAATCATACAGTTTTTCCTCTTCCGTTGCACTTTGTTTTCTATAGAAGTCATCTTTTCTGAGTTGTTGATGTCAAAATACATTAGTATATCCCAATTTTGGAAAGGGTTTTTTGTTTGTGGTTTGTTGTTTGGTGTTCTTATAGAATTATTTCATGTAAGTGTTGCTGAGTAGAACTATTAGTTTGTTTTTTAATTTCCAAGAAATCGTATTACCAGTCCAATGGTCCTGTATTAATTTATACATCTAATTAACTGTAATGAATGCAAGACCCTTGCATTTGCAAATAGTTCAGTTCTTTATGGTCTGTGCATTTGGCACTACATAAGTTTCTTGGTGCCAATCTTAATTAATGACTGTAGTGTAGATATTCATAATAATTTACTATAACTTTGACTTGGGGAGTTGTTCAGGATTTTCTGCATTTGATTCTTAGTTATGCAATGTACTTATTGAGATTGTGTAGTGAAAGACAGAAATTTTAGGGCAACAGCCCATAAAAGTACAAATCTGTCTGACTGAAAAAAAAAAATAACATTGATCTGCGGAGCAGAATTTTGGTTTAGCTGTACCCATTTATTCTTTCATTTGTTGGAAATACACTCCAAGGAGTTTATCATTTTAGCATTCTTACCTAACAGTTAATATTGCACAGTGAATGGTTTGTTAGAACATATGTTTTCTCTTTTCAGTAGCTTTTTAGTCTCTGTTCCAGTTTTGCCTTCATTTCTGATATATACTCTGTCCTCCGCTATAACCCAGTGAGGCATAATAAACCTAAATTCTTAGCACTTTCTAGGGTGAATATTATTGTCAGGATATTGTTATACATTTCCTTATAGCTGGGGGCCTTCATTCCAATTCTTGCAACACTCAAGAGATCTCATTTGGATCTAATTTTGACTTAGGTTGGGTATATTTTCAGCAAAGCCCAATGAATATATTTGTAATGAAAGCATACACTGTACTGTGTGGGAAATGACATAAGGCAAACAAATCTGTTGTCTTCAAAATAGCTGTAATATCTACAAATCAACCTGAAAGTCACTGTGTTTTAGATTTTCTTACTGTTGATGTTAAGGGAGTTTTATTTTCTGAAGCTTATTGCATATAATAAATGCTGCCAGAAAAGATTTCAACAAATGGTTTTCATTACGAAAGTTTGAATGACAAGTAAGTAAGTATAGTGAATAGCAATAGTAATGTAAAAAAGATTATGCCCTCTGGTAGCCAAATATTTATTTCTGATCTTCTTTTTTCATTGAAGGAAAATGACTTGCCCTATATTATGAAATTTGACAAAGGTGTAAATCCAATATGAGGTATATAAACCTGCAAGCTGAGTAAAATACAGCCACTTTCCTTGTATATATATTGCTGTACATGGAATTATATCACAGGATAATTCAGGCTGTGAGGGACTTCAGGAGGACTCCAGTCCAATCCCCTGCCCAAAACAGGGCCAGCTCTGGTATCCTCACATCTTGATGTAGCCAGTCCTTGAATTCCACCGAGAACAGAGGCGACACAACCTCTCAGGGAAAATCTGCTGCACTGCATCTTTGTCCCTGTGTGGAAACAGAATCTTTTGATACTCAGCCTGAACCTTTCCTTCACCCAATGTCTTTCATTGTTCTCCCCTGCCCCACTGTGCCACAACCACCTCAGCCTCCTTGGTGACCTCTCGCAGGTGCTGGGGGTCTGCGTGGTGCATCGGAAAGCGTCCATTCTCCAGCCTAACCCCGCCCTGCTCTGACCGTACCTCCCCATGGGGCAAATGCTCCGGCCCCACCACCTTCAGGCCCTCCACTGAGCTTCCCACCATTTTCCTACTTCTCTGCTGTGCTGGGGGCCAAAATTTGATGCGGCCTTGAAATATGGTCTGAAAAATACCACATATTTTTAGGGTTCACAATCCTGTCCTTCAGTTTACAGACCATGCCTCTGTTGATATAGCTCAGGAGCTGTTCACCACCTTTACTCCTAGGGCAACCATTGGGTCATGTTTGCCTCACTGCCCATCACCTTCCACTAAAACCAGGTTGATCAAGGCCCCATCCAGCCCGGCCTTGAACAATTCCAGAGATGGGGCAATGTATTGAAGGGACCTGCATGAATTTGGTCTCCAGATTTCAAATGGCTAATGGCATTTTTAATTCAGAGTGGTTAGTAAAGAGATTTATACACATGGTAAATGTTCTCATATTGACAGAAAAAGAGGCAAAAAGCTCAAGTTGAAATACAGAAATTTTCATTTCTTTACACTCACATGATGTGGGACATCTATTTAAGGATGTTCCCCAAAATATTCTGCCCTAGTCTATACTGCCAAGGTTTTTCTAGCTGGCTGTTGACAAAGGCTGCCGAACAGATCAGTCCAGAACACTGTGACAGAACTTTTCAGCAATTTCAGGCTTGGTTTTCACGTCAGCTGCTGATCCAAGATCCATGTCAAGATTCAGTTATTGTCAGTTCTTACTTTCGTTGTTCTTTTCACCATGACTCATCACAGTTGTGTCCTCTTTGCATTTGACTCTGCTCCAGGACAGGGCAAACTCATTATATTTTTGGATCACCAGAAGAGCAGGATTTGTCTGAACAGTGAAAGAGATTGATAAGTGGTCTTTCCTAGAAAAGGATACTAAGGGTGAGAATAGAGGCAGAGGGCTAGAGAAGGACAAGTGTTTTTTGCTTAGTCTTCAGTCTCTGATAATGTAAACTAAAACATTTTCCACAGACATAATTCAAAATATCTTCTGAAATATGAAAGCATATTTTTTCTTTTGTACACAATGGTTGCTTCATTTTCACTGCCTCCTCCGCACTTTGCTAAAACTTTTCAGAAAACAAAAGAAAAAATAAATGATCCAAAGATTTTACTGCATAAAAATTTAGTGGGCTCGTTATGTGCAAACTGCTTCCCATCTTGGGTGACTTGGGAGAACTAAAAAGGCTTCAATCATCAATCTGACAGATGCAGTAAATTAAAACCAAAAGCAACAATCCTGCCATGTATCACGTGTTTGCCTCAAATATATAAAAGGAAAACTTCTTACAATGGTTCTTCACAAAGAAATATGAACACATTAAGAAAAATATGAGAAAATCTTTAGTTTCCTCTGATGCAAAGGTAGTCTTTTTTCTTCAGTAGACAAGTCTTTTATCTGTCTGGATCTTTTATCTATCTGGATGTATTAATCTATCTATACTTGTACCTATCTGGATGGATTCCAAAATTCCAGCCTTTCATACCTACTCCATAAAAATAAAAGATTAAAACATATTTGTTCATCATAGTCTTATTAAGAAACAAGTTTAGTAACAGATAGCTCCAATCATACCCTCAATGTAGGGAATTAATTCCATCTGTAGAAACCAATATACATTTGCAAGCCTACATAAACTTTTTATTAAGATAGGTTTTTGAAAAGATCATAATGATTTCAATGTTGTCCCAAAGGCAGTTCTTAGGTTTCATCAAAAGAGCAATTTTTCTCCCACAGTTTATAAAACTTTTGAACTGACTTAGAACATTTCCCAGGTATTCTTTTGTCTGGCTGTTGAAGACAAAAAAAAAACCTAGATCTGACCTTCTTTGCTGGTATGTCATTACATTTAATTGATCAATCAGTAGGAAAGCTAGACAGAAAACTGTCAGAGAAAGATGGGATTAGCTCAGTTGGTTAGAGCATGGTGCTAATAATGCCAAGGTTGTGGGTCTGATCCCTGTATGGGCCAGTCTCCTAAGAGCTGCACTTGATAATCCTTGTGGGTTCCTTCCAACTCAGAATACTCTGATCCTGTGAAAATTCTAATTCAAGTTTCATTTAGGTGGACAACTACAGCCTTAACTATTTAGCAGGAAAAGCTACAGACACTAAGTTCTCTCTGTTATCTCTTTTAAATCACGGAACCAAGAGTCGATGAACTTGGTTGACTCTAGACTTACTTGTCCAGAGTTGGATGGCTTACTTCTGGCACTGTCAATTGTCACAATCCTAAAGCCCTAAATTTTTTGTTGAACACCTGATGTGCTTCCAGGAATCTCATACCCGGAAATTATGTTTATGCAGCAATTAAATTTGTAATCTTCTCTAGTGCCAGTGTCTTCTGACCAAAAAACCACCAAATTGAAAATCCCAAATTATCATTTTAATTTTCCCTTCCTGTTGCATGTTACTTCAAATGCTGTGCAATTCTTGTCTCAAAGATAATTTGCTCCACCACTACAGCATCAAACATGTCCAAGGAGTCTGATGCTGTAATTAGAGATACTGCAAAAGGGTCTTTTTTCCAGCTTTTTAGAAAATGATATCAAATAGACAATTAAAAACTTTAAAGACATTTGGAAGACAAACTAACCTTATAAATATTATCTGATCTCATTATCTATCTCACAGTCAAAGGAAAACTGGAAGCAAGTCCAGATGTACTGCTTGAGACTTTATCATGCACGGTAACATGATTGGGGGAAAACTATGGAAATGACCTTTTCAATATTTTTCTTGAAGTATTCCCTTGAAAAGATAAAATGATAGAGCACTGGCAGTCAACCCTAAAATCAAATGAAGTCCATTGAGTGTAGGAAATGAAATAAGACCAGAGAACCAGGGAAAATTACTCAATAGACCATTTCAGTCCCAAGCTTGTAGACAGTGACTTGAGATGGCAGGTGAACTGGTGTGAAAAAACACAAACTCATCCATAAGCTTTCTTCCAAAGCTTAAACCAAAATACTATTAAAACTCTGAACCACAACTTTGTGAAATACCTAAAAGAAAAAACCATATACCTCACACATTGATTTGGTTTGTGTGTAAATGCATACTCACAAAGCTGTTCTTTTCCTAATGGCAATACAGATTTATATGCAATTTACTAGCACAGTTCTGATTTTAGTCGTCAGGAGTTGTAATCTACCTTACTGGCATTATTGAAAAGGGGTTTATTCTGACATGTGCAAATATTTGTATATTATAGCAATAATTACACTGACACGACAAGAAGTATTTTTCGTCCAAACTCGTAAAATTATTCTTTCTCTAGGAATAAACTATAATCATTGTCACAATTATTTTTGTGCTGGTGGCATAGTACTAACTATAAAAGAAAATACAGAAAAAAAATAGTATAAAATAGAATATTGTTTAAAGTCAAAGTCAGTGAGTGCATTTGGTGTAGGTGCTGATGTGTTGGCAGCAGGGCAGAGAAGAAACCAGGGATTGCCCCATGCTGGACCTGGCTGGTTCCAGATGGCTTTAAACCAGACCCACTGCAGGACACAGAGGAGCCCTTTCCCTGTGCCGGCCTTCCCACACCTCTGGGTCTGGGTAGATTTGTCTGGAGCAAATGTGTGAGGTGGAGTCTGGCTATGGGGAAGGAAAGCTGATGTCTTAATGTTTGTATTTGTTTCTTACTAGCTGAATCTATTTCCCCCAGTCAAATCTGCTTTGACTGTGATGATGTTGCAAGCAATATCTCTGTCCTCTTCTCATTTCTCAAGATTTCTCATTCCTGTTTATATCCCATTTCTCTTTCCCCATCCTGCTGAGGAGACAGAATAAGAGAGCAGCTGGGTGGGCATTTAACAGTTAACCACATTATCACAATAAGAAAATGTGCTACCACAATGAGAAAATTATTAACAACCTTGATGAGTATTCATAACAAGCAATGTAACTGGTTTTCCGTTTTATCAGTGTTTGTGGATTCCTTTAAATAACATGAACAACATGATTATTCCTAGGCTCTCCTGATCTCCTGGCATACATCCATCTTTCGGGGATAGCTGAAAGATATGTATAGTAGGAGCTTATGTTTTTTTATCTCCAACTTTTACCATGTCTTCTCTGCTAATTGTCTACTTGATTTTTCCTATTCAGTCAGTCTATCACCATCCCCAGAGGATATTTTCTTAGAACATTCTAACTCAATAAAATGTAGCAGTACTTGACAGAGTTTTGCTGTGGTTTGACAATGGAAAGATTTGTTGCATTGAATCACATGAAAATTTCATGGAAATTATCTTCCTTAAAGTACATGAGAAGCAGAAGCAGATGCACATCAATATGAAAGCCACAATGTTCTAATCAGACATTAGCAAAAGTTTCAACAATATTCTAGAGTAATGTTTAACCTCAACTGATTTTCAGGACCCCCAACATAATAAGTGGGTATATTAATTGTTCAGAAAACTAAACCCTAATGGTAGTTTCTCTATTTTGGGAAGGAAGAGGATGGGCTTTGTTGTTGTTATGTTGAGACCTCTAAGTATATTTGGTATGTTGCAATTGATCTTTCAGACTCCTTTGTATTGTTAACAGTTAACTGAACAAAATTTAAGTATTAAAATTAATTCATCTATTGATTTGACTTAAACTTGTGCAAAGACTTAAATTCTACAGTTGTATCTCTTTTTTTCTCTGCTCTTATCCTATGTTTTAAAAATTAATTTTTTTGTCATAACAAACTGGAAAAACTAGACGAAGAATAACATTATTATTATGGAAAACAATAACATAAAATAGGAGAAAAGTTTTCATAATATTTATATATTTAGCCTTCTTCTTCCTCACCACTTTCTTATCTGGATATCTTACTTCAAGAGTTTAAGTCCTCCAAAATACTACTTGCTTCAAAAGGAAGAGAAAGTTCAAGAACAAAAACACATCACTTGTCTAAAATCCGATCACTTCTAATATCCTTAGGTTTGCTTTCAAAAACAAGAGTATGAGAAGTAAATATTTTAGTCTTATAACTTTTCTGATCCTTTTTTTATATTTTTAATGGTAATACTGCAAGTGAACTTTTCAGTTTTCCTGAGCTGTAAGCATGGAAAATTTGTATTAGCAATGTAAATATCAAATAAAATAGAAAACATCATAAATTACATATATGTACTGAATCACTCATGAATGTATGTTATACAACTTAATTATGTTTTTTATAATAGAGCAGGGAGAACAATCTATGGACCAAATATAAAAATTCATCTTAGGGGACAAGATTACATTACTATGATTTTTTTGGATGACATAATATACTATTTTGAATTCAAGTGAAATAAAAAGTTGCAAGAACATCAGTTCAGACTATCACACCTGAAAATACATACCACAATAAATTAAAACAAAAGCAAAAATCTTGATTTTGCACTGCAATAAGATCCTTATATTTTATTAAAAAGATGTGGTAGTCTGTCAAGATTTCATATTTTTAATTTAAATTAAAATTTATGTAATTTTTCCTTTTGCAGAAATTGAAATTTTAAAAAGTAGAAGCCTCAAATAATGACATATGCTTATTAAATATTATCACTTTGTTTATTTCCTCAGAATAACTTTTATACCCCAGCAACTATATATTTTAAATAGAATAAAATAATTTTGAAGTGTTATAACATGGTCTGTGTCAAATTCTAGGACTGACCTTCTTCACAATATAGTTTCATTGGGATACACTTGCATTTTTAGTGTAAGATTAGGCCATAAATACAAATCTGATGAAGCATGGAAGGTTTTGATTGCATTTATACAGACACACCTAAACCATTTTTTAATAATTGCTAGTAAGTCACATTGTTGTAACTTCTGTCAATCAACTCCTTGCACAAAATTATAACTTTTAGTAATACATATGGTAGTAGAGTGCTTGAATTCAGTCATGAAGAATGATACAATATCTTTTAAAAAATAAAATTTAAATAATTAAAATTTTATAGAGAAACTTTCTAAAGGCTCCTGTTGCTTACTAATCGTGGCCCACTGGTAAGCTGGAGCTGTGCTTTGATTGTTATGATTGTTGCGGATGAGTGGTTGGGCCACTTAAAAGAAACACTGTCAAAGGTCTTGGCAAAAGCAAGGTTTAACATGAATTTGGGAAAGTGCAGCTTCACAGAGTTCAATGGCAAGGTTCACTGTGTTACTTACTACACAGGTTGAGGCACACAGGAAGATCAAAAGAGAAACAATTTGGAAAGATTTACACTGAAACTGAGAATGCAGGAGAGGGGAAGGATGCGAAAAGTATGGATGCAAAGATAAGGATGCAAAAGGATTCAGCAGCACTTAATCACTAAATACTTTAACATTTGGAAAGTGATTCCATAGATTTCACTACAATTATAACAATTATAACATTGACTTAACTATAGATTTGAGATAGTAACATTAGTATCATAATCCATTCATATGCCCACAGGAAAAACAATATGTACACTATTTCTATATCTGTAAAGGTACCTGTCAAAAATTCCCCTCAGGTTTACTGAAATATTCATATCATATCCCACTGCATTTCCCAAAAGGTGAGGGCTGCTCCTCGAGGAGTGTGGAGATGTGTGTGAGGGGGTATCCATCTAGGCCTTGGCATCTGGAATGGTTCTTCCTGAGCCTGAGGGTTTGTGAACTCTGAGAGGTGCTACTGCAGCCTGCTGGGGTCTGGAAGAGCTCAAAGGGCCTCACTTGGGAATGCTGTCTGTAGGGTCACAAGATGATTGACGTTGGTCAACAGTAACTTTCCATCCTGGCCACAACCCCAGCCCATAACTACTCTGAGGTATTTTTCCAAAGTGCAGTAACAATGGTACTGTTCCACCAAGGCTACGATTCACAATGGTACTGCCCCACTCGGGCTGTGAATCAGGTACATGGAGTATGATTGCTTATCCTTTGTTTCCCATCTTGTTTGGGCGCATATGATATTTCTGGTAGTTGGTTGTTCCCACCTCTGCCATCTAAGAGCTCCTGGTATGATCAGGGCTCAACTCGTATGGCCAAGGGATACTTCCCCACTCAG
Source organism: Daphoenositta chrysoptera (assembly GCA_013397915.1). Taxonomy (NCBI): domain Eukaryota; kingdom Metazoa; phylum Chordata; class Aves; order Passeriformes; genus Daphoenositta; species Daphoenositta chrysoptera. The sequence goes on along the minus strand of VZRO01003936.1, from coordinate 177,044 downwards.
TTCAGTCAGGGCTTATCAGGAGCTTCTGAGATCACAGAGCAGGCCTCAGGATGGAGGTCAGGGGCTGGACCACCACAGTGAAATGAACTTATAAGTGTCATAACTTCACTACTGTAGCTACAGAAAAAAAAACTTTCAGCAAAAGTGAATGGGATAATTGGCAATAAATATGCCAGGCCATGAAAGAGAATGAATTTGCAGCCTACGGGGCACTAAGCAGGTAGACTTGAGCTCAAATTCTACCTGTCATGGCATTTTCAAATCAGAATAAAACAGTTTCCATATGCAAAATGGGAAGGAAAGGACTCAAAATGCAGACAAAAGAGTACTATAGGCAGAAGAATACATTGTTGCATGAAATACCAGGATCCAACACTCTGTACTAGTTGCTGGTGTGGTTAGACCTGAAGTACTGTGTCCAGTTCTGGTCCCACTGATCTTGGAGTCTTTTCCGACCACAATGATTCTATCATTCTATGATTCTATGAATCTAAGATTTAATGAATCTAAGAACAGCACTTTACAGGTTTACCAAACCAGCCAGGAACACTTCCTAGACCTCAGAATGAACAGGACTGAAATTCTCTGTCAATATTATTTTTGAACACTCAGAAAAATGTCCTTTATAATTCTCCAGCATATATTCAAGTGTTTTAAAAAAAAAATAGAAAAAATATACACTCATATGCATTTCAGTACTGCTAGTCACAGAATGTAACAGCCCAACATTGTCTTTCTGAAGAATTTTGTTTCATATACTTGATATATTACCAGTTTGAGAATATTGGGAATATAAAAACCTACAGGCCATTCAGTAGGAATGTGTAAAAGCCTTTGACAAAGCAGCACAATGTTTACTTGAAGCCAGAAGTTGTTATCTGAGAGGAAAAAGGATCCTTCAATTAGTGAAATAACGTCAGATGTGTGAATCATAGCTCTGCAGATGCCAGATCTACTCCCTAGATCAACAGCGTAGTAACTACTGGCAGATAACTCATAGAGAAAATATTTCAGATAATTCATTCTTTTTCAAGAAGGAATGCCAAATAGCAGCCATTAAATACATTTTCTTTCATCAGCTGTACATATAGCTAATATATAATGATCCTTGTTTAAGAAAAATAACGTATTTTTTAGATATAGAACCCTGAAACTGGTTTTCTCAGCAATACTGTCAACACCAAAAGACCCCAAAGAAGTAGTGCATTTTCTTAAACAGTAAAAAAAAAGAGAAATGTTCTTGGGTATAAAGAATTATTTTATCTTTTTTTTTTAATGTTTAGATCTGAAACATGTACTTCTTGTTAATCAGTACTAATAAATATAAGTGGTGGCCCGTGGAACTGGCACCAAAGCATGTCATTTCCTAAATAATCAGATACTGGGTAGCAATTAGCATATTTTGTTCTTCAAAGACTGTAGGCAGCTGGGTAAAACCTTAAAAAATTAAATATACACCTCTAAATGCCTAAACAGCTTTGAAAATCTTGTCCAGATGTAATCTTGAGATATTTTCAAACAGGTGTCAATGGTCCTATAAGTTGCTGAAATTGTCACTTCTATGAAATATATTTCAGACTAAAAGGAAAAAAAAAACAAACAAAAAAACCACAACCCGAAACAAAACCAAAACCAAAGCCAAAATAACCCACAACCTTACTAGGCCAGCAATCTCTTCTATACATTGCACTGAGATAGAAAGAGATTTAGTCCTCAACACACTGAAGACTTTGCTTTTCCCAAGTCTACAAAACAGGTACGTGGGGCCAGGCTTTGAGACATTTATTCTTCTTAATGAGTTGCAAAGCCACACACAGTTGGCAATATAAGCTATCAGATGCAAGAAAACTAGAAAAAATGACTTGGAATATTTATTAATGGCTTATTCAAGTGTCTCCTCTGAAAAATTTCCTGGTTTGTGGCCGCGATTCCAGAGAAGCACAGCTTTGCTAACCCCCTTTTTCTTCCCTGGGACCAAGAACAAAGCCGTCAGTCCTTTGAAGCTGCAGGCTGAAATGATGTGAGGGGAGAAGTTGCATGATGCAGAGGAGAAGCTGCAAGAAGTCTCAAGGAGGCAAGGGGGGAATCCAATTGCTGTCTTCAATAACCCAGTGGATTGCTACAGGAAAGACAGAGCAAGATGCTTCCTGGGGGTGCACAAGCAAAAGTACAGGAGTCAATGAACGGTGCAGTACGGTGAACTGCAATTTAATATAAGAAAAAAATGCTCATAGTGAGGGTTGTCAGACCCTGCGAGAGATTTCCCTACAGGCTGTGGGATCTCTGTCCTTAGAAACATTCAAAACTTGACCTGAAAATGCCCTGAGCAACCTGGTCTGTTTGCTATCTCTTGAGTAGCATGTTGATCATGATAACATTCAAAGAAACCTGAATTATTTTATGGTTCTATTATTATACACACTGATAAAACATATTTAAATTCTCAATATGCAAATAGAACTGCAGTTTTTAAGTTTATCTAAGAAATTTTTTATTTATTCTACACGTCCATGGCCCTACAACAATTCTGGTTAATGAAAATTTTAAACTAAATAATATTTTTCTAAATTAATAACTTTTAAGCTTGCATGGAACTGGATATCTCTAAGGTCCCTTTTAAGCTAAACCTTTCTATGATTTTATGAATATCAAATTTTTTGTTGTTCTTCTTGAGAAAAAGGAAAATTACATTTATTTCCCGTTGTGTAAAGCAACTTTTAAAAAGAAAGATTTTTCTGTGTTTTTTTCAATTAAATATTGTAACATAGATGAAAAAGCCCCAGTTTTAAATTACTTGAAAGTTGTATACTAAATGTTATTAAATTTATCAATTATCTGAGCTAGTTTAGTAAATAGCCTAGTGACACCAAGTTCCAAGTAGCAGCTATCTGGGGCCGGAGTGGAAGAAAAGGAAAGGCTGAACCCATCAGATTTACTCTACCACAGTACAAGAAGCCCTGTGAAAGAGGAAAAAGCATGCTCAGAGGACATGTTTTCACTGGCATATTGAAGGGCCTACAAACCTGGTTTCTTCAGGATTTGTCCTGGTCCATCTGTACTTAATAAATATATTAAGATCTAGCTGATAAAGAATGTTATTATTAAAACTGGAGATCATACCAAGGTTGAGAGGACTGCCAGGAATATGTGCACAGAGTTAAACATCATTTTGGAAATCAGTGTGAAAAAGATGCAATTCACTACAGAGAATATATTGCTCTGCAGTCAAACATATTACACTGGGGAAAAAAATCAGGTCTAAAAATTGAGCTATACTGATGTCAGTCCTTTAGAAAAAGACCTACAGGTTACAGTGGATCACAAGAACATGACTCATCAATGTCACCCTCCTGTGAAAAGTGCAGATATTATACAGACAAATGATCTTTCTGCTCTGCTCTGCACTGACAAGACCTCAGCTGAGTATTTCTCTGGTTTTTGGCAGCCCTTCAAGAACCTTCTGAAACTACTGGAGAGACTCCAGAGAGGTTTATAAAAAATTACTGCAGGAAAGATTGAACAAAATGGGAATGTTTAAATTAAAGATGAAAAGACCAATGTGTTTTTTGACAGCAGTGTTCAGGTACAAGGTGTGCTGAACAATTGGACAGTTTTTGCCTATATCAGTGTGGATAAGACAAAAAGCAATGAGCTACAAAACCACTTGAAAAACACCAGTGAAATATTAGAATAGATTGCCTGGGGCACATTGTGAAACCTCATTTATGACGGGTTGTCAAGAAAGGTTTAGCAACCGTATGTCCTGCCTGATGGGGCAAAGAGAGTTAGTTGAAAATTTGGATTTGGCTGGTTCTGTCTCAGGCAGGTGGAAATCAGCCAGTCTTTCACTCTGGAAAGTGGCTTCTGCGGGGGAAGGTGAAGGACATTCCAGAGGATGTGAGCCCTCAAAATAACAATAAAACCTGTTTTAGAATTCACAGTCCTTCTTATCCTTAGCTCTTGAGGGAAAACGCAGTTTGTTTACCTCTAATGTGAATAACAGACTTAATTTTTCACATTTTTTTAGCATCAGCTTGCCCATGTTATTTATGAGGGTTAAAATGCTTTGTTATCTAAGATTAGAGAAGTTTTTAGTGGAAAGAAAACAGCAGAAATGTCTCCTTCACTCCATCACATTTACTCATGTATGTAGCAAAGACTCTAAACCAAGAAATTTGATTTGGTTTGACTATCAAACCCCAATGCTCAGAATAAAACACTAAACTGGCAAAGGACCTGGTTTTTTCATGCTTTTGCATAGCCATGGGGAATGTCAGAAATGTAATGAATAATAATCTGGCCGGTGCCAGAGGGATGTCAACTGTTCCTGAAGAAGAGCAGTATTGTCTTGGGATAGGACAAAAAAGTTGTGCAGGTTATTTCAAATAATCCTCTTGATTATCAATTTTACACAATTGCGTTAAAACCCATGAAGAGATACATCTTCAATAAATACAGGACACAGCAGGCACCATGGATGCATTTTTTATAAGAGATCACCAGTGAATGAAGATTATTGTTTGATTAAATTGACTGCCTGATGGTGAGGCTTCCAACAGATAAACACAGCCAAGAATTTAATCAACAAACTGCATCATATTTGCATCTATTCCACATTCTGTCTACTTAGAGAAGGAACAGATGCATACCCAGTAGGAGTCAGAAGGCAAGGAATCAATAGGGAAATACTCTATTAAGAAGTTTCTGAATTTATAATCCAACCTTGACCTAAATATGTTAGATTCTCAGTCTGATAGTTCTCTCAAACTGATGGTCTCCAAAATCCATATTCTCTCTGTTTAACAATGTCCCTTTGCTGGCATCATTAGTCTAAGTGAAATGCTGAAATAAATTCTCTTTTTAAGCCCTTCTGACATATGCTAGTGCAGATGTTACTCTAAACAGCTACCTCTGCCTGTGGTTTATTTTAGTGGTTAGCCTACATCTGCTTTATAAGGATTTTCTGACCAAAGTAAATAAATAAACAGTTCTGTTTCAATCCATCTAGGGCACAAAATTATAACTGCCAGCCTCCTTTGTGAGGGAAACACCAGACTGTAGGATCTTTGGACACACATTGGGAGCAGCATTATCCTTTACTTTGGCAATCAAAGTTGCGCATAGGCTTGGGCTGGAGGTGGCTCATCCCATGTTCACAGAAACAACTGTGCAAAAGACAGCTGAATCACAGACTGCCTGTGACAAAATGCCTCCAGCAGCTGCCACAATGTTTTGCCACAACCTGCTTTTCTGGAAGCTGAATCACAAAGGCAAGGTATAGGAAATGGCTCCTCTTCTCTGTACCCACGTAGATGGGCTCCAGCCTTGGCCTCCCGCTTTCCCTCCACTTTTATACAGCCCAACCTGTCTGGTATTAGTTTGGCAGCTTATTCCTGAGCAGTTGCAAATAAAAAGTTATGGGGGTGAACAAGGGTTAGTAGTTACAGGATGGTCCTTCCACTCAGTTCTTTTCAGTGAATGAGAGTCAAGAAACAAAAAAACCACCGCTTTATGTATTGCTTTCTTCTTTAACAATTTCTTAACATTGTTGTTACATAAAAGCAAGAGCAATTGAAAAAGAAGATCTTTACAGAAAGCTGCAAGGAACACACAGCCATTTATTACTTAAAATTTAGACAGAATAAGAAAAAAGCTGTCAGTATATTCTTTTACCCTTGGTAAAGAAGGATCTGCACAAAGTATTTAGTGGCATGGATATGTTCAAAGCACAGAGATTTATGTAGAAAAAGATATATAAGGTATACACCTGTAAATACGCCTCACTGTAAATATGCATGTATGTATCTATCTGTGAAACTATATATATATAAAGGTCATCGAGTTCCAGCTCCCCCACCATGGGCANTGTACGCATATGTAAAGTATATACTTTAATGCAGGAAATACTTGGTTTTATATGCACAGTTACATTTTACTCGAAGAGTAAAGACTGTATTTGGAACAATTAAACATGTAGTTGCAGACTTCATAATTAAACCGTAAGGGATAATGAAGACATAGCAGTTTAAGTAAATTTTATGTTACACGGTTTTGACCCTAACACAGTAGGATCTTGCTGAATATCTTGCAGTACTCACAGAACTTTTTTTTTTCCTGTGGGTGTAGGATTTATACTTTCATGAGTTGATCACATGGTGAATGGATTTTTTGATTTTTTTTTTCCAACATCAGGACAGGAAAATTTAAACCTTTGCAATCTGACAACTGTTTAAAGAGAGTCAAGGCTGTAGATTAATTGGATTGGAATTCAATTTCAGGGAGTGCCTTCCATAAGGAAGGTTCATCTTTCCCAGCTACTGTTGGGGCAAGTTATTCACATGGAATTTGTAATGTTATACATAGGATCCCACAACAAACAGGGAGACACCCAGGCATTTCCACAGATGGGGTCAACTGGAGTCAACCAATCTTAAAACAGGTGAGAAGAACCATCCTCAGAACATGATTCTCTCCTTGCACAGTCTCTAGCAGTGCAAACCAATAATGGATGCATGTATTAGAGACAGAAGATTTTTAGATATCTAAAGCTATCTGAGATGAATTCTTCCTTCAGTTTCCTAAACTGCCTTAAATCCCCAGCTCCTGAATTTTCAGGTAAGGAGAAGCCCACCAAATTCTCATTCTTTTGTGAAGGTGGGATATATACAAAGGATTTTACTGTTTGTGGGGAAATAAAGGAAATGGATTCTTTTTTGGTTGTTTATAAGGAAATCTACGGGATAATATTTTCAGGAGTCAATTATCAATATTAATACAAAAATAGAAAGGTTTGTGTTGGAAGGGACCTTAAAGGTCATGGAGTTCCAGCTCCCCCACCATGGGCAAGGTCACCTTCCACTAGTCCAGGAACCTCAAATATACAAAAGCATAAAAATGCATATTATGTACCAAAAATATACAAATGCATAATGCAAAAGTAAAGTAAAAATAAATCACACACACTAAAATATTTTATCTAACCAAACAGCTGAAAATCCTATCAATAATATCATTAACAAGGAGTGCAGCAAATCTAATAGTATGGTCATGACATGCATGATGAATTACACAATATTTTCTAAAGTGAACCCAGTAGGTATATTATTCCAGTATTTAGAAACAAAATTGGCCACAGCAATTTTTTTTTCCTTTCTGAACAAAATACTGTATTATTTAGATAGCTCCTGTTTCAGGGATTCAAGACTAATTTTCTTTTTTTTCTATTTAAGCTTCTTTTGACAGAAGTGACAGCAGGTTTGGATAAATCTCATTTTAATTTGTTTGCTCTAGTTTTTGTTTTAACCTCTCCTACATCACTCCAGAGTAGAGGCGCTGTAGCTGAACACAACTTCAGTCTGCTATTCTGTGCTTACACAAAACCTCCTTTCTCTTTAAAAGTAATCTCAGGAAAAATAATTTTAAGTACTCAGGGTGTATTAACTTGCTGACTCAAGATTCAAATATTATTGGGTTGCTCTCATAAGCTGCTTGACCTATTGATGAACCAAAGTACATGTTCAGATTAAAGTGAATGTCTGAATCTAATCAATAGTTTGAAATTTTCTGCTACATCAGGTTTGATGATGACTTTTCAAGCTGTACTATATCCTTTTGACAGATTAAATAAGTATATTCATAGATCTTGTGGTTTTGACAAACTAATCACTGGAAGCTGAGATATATATCTTATGCACCCAGAAGATCTTTGCCACATTGATTAGTTACCTCCAGGCACTGCAGCAAGAAAGCTTCACATTTAATGCCTGACTACTTCTGTCATAGGTGCCAAAAATATTGTGATAAAATGGTTTAGTGGATAATGCTCAAACTTGTAATAAATAATTCTGATCACTGATGCCAAAAAGGAAATGGTTTGAGGATCTTGGTTATTTTTAATAGTACATTTTTATTTGACTGGTATTAAATTCAGTTGATGTATTGTTTACAGAAGGATGTCAGTATAAGAAAGAGTTGGGCCCATCACTGTCAAAGTCAAATGTGAAACAGTTGTTGGTGGGTTATTAGACTGTTCTACTCATGGAGCCTGTCACCGCTTCAGTAAAGATGGGGAGGAATATGTAAGGTTGATAAAAGAGAGCAAACACAGATGGTAAGATCAAGTGTGCAGACAATATATTTGCTAATGTTGCAAAGTGGGTTGCAATACCCAAAGTGAAAGATTACACTACCTGTTTTTTCTTTTTCTCTCTCTCTTATTCAGAGCAAAAAGATAATTTCACAAATCTAAACAAATTTAAAATCCTTAGTAAATACCAAAGTCCTTATGATAGCCTACAGTAGTAAATAGCTGAATGGTAATTGGTTTCCTGTCATAATTAAAATATTTTCTGGGATTCTCGTTGTCTGTTGATATAGCAAGAGATGCCTCAAGTCATAACAAGCAATTTAGGCCTTTCAGGGTATTGTCTGAGTCCAAAAGAAGTACTGAGAAAGCTACCCAGCCTTCAGCAATCCAATTAAATTTTCAAAACTGCAAGGGTATTGGGACTTGATGTCCTTATAGGAAGAATTCTATTGTTTGCCTTTTATTGATAAGGATTTGTGATAAAGAATTTCTTCTCTGTCATCCCCTGTTTTGAACAGGATTAAAATACAGTCTCATCTAAAGTAGTAGTGTTGGCAGTGCATTGGTATTAGTAACACAACTCATGTGGTTAAACTCTGAATGTTTCTGCAAAAGAATGCTGTAATCTTTCCATATTGCACATCACCTCTAACATTTTCAGACCAAGTACAAAGGAACACTTGTATGCCAGTGACTTGCACTGAGAGCAACTTCTTAGAAAGACTTTTAGCTCTAAGTAGATCAATTTTCTGCTGCTACAACAATTTCTGGATTAATATAATCTTGGGAAAAATTAAGAGAATGTGTCCAACAAACCCTGCAAAAAGACAGATTTAATTTATGACAATTTCAGGGTTCATTTTCCTTGGATATGTGATTTTGCCAATACCAATAAAAAAGTAATTCCTAGCATTTCAAATAGCTTTACCAGGATTTTGAAGGTAGACTAGAGGCTGTATACTCAGACCCTCTGGCACAGACATACCTATAGTTCTTGTGCTTGCTACTTTGCCATGGGAGATAAGGACTGGAGCTGTAACAAATGTATAAACCCTGGTCCAGCAAGAGGCAACATAATTCTCGTTTTAATGAAGCAGCACATTGAAATGAAGAATGAAGGTCTTTTGTAGTGTTTCTGACTGGAAACAAAAAATAGTGTAGCCTTGATCCTTTCTTTGAACCTTTCAAACGTACATTGTTTGTTAAACTGAGAATGGGAAGGGAATTTTTGTAAACGTCCTTTTAGATTATTCTTCCTTGACTGCAAGCTGTTCTAGGCATCTGATTATTTTTTTCCATTATTGTTTGTAGCAAAAAATGAAATGGTCTCATGCACATACAACACAATTAGGAGAAAATCCTAATCAGTACCACTCATGTGTTCCATTATATTATCTCTGCAGCCTTTTGAGATGCATAAGTTTAGCCACAGAGAAGTCATTCCATGAAGATCTAAGTCTGGAGGCAAGATACACTAGGTAACTATCTGACACAATTATCTATCTGTCTGCCACAACACAAAAAATACAACAGGTCAAGTTCTGGATTAAATCTTCACCTCTGGAGTCAGTGCCTCGCTAATTCCAGAATGATTCCACATACCCAACTTGCATTTGAACCTCCACCTGAGGAACTCGAAGCAGAAATCGACCATGAAGAGTAAGCCCATAGTGGCTTAAATCCCTCTGTGGCATAGAATAATTATCTCTGAAGTAAATCTTACACCTATTTTTGTTTGCCTTAAGAGAAACCAGCAACATCTGTATGATCCCATTGAGATATTTTATAGCAGTTCCTCTGCTTCTATGACTTTTCACAGGTGGAGACAAGTATGAAGAGAACTACAAAATATACTATCAGAGCACACATAATTTCCAGTTTATGCACTGTATCACAGTAAGTAAGAATAGGGAGATGGTCTAATAGTGAATATCAGCAGGGCTGGTCAGAGCCAATCTACTAAATCAGAAACCTATGCTATCTTAGCCTTCCAAATATATGACTTACAGATAAGAAAAAAAAAATGTTAAAAAGAAGTCATGACTTAAAAATTTTCCAGATGTGACAAGAACAATCCCAATATAAATTGAAAGTAAATATAAACAGGAAACAATTCGAGGAAACCAATCCTTGATATACAAAGATAGAAAGGACATACTTGCATCCTTCTTTTTCTCCCTGTGTAGTAGAGGTTTCTACTCCAGGCTCAAACATGATCTACTTATAATTAAAGTTATTATCTAATTGGTTCCTTTCAGGACTTTTTATTATGTTTTTGCTTTCTTGTTTACACTGAAAATTAGGTCCTAATTGTATCTTTTCAGTTGTTAACAGCATTTCTTTTCAGAATTGCTGCAAATTGTCTGTCACATTACCATGTGTAGCTGCATGCAGAAGTAGGACATTTCATCCTGATAAAGATAAAAATGTTGATGTCAAAAAAGCTAAGAGATGTGTTTAAGACTTAATTCCAAAAGACAACTTGTACTTTGACCTACATTTTTTTCTTTATGCACAACAGCAAAGACTCATGCTATCTGTTGGGGTTAATCAAAATGCAAATCAGTCCTGCAACTCATGACACCATGTCAAGATATAACAGTAATTTGCCTTGTTCATGGAATAAATCTCTGGCATGATAAAAATATTAACTGTTCGGAAGGTAACATTTTGACAAATTAGCTTTTCAAGGAGAAGCCTTTCATTTTCCTCTTCTGTACTTGTATGAGACTATGATGTCCAAAGTTACCACCATAAAGAAATTTGCTTATAGCAAATAAGGGAACTAGAGTAGGCAAACCTATTTTCTTAGAGCCTTGAAGTTGTCCAGAAACTCAGATCAAATTATAAAAATGGAAAGTGAAAAGAAAACCTGCCAGATTCTATCAAGAATGTACTGTTGAGAGGTTAATTCCTAGCTAGTGAGTTTAGTGAAAAATACTGTAATATGTACAGTTTTCCAGCTTTATTGAGGGTTCTTAACTTTACACTATTTGTTGAGTGGTAGGCTTGGTTTCAATTAAATGGTAATTTGCTTTACATGCTCTTCCTAGGTGGTCTTGGAAGACCAGCTGTTTTATTAAATAGAAACACTCTGAAAAAGACCAGGCTTGAAAATAATTTTAAAATTTCAATTTAAAAAGACAGTCTATGATTTTACAAGTTACATACTTTTTATTGAGAAAAGTAAAGCCCTTTAGAGGTGATTTAATGAAAATTATCCATGAATGTAAGGATCATCACTATGTGTCGCCAGCATTCATCTGTGCTTCTCACTTTGCCCATTCCTTGAGATGAAAAAGAGCCATGTAGCACCATAGAATTGTACTGAAAATGAGATAATTAATCCGATTGACATTCAGACTTGTTAGTGGGAACCCAGTGCAAGCTCCATACACTGTTTGGCTCACAACGCAGGCAGAAGGACGCTCGATACACCACTAAATTTGAATGCAAATGTATTCCACTGACATAGGAGGAAGATCTGTGAGGTGTCTACTGGACTGGGATTGAAACCCATAGTAGATCATCCCCTACTAAGAGCACAGCATGTCTCCTGGCTGAGAGGTGCTTATCAGCTTTGAGAGGTGCTTATCAGCTTGTTAACACAGAACATGGCTGCTGATGTCACAGCTGGGTTTCACTGTGTCAGGGTACTGCTGGTTCATTGCAAATCTCAGCTGAAGTGCAATGACATTTCTCTTCCGTGAACATTTTTGAAAGTAGGGCTTATGGCAAACCAGGAAGCAAAGTGAGCCACCAATAACAACATGAAATTTTTTTTTCATGATTTAGAATCCTTGAATTCAGGTATTGTCACCTGAAAAGTGAACTAAGTCCCACTCTTGATCATGCCATAGGCAAAAGTTACACTGGCCACTTGAATCCTTAGCTGCAATTATAGTTATCGTCAATATGGTTTGGAGGACTGCTTTCCTTCCATTTCCTGTTAAAAATAACATACAAGTTCAATGTTTATAATTCCTTCTGTACAAGGCAAAATATTCAATGGATCAATATAAACTGTGTCTATTTCATATAGTAGAACTGAAGGAAAGAAGAATACCTCCTGTTCAAACATATTCTAGGTCTCTGTTTTAATTCCCTGCATGTCTTTAGAGAAGGCAGTTGGTCTTTCTCTGCATAATTTTCCCTCCTGGAAAGTGAAGATAAGGAGTTTTTCTTTTTTCTCTTATATTCCAATGTACTAAATTTTCCAAATATTAACTTAACATAGAATTAATAAAAGTAAATCTGCTACTCTATAGTTAGATATACAGCAACTTACCATTTTGTGTTACAGAGAAAGCCCTCCCATTCTTCAAAGGTTTTATTATGACTAATTTCAAATGCTTTAGCTATTTTTTTAGCTGCAAAATTATGCATAAAACAAAACTTGATTTTACTTTACTTCTTTGCACTGTCAAGATATTTTATTAAATTTTGTTACTCTTTTACAGGTGATAGTTACAGTCATGGATAAAAGAGTCTGTAAGCATATATAAGGGTGGTCCTGAGCAGGAAGCTAAAGCAACATGTCATTCATGTATCCAGAAGGATTGGAAAGGACATACAATTGGGGTTTTTTCATTATGACATAGGTTTGTACTATTGCTTTTACTATATAAATCACTTACTTCATAACTTCATTAAATAATTCGTGCCATTCAGGAGTTTCACTTGAATTTTAATGTCTATCTTAGAAATATTTAATATATTTATTTAACTCTCCTCTGAAAGACTGGAAGCTGTCTGCAGTTAGAGATATCCTTTGCTCTTCTGAGGTGTTGGCTTTGGAGCCTGGATTTTTTTCTCCTTTTTACCTTGAGGTGTAGCCCACATCTTCACATCATCCAGAATTTTCACATAAATCCCCTGTTATTGTTGGAACATCTTTTTTCTTGTTTTTCCTCTTTATCTGGCATAATGCAATTAATTTTTTGGTTTGTGGTTATGGCCTGTAGTTAGCAGTGTGTGGGGCAGCAGCAGCACACAAACCAGAGGCTCTGAGGACATTTACGGCTTAAATTCTTCATCCTGTGATGACAGAAAAAAGAACTCAGTTAGTGAGGCATTTCTTTCAATCTTGTGGTCTTGGATGATATGATACTGTCAGCATTAGGAACTGAGAAAACACCTCTAGTACTTTCAGCTTTTTCATGTACCTCTTATTTTTTCTGTCCCCATAATAATGATTATAACAATAAAAATATTCAATAAAAAAAGGAAAAGCCAGCAACAAATACAGAATCAAAAATGAAGATCAATAACTCTTCTATGGTCTGAAAATGACAATTCCCTGTCTTGTCCGTCATGCTTTCTTTGTGACTGGAAAGATGACGGTGAGGAATATTTTTCAGTTCTGTTTTTGTTATGAACAGGACTAAAAATGACATAGTTCCATTAAATTTCAGTATTGACAATGCAAAACAAATATATAACATATTTAAAGCCATAATACAGGTAATAATGGAAAATGTAATATAACTAATCAACTACTGGTTTAGGCTCATTCCTTATTAAAACACTCTTTTCCATAGTCTTTCTTGTTGCCATTCTTCAACCCGCTTCATATTAAGTTGTTAAAACTAATGGGGCATTTTAATTCTATATAAAGATAAGATTGTAAAAAACCCAAGAGTGTCAGGGCCCGACAGAGAAGGGCAGCTCCAAGGAGAGCAGCTGGGAGACAAGGGTAGCCCTAGGACACAGGTACAGCAGGACCATAGGCTCCCCATGCAAGCCGTGCCAGGCAAGCACAGGAGCAGCACAGGGGCAGGGCTGGCATGGGGACAGTGACCTGGGCCAGCTTAGTGACCAGCAAATCCTCAGGAAATCCTCTGCAGTGGTGTTGTGGCCAGCACCCAGCCCACAGGTTAGGGTGAGGAGGAAGCCTGGGACCAACACACCTACAAAAATGTCCGGGCTGGAGCCACAGGCAGGTAACCTTTCAGTGTGAGGGTGTGCCCTATTATAACATATTTTACCATAGCACTACCTGAAGTCCTGATTGCAGTACTGATGATTGAACTTCCTGGCCACAAGTGTCTTACAGACTGAAAAAAAAGCTTGAGCAGAAAGAGTAAAGCTACACCAGAGAACGCAGCAGCTTGATCAGCATGACCCACCAATATACAGGCAAATGCAAGGGCAAAATGAATTTAGAGTTTGGACCCCTTAAATATCTACATCTATTCTGCATATTGAAGAAAATCGAGGTGCTTTCCAGATCAAGCTTGTTGAATTTTCAACTGAATAGGTCACTGCTTTTCAACTTTCTGAGCAGTACTTAATCTCAAATCTGATTGTTTTGTTATTTTTGCAATGTCTTTTTAAGGAATGACTACCTCTCTTCGGGTGTATTAAATACTTAGGAAAATTTCAGATTTGTTTGGAAGATTTATGAATGTCTATTAATTTTCAAAATACATTTCCATGCAGCAAAAAACATACACTAGACAATTTTTTTTGAAAAATCTAGCTAAAATTATTTCAATAGAATAGAAAATACTAACTACATAAAAGTAATATTTTTTCCAAAATGATCTAAAAAAAAAGTAAATCTGATATTATAGATAAGAAGATTATGTTTTAAAATCATCATATCATAATATTTTCTTTGAGTTTTTTACAAAATGACCTGTATCCAAGGGTGTTGATATTTATAAAGTAGTGAGAATAATTTACAGGAGGTTAAAGGTATGCAGAAAAAATATAGTCAGTAGTACTATAAAAATAATAGGTGATGATTGCAATAATAATGAACTGTCATGTTATTTAAGTTTATAGTATTAAAAAAAAGGAAAAAGTAAGGTTTAAAATGAAAAAAAAAACATGTCAGAGCTCTAGAGAATATATTTAAAGGTACACTGTCATCTTCACTGTTCCTTACCAAGATGTATTGTTCAGAGTAAAAGAAGAAAACAGTAATTTCTTCAATTTCTACATCTTCCTTCCAAAATTCCTTTTCACATGGGCTTTCAGATGGAACAGTAAATAGTAATTCCACATTCTTAAAATTAATAATCCATTACCTTTATAAGTCCTTTCCAACTCGAGATATTGTACAAGTCTATGATTAAAAAATGACCCAACAACTTTTCTCTAATCAAAAAACTTCAAAATAGAAGAAAGGCAGAAGAAAGGCATTCAATTTTTCCAGTCCCAGATGACAACTGAAGCTTAAACCACAAAATTTAATGTCACATGAAATCTCATTTTCAGAAAGTACCTTGAAAATAGAGTTACTGAAAACAAAATGAAAAAAAAAATTAAAAAGAGTTTTAAATCATGTCCTGTGAACTGTGAGAAGAGTAGCAACAGCATAATTAAATATGATCATGGGTATGCATTACCTGTGAGACTGGGACTGCACAAAAAGTAGCCAAAACATAATTTATGCTATTTTAAATTGGGAATTTTCCTAATTTTTCATTAGAAATTATGTAATAACCAAAGATTTTTTTTCATAAATGGGTAAAAACAAGGAAGGTAATATAGAAATAGATGATAAATTTGTAAGACCAAACGTTTTATTTTTGTAGTGTTATGCCAGTAAAATATGGCACAAAGAAGGTCTCTAAAATATGAGACCTTTTTGATGTGAGCTGTGATTAACAGACCCTAGCGAAGAATTCACTTCTATGACTTTTTCTATTTCCACATGCTTAGCAAAGGCATCAGGAGCTGTGACATGTACTGGTTTAATGACAGGACTAAGAAGCTTAGAGTGACTCTATTAGCAATGTGTTCCTCTTTCAATACACCCCAGGTCACATTCTAGCACTCCATGGTACAGACCTATCTTGCACTCACAGTGATGTGGGGTCTGGGCTGCAGCATATATAGAAAACTCACTAACTTTAACTTGGCTTGCTAGATAACAGTGAAACTTGAAACCATGGATATCTGAGCAAATATACTCTCAACAGTCATAACCAGGATTATGCAGACAAGGCTCATGTTTTTCTAATTGAGGAATTATGGTATAGGTAAGTGTAAGTGTAAGTGTACACTTACACTTTTATTCTGGAAACAACCTATGGAGCTCTGTATCCACTCCCAGCTTCATCTGCCATGTAATTCCTAAGGCACTGACCTGCTTTAAAATCTTATCTATTTAGCTACAAAAAATATGATAAGCTTCAGCTCCTAATTGAGCCAAATGATATTTGGGTATGTAAAATATAAATGTCTATTGCGTGAACCAGCTGTTGAAGATCAGCTGCCCTTCTGTGGGTGTCACCCATTGTATCAGCTGCTTTCATATCTGGAAAAAGGAATGGAGATAACCAATACCTTATAACTGAACATGTGCTGATTTTGTGCTGAACATGATTATTACATTGATTATGTACTGAGCTTAGGGTGACTATTCTTAGACGTGTCTGACAGATGTTAATGGTTGCTAAATCTCACTGTCTGTATGATAAATCATGTTAAATTTAGATCATACCACGCAAATAAAAAGACTTAAATGAGACCCTAACATAGGCAAAATTGGGATCTGGCTGCCTTTCTTTAAGTAAAAAACCACTGTATCAAATGACAGAATAACTTTCAGCTACTTCTATATTATAAGTACTTTCTCTAATTCACATTTTCTTTGCAATTAAGAAGGAGAAAGTTATGTGTCTGCTTGTAAAACTGCTAACAGGATTCAGGGAGCTTCAGAAGCCAACTCAAATATATATTTTTACATCAAAAAATAAAAATCAGACACTTTCTAAAACTAAGAAAGAGTTCTGTGATTCTGTAGTTACAGAATATGCCCTGCATCAGGCTGCAGTCCATCTTCAAGGCTGATTGCTCAAGAGGGGGAGCAGTGTTCTTAACTTTCTCACAGACATGGCAGGGGGAGGTCGGCTGGCTGTTCTGCACAGCATGGAGCATCCATAGCCTGAATTCTCCCTGGATCTGCAATGAGCAACTCAGAAGTCTGCAGTGGCTCAGAGCAGTGAGGAAAGGATCATGTGCCTGAGTGCTGTGCAGCCCACCCAAGGTCTGACCTCACTTCTGTGAAGTGAGGGAGGCTTTTTGTCATTAGCCTAAACGACAGAAGGAGTACTGTAATGAACTGGGCATTTGGCTCAGGATTAGCCTCAACTAAAATAGTGCAGTGTATGCAAAGATCTAAAATGAGCATTTTTTAAAAAACAAGCAATTCATCCTCCCACAATGTATTCCATTTATATAAATTTAAGAGATATGCTCTTCATAATAAATGCCTTCACCATAACAGGAGATATGTTCATCAAGGAAGGCTCATCAGCTGGTCGGTTTAACAGTGCAAAGCATGAAAAGTTCTGCCTCCTTCTGCCTTTTAACTATTGGTGTCATTATATTTACAATATAATTATAACAGAGAAACTGGAGATTCAAGTAGGATTAATTTTGCCCTATGAACAGAGAAGTAGACCTCCTTCTTCTAGTCCCATGAAAACCATGGATTTTTCAAAATTTATTAAACTGCCAGGGAACTGCTAAACCGTGCTCTCAGGGCACAAGTCAATACTCAATAAATACAAGTCTCATTTTGTCTTTAAATTATTGACGCACAGAATAAGAAAAAAAAAGCAGGTTGTTATGTTTTTTCAGGATAAGGATATGACTCCTTTTGTACGTTTGTTTATGTAACATCTGACACTGGGATTTTTAAGCACTGAAAAAAATCATACAAAGCATATAACTTATAAACCCTTGCCCACAAAAGATTTACAACACAAAAGATTTAACTGTGAAACAAAGCTTCTGCAAAAAATGTTTACCTTTTTACATTAGCTATTATCAAGAAAATGCGAATTTTCGTTGATACCAGGACATTAAATTGTCTCAAATTCATTCACACCATAAAGCAAAGGAGTGTTCTGGCATTGGCTCTATTTTGATGAATGCACGAATGCACAATGCTTCCTTTTTTTCTTTTTTTTTCTGAGAGCAAAATGAGAAGTGGAATATGAATCAAAAGGGGGGGAAAGTTAAACTTTGCAAATAAAGATTTATTGCTGCATTTTTATGTTCAGTTTTGCTGCAAACTTTATGATATTTATAGTTTTTGATTTGTTTACAGACAGAGTCTCTAGCATTGGCACCCTGACATTTGTGTTTAATATAAGCACTGTTTCCCAACACCTTCTGGAGAAAACACTGAAAATAAATAAAGACAGAAGATGCACATTTTTAAAAAGCCACTGCTGAACATGTGCAAATGGGATTTCATAATGGCCATTTCAACAAAAGGCAAAATGTGTTTCCTTGAATCCATGAAGCATTTTTCCTTCCCTCCCCTTAAGACACAACCTATTTCATGTAGTTCAGCTGAATAAATTTTATAGTGGTATGGAATTGAGAAATGCCAGCATCAAAACTTTAATAAACACAGTGTTGAATCTTTGAAAATGAATCTGTCAGCCATGGTTTAGCAGGCATGGCACATTTTGGAAAGAAAACTATCAGAGTAACACAGAAATAGTTTAAAGTCTAATTTTTCTCGCGAAGCAGGATTTTATTTAATGCTTGTTTTTTTTTTCCTATTTACTGCTAACTTTATTTGCTTCCTACCCTAGATGATGGTCCTGAAGTGCAGTTTGCCACAGTATGGTATGGGATTGATTTGAACTGAAGTCTGACCTGCTGTGTGCCATTTCACAGTGGCTCCTCTTCTCCTTTGCAGTCTGATAATACCAGCCCGAGAAAGCCTTGCCACGATTGGTCTGGACTTACTGTTCATTCTAAAAAGAAAGATTTTTGAGGAGTCGGAAAGCCTGTCTCAGATTTGGAATTCTTATTTTAACTGTTATCTTTCATGATGTGTGGATAGGTTTCATAACCTTTATGGAATTTAGTTTCCTATTTCTGAACAAAAGTTTGGATGAGAGTTTCCCTCTTCATTGGAAAAGGGAAGAGGTAATGGGGGAAAAACAAGCATTTTGTTATTTTGAAATAATTTTTTCTCCTCCTATAAATACTGTCTGAGAAAAAGTGCCCTTCATGATGGTTATTTGAATAAATAATAAGGTATTGCATACAGAAAATGTTTCAATATACATTATAAAATGCAAATCATTAGAACAATATCCCCAATTTCTGAGGAAGAATTTGAGGGGTTTTATGGTTGAAATTTCAAGGGTACAAATACTGCAATGTAAAAAAAGAAGCAGAAAATACTATTTTATCATTCACCTGAAGAGACTTCATGGTACCTGAAAAAGGAAAAGGGAAAATAAAATTATAACCAACTATCTTTTAAAACAATAAGAAAATAAAACAAAAAAATATTTTCTCTCTTCAGTTTTCCCTACAGCCTCTTGAGTGTCACGTAAGCCTCTACTTCTCACCTGGTTTCCTATCCTTGTGGTAAAGACCACCACGAGCAGCTGCCTTTAAAGCCAATTTTTCTGCTACTTTTTGGTCTTCCAGTTGGCTTCCCTTCCAAATAACCCTCCATTGCATATGTCACTGCCAAAGTATAGCTAAAATTTTATAGATCTGAAAACAGTTTAACTCTTAAACTTTATAAAGCAGGAGCTTTTGTAAGAAACAATAGATTAGTTTGTTGGGGTTTTTCAGTCAGATCCCCCCAATTCATTAACAAGTAGAGGCTCTTAAAACCATAATTTTGGAAGTCATAAGTGATTTAAAATGTTCTTAAATAGTAATGTTGGGAAGGTCTACTCTCATATGGGGTAAGTAGACTTTCCCTGTATGAATAACAGCTTAGAAAATCAGATTAATTATTCTAATGCAAAAAATTAATGCAATCAAAACCTAGAAATGAACACTTGTATAAACAGAAGGTGATTGGTAATATCTGGTGGGTAGTCATGATTATGAGAAGATCCGGGCAAATAGAGTAAGTATTAACCAGACTGGATAGCAGCATATCAGAATAGTGTGATCTGGTGCCAATAGCAGAAGAGTGAAATATTCATCAGGGAAGACACATCAAATATCCACATTGCTGATATATGTCACTCTTTAATTGTCCTAATCAGCCTAAAACTAGATGGAGCTTGCATTACATCCAGTGGCTTAAGACTGTTTACAGCATTATTTGAAAGATGGTTCCTACTATCTTGCATGTTCTGGTGTTGCTGGTCTGCTGCTTGTGGCTGTGAATTTGTCTATTTCTGACTTTGCACAGGTGCACCACTGTGGTTGACTAGACAGTTTATCAGTTTGATGTTAAGCTAAATAATTGCACCAGGATGTCAGTGTAATGAAACCAGGTCTGAAAATTATCCAATCTTTTGGGAAACTGAGCTCAGCTAAAATGAGTAATGGCTGTTTCCTTTCCCTGCTACGAAAAGATCCCTAAATTTTTGCAGTGCCTATAAGATCTTCACACCATTCCTGCCACCGTGAAGGAATAATTCCAAATATCAGTCACAAAAATTGCCTCTAACCAATTTAAAGGGAAAGAAAAGAGAGCATCTGAATTAGTATTACAGGGAATAAAAGAGTTAAGAAGCAATCCAGTACCTTGGATTCTCATTTTATCTCTGCAACTGTAGTTTTCATGTGTGCACCTCAGTACTTAATGCCATCTTAGATTTTAAGTGGAGTATAAGTTTGTTCTAAGCCCGAAGCAAAAAAATGCAAGCAGACAAAAATCACAGCAGACAGGACATGAAATGTAATGATATCAAGCAAAGCTCTCTTGAGACTTAAAAGTCTAAATCCCATTCAATTATTCATTCCAGAGCTGAATTAGTCCCTTAGAGTAGAGCATAAGGTTAGTGTCAGGTCTGTAAGGTCATGTAGATGTACTCTGAAATTATTTATTAACTCAAAGGGTATATATATGCAGTGACACGTTTCCATCCACCCTTCCTTCAGTTTAGACACAGAACTTCATAGAGATTGTCTAGAAAAGAATCAGAAGCACAAACTGAAGAAACAGCAGCGTTTATATTATTCCCTTTTCACCTGGAGGAAGGATGGGGTTTTACATCATCATCTGAATGCCAGCAAACCAGAGAAGAGCTTCTGAAAGGCAGCTGTCCCCAGAGAGCTGGGTGCTCATCTCAAGGAACCCTCTTTGCCACTTCATTAGCCAAAAGAGGTAGGTGAGTTTTCAAGTGCATGGCAACAGGCACGTAGAGTTTTGGCTCCTAATTTTTTCTGAGGAAGCAAGAAAGAAACAGTATCTAAGCCAGCCTCATTTCAAAAATGCGATAGATGGCAAGTAACATTCATAGGCAAGATGTAGTGCTAAAAAAGGTCTTGTGAAATGGTGCAGCCTCTCCTACAGGGAGTGACACTGCACACACAAGGCACAGCAGGCGGGCAGTGGTCTGTAATCAGCTTCTTCTTCCTCTCCCCACTTTGCAAATCCTGCTCTAGTTTCTCATCCAGCACGAGGCTTGTATAACAGGCTGGTGCATTCTCACTTGTCAGCAGGATCTGAAATTGTTTAATATGGGGTTTACGGGGGAGGGGTCTCTAGTAATTTGGATTTGAAATGGTAAATCTATAAGTGATGATGGTAAGCTCAGACAATAATGATGCAGTCAGTAGACATAGCAGAATTGAAATGGTCCTTACACAGCAGTACTGCTACATGCAGAAATCGAAGTTAATGAAACACCATTCTGGGACTGTGAACTCTATCAACAATTTACAGCCAAATGCTCATAGTAAAAGGCCTAAATATTGTCTTTATTACAGTTTCAGGTTGCTTCCCTTCCTCTGTTACAGCCACCGGCCTGCAATGAAGAAAGCATTCCATCTCCTTTAAGTTACCTCCAGGAGATGAAAATGAACCCGGTGGAAAAGAGTTGCAACCATTTCCAATGAGGTTTTCACAACAGCAAATGACATTATCATACTGATTGCACTGAAGGTGCTGATTGCACTGTAAACCAGCACAGACATTTTGCCCAAGAACAGGTGTTTTTTACAGATATCATATGGAAGTTACAACCAGCCTTAAAAGGACAACTGAAATTGTAGTGTTCTCTCAAATAATTTTTGTAATCTTAAACAAATATAGTAGATTAGGTGATGATTCATAGAACCACATATACGTTCATTTTCCTCATATTGCATTTTATATGGTCCCATGAACTAGAAGCTTCTAATGCTGGAGTGGTGACTGATGACTTGATCATCCTTGAAGTCAGCTATCCCCAAAGACCCTTGCTAGGCAGCAGAAATGGATGTCCAAAGAATGTGCTGTAACCTAACATAGTCTGAAAATCCACTATCACCTCAGTGATTGAAGCTCATCTAAACAGCAACAGAAAAAATTTAAAGATTGTTACTGCAGATAGTGCAGTATTTTCACATTAGAGCTGGACACCCAATTCACTCTGTGTCTTTCAAGACACCTCTAGAACAAACCAGAGAACATACCTTTCCATTTCATTGCTCTTCCTTCCTTTTAATCACTTCTTTCTCTTTTTTTCCTAACCTTGGTTTACTGTCCTAATTTCTTTAACACTTCCCTTGGCTTCTATTAAGTTCTCCGAAAGGTTTATGTGCTTTCTTGCTAGACAATTTCTTCCCAGCTCCCTTGGCTCTACTTTTAATAACACTGATACATTTCTCTGTGTACTTCTTCGTCTACATTTCTTCTGGGTCTTTGATTTTTCACAGCAAATGGTGACTTTTATGAAGCCTTGTTATCACTGCCACAAATTCACTGCAGAAAGCAATCAGCCCAGCTGCTAAATATGATCCTAGAGTATTACAAGGTCTCTAGTGCCTTTAATAATACTAGTATATATAATTAAGTCCTTTTGTACATTTTTACAATACCTGCTGAAGGTGCAAAGGACATTAAACATCAAATCTTTTTCCTAGTATCACATAATCTGATTTTTTTTTTCTGTAGACTTAAAATAAAATTTACTCTTCTACTTTTGCCATTAATTTGCTGTGTAGGGCTGTCTGATGTCTATTCCTTTCTTCATGTCTCGGTTTAACTGGTGATAAAAGGGCAGGGAAAATATGGGCTGTGCTTAATTAAAATGTCATGTTAGTATTCTCACGACATTGTCTTCTAAAAATATGCCATGTAACCAATCAATTTGGATTAGAAGAATAAACGGAACAAGACAGGAAAGACTGATATAATGGATTGTATTGATCCAATAGTGCAGTGTACCACAGTTCTGATAGACTGGAAATGCCCATATTTAGTCACTCCCATTAGGTACCACAACCACTGCCAAATTCTTTCTAGAAAGAAAATCAAAGAAAACAATACAGAGATAGCCCACATGACAAAATTGCCAAATGATTTTGTCTTCATTCTGATACAATGTATGACAATAAGCTACTTGTGCTGTAATATCAATATATTTTTGAAGTAGCATCAGGACATCATGCTGGAGCAAGCAACAGAAAGATGGTTCCTGTCCAAAAGAGCATTCATCCTAGCACAAACAGCACAAACAGAGGATTGTTAAAGGAAGTAATGATTAAACACATGTTAGCAATCAGTGACTGCAGGAACTATACAGCCACCATGTACTCATCACTGAGTGAATGTAGCTGTATTTTGAAAAGGGATTACAAGAAGATTAATAGTATGGTGTTCTAATTTTCTTAGAGACTACTTTCTGTGCATAAAGATTGTGCTGGAAGAAAGTCTAATAGTGTTTATGAGAAAATTTGACAAATGGGCAATCTAGGTGAACAGAGTTGGCAAGGTGGCACTTGGTAAGATTTAAATCTGTTGTGCTAAGGAAGCATCTGCTGTGGAATGGCTCCCTCACAATGAGCTCTATTAATAACTTAGATTTGCCGGTGGCATATGGTGTTACAAAAATATACTTGAATGTTCACTTAGTTGCATGCCAGACTGCCACAGAAATTAGACTTGATTAATGTTGCCAGTGGGACTACTACATATTTTTCAAGTTGCCTCTAGTTATTCATCAGGTGCCCCATGTCAGTCTGTGACTTCTATGAAAGCAAGACACTTACAATATGCTCACAGCCTTAGCATCCATATCAGTGCTTCTGTAGCTTGATGATTTTTGGTGACATTTTATTTTGTTTTCTTTCTGGTTTGGGGTGCTTGTTTTGGGCTGGGGTGGTGAGGTTTTTTTTTTTGTTTTGCAGGAGAGTATATTCCAAAGGTCACAGAAAAACATCATCATCAGGAAAAAATCCAAATGCTTCAAACATTGTTTTGCTCAGGTTTGGACTGTCAGTTTATTAAGACAAGAGGCAATGGGCAGAAACTGAGGCACGGGAAGTTCCACCTGAATATGAGGAAGAGCTTCTTTACTGTGCAGGTCACTGAGCACTGGAACAAGCTGCCCAGAGAGGTTGTGGAGTCTCCCTCACTGGAGATACTCAAGAACCATCTGGACACAGTCCTGTGCAATGTGCTCTGGGATGACCCTGCTTGAGCAGGGAGGGTGGACAGATGACCCACTGTGGTCCCTTCCAATTTTACACATTCTGTCATTCTGTAATATCACAGTGAATCAGGTGAGTATCAAAAAACTATCTCAATCATTTTCCTGCCCCATTATCAGGTGACTGAGAAGACCAGATCACTACTGAGATGTTGCTGACCCATTAGAGAACAGATCTCAATGCTGGTCAGCTCCATGTATCAGATTTTAAATGCAGTATGACTCAGATGATACATTTCAGGTTTCCTGTCTGTCACAGTGGAGCACATTACTGAAAGCAGCTTGCAGAAGGCAGAGAGCTTAAGACATGCTGAAATACACGGGCCACTCTTTATCAGATCACTTCTACCAACCTCATAACTTATCTCAAATACATCACTAGAGGGACAGTCTTACCTGTTTCAGGCTATCCTCATTCTTACTGAAGTAAAAGCCTCATATTTATGCCAGTTGACAGCAACAGACACAGAATGAAGTTGCTGAGCAAAATGTTGGAGTAGGTGACACATAATTCTGCACTGTGTCCTAGAGAACTTTCCATGATTAAAGATGATCATGGCAATCCCATAATAGAATATCATGCCCTGTGAACTTTTATGACTTTAAAAAAATGTTTAAAAGTTATTTAGAAATTTGATGGAGTTATAATGGCTTATCTTTAATTAAGATTTAATTACTGTTTCTAGAATCCCACTGTCAAAAGAAAATCTTTAGGGTTGGTGTGTATATATATATATATATAAATACATGTTGCAGTTCACATATCAGAGATGTCCCTTTCTTAGATTTGCCTATAAAAGGGGGCTTTTTTAAGGGTAGGTTCATTTCAATTTACTTCAGTTATGAACACAATATTATGCAATATCATGAAGTATCCAGTGTAGGCTACTATACAAACCTAACTGAAAAATTCTGGGCTTACCAGAAGCTAGAAAAGAATGGTTTATGACTGCTTGATTCAGGTCTTGGCAGTGAAATTCATATACTGATCCTTCACAGATCACTGGTAATGATTACCCCACCTGGGGTTTGCTGGCATTGAGGCACAAGTTCATGAGGACTGACTTCACATAGAATATTTTGTTTTCCTGGCAATTAACCACTCTGGCTTTAAAATTTTCAACCACTGCCTGCAAACTGCCTTCTGGCATCGTATATGTTTAAGGGTAAAACACAGAAGAGTCATTTGACACTTGGAGTCAAATTTAGCTTTTTTTTCACCTTCAGTGCAGGAGCTGTTAAAGACAAAAACAACTTCCAGATCTGTGCTAACTTTTAATAATTTATTTAGAAAATAAAATATTCCCTTACATAGCTTTTAAACAAATACTTTTGTTGTTGTTGTTTTTTAATTCTTTTGTAATTATTTACAATAAAGAAGAGTATACAGCAGTCACAGTACCACAGGACACTATGTGGGAAATCTCTCTGCCACATCCTTGGGTAGTTTGGATGTGGCTGACTGTAGTTCAGGATTATCAGATAGTCCTGTGAGTCCTGGTATGGTTTCTGTGAAATCAAGAGTAGCATCCATATTCAGAAACTACACTGATATTTCATGGCACTGAGTCACACAGCAGGACTGGACAGAATGTGCAAATATGCATAAACAGAAATTCTGCATTCAAGGTGACCCAATCATGATTCTTCACAGCAGTATGCAACATTTCTCTCAATTTCAATTCCTTAGATTCCAAGGACCAAGGAGGGAGGCTCGGAAAAGCAACAGCTCTCAAACACCATTTCTGTTATGGAATTCATTCTCCAATTACATTGGTACAGCTGAAGTATGCAAATTCATTTCATAGTTCTACTTGAAACTAGCAATGTCCAGCATTTAATGATGTTGTCCCTTCTCTTGCACTAGTAGCAAATGATCTGGTGGTATGCAAGAAATGGGAAAGTGTCTGTTGATAGCCCCTCAATCCAGACACTGAGAGTGTTTCTTTCTTGTTTCTATCCTGTCTGCTTTCTTTTGAGTATAAAAGGTTCCTGTAAAAAGTTAACCTATATATTCACAGTAAATATTGTCTAAGATGTTGGTTGTGTGCATGTTCTGCCAAGCCCATGATTATTAGGCATTATTCATTTTATTTTATTACCTGATACTATATTAGCATAAGGCCTCCCCAGCCTTTTAATTCCTAGAAAGGTCAATAACAATCATATCCAGTGGAAGTTTGTCACAGACCACCAGGTCAGAGTAAGGAGCAGGATGAAGTCCACTATTAACAGCCTGAGGATATCCCTCTATTACAGCATCACAGAGAAGTTGAGACTGGAAAGCACTTCTGGTGATCATCCAGTCCAACTCTCCTGCCCAAGCAGGGTCAGGTAGCACAGTTTTCTCAGGTCTGTGTCCAGCCAGGTATTAAATTATCTCCAAACACAGAGACTCCACAGCCTATCAGAGCAGTCTGTTGCACAATTTGATTACCAATAAGTAAAGTATTTATCTTTTCTTCTTGTATTTCCACATACACCCTTTGCATTTTGTCCTGTCACTGAACACCACAGAAGAGACTGACTTCAACTTCTTTACTCCTTTTGTGAGGTATTTATACACATGGCTAAGAGCCTCCTGAACCTTCTCTTCTCCAGGCTGGATAGTCCCATGTCTCTTATTCCCTCCTCGTATGGCAGGTGTTCCCTTGGTCATTTTGTGGCCCTGCCCTGGACTCTACTCCAATAAGCTCCCATCTTTCTTGTGCTGTGAAGCCCAGCACCAGACCCAAAGTTCCAGATGTATGTCACCATGGGTGACCATAGAGGAAGGACCAACTCCCTCATTTACCCTCTTCCTAAGGCAGCCCAGGGTGCTGATGGCAGCTTTTGCAGCAAGGACCTATTTCTGGCCTGTGTCCAGCTTGGTGTCCACAAGGAGCCCAAGATGATTACTGCCCAACTGCTCGCCAGCCCGCTGGCCCCCAGCCTGCCCTGGTACCCCGGCTTATTACTCCTGTCTAGAAAACCTGGTATTTCTCCTTGTTGAACAGATTCCCATCGTACTTATTCTCAGCTGTTCTCAGAGGGTTTCAAGCTCTGACCAAGCCCCTAGGTAGCCCAGTCTGACCCCAGATCTTCTTTGAGCAGTGAGCTGGACTACAGACCTCCTGAGATCTCTTCCTATTGGAGAGATCATGTGGTTCAGTGACACGGTTTCTAACTCAGGGTTACAGTACTGTTGCCATTCATGATATAGCATAGTTTTCTGAGGAAAGTGTTGACTTGAAAGCAGAGGATATGTATGAGGGATATCTACAGGAAAAGAACAAATTGTTCTAATAGTATGCACTTTCCATTTCCTGCAGAATTCACCTGTGACTTAACCAAGTAATAATTTCAGAAAGGGAACTTTGAGTACAGTGTGCCTACTTACTTGTTCCCTCTGTTATTTTTCTTAGTTTAGTCTGTTGCAAATATCATTTCCTATTGCCTAAAGAATGGCATTAATAAGGATATCTAAAACCATGTTTCACCAGTTTCACACATTATATCTTACTACAGCGGATTAAGAATTCTGCATAACTCTTCCTAAAATATGGGATTTGTATTAAATTTTTTCTGGCCTTGGAGACTTTTTTCCCCTGTTTATTCCATCTCTCTAGAGAGGTATTCATTACACTGAGAAGAACTGATGTAAACCATAATTTTTCACCTCAGAAAATAGACTGTACAGCAGTTACTGCACTAACATAAGATTTACAAGACTTCAACTCACTTCACTGCTACACCTGAAACTTATATAAGTGACTTGTCTCCTCTTTTGCTTGGTTTCCTATCTGTAGTACTGAAATAGTCTCAGTTTTGTGTCTTTCAGGACCGATGGGAACAGAAAGATGTGACAGTAAAGAAAACAATTTAAGTACGTAAGGAGTAAAAATTCAAAAACTGAAATGTACTGTCATCAGAAAGTGAAATCTGGTGTCAGCTGAAATGCCAACAGCAAATAATAGAAGTGTTTTTATAATATTTGTAACTGACGTATATGTAATTAAGAGAGTTTCTACAGCACCTGCAATTTACTGGGCTAAGTGACTAGAATGGTAAGTTATAAAAGTATTAATACCACCTGCTTCATGAGGTCACATGAAAGATTACAATATGAAACTCTGACACTTTTCCAGACACATGGAAAACAGAGTTCATAAAAAAACCACTGCTGTTCCAAAAGTAAGTTATCAGCAAAGACTTTTTTTTCCTGTAAAACTTGTGTTCTGTAATGAATCATTATTTCAGAAATGCATGTCTCTAGTTTAAAATGCTTATTTGCCTGGTTTAAATGATATAAAGATAACCATAAGCATGAAATTCCTTTTGATTGATTGAAAAGGCTGAAGAAGTGCAACTAAATCTTTTCAGCTGAGACCAGTGTAACATCTGCTTTATCTGCAAATTGTTTCCTTTAACAGTTTGTTTTAACGAGTTGGAGCTTCTTACTTTAACTTTTAATGGGATTTTATTGTTGTTTTAGCTGGGTGGGAGGGGTGGGCTGTGATACTTTCTCACTCAATGGTATCTTTTGTGAAAATTAACCTATGTATGTACAGGCAGTACTTATATAGGTATTTCTCTTTGCATCTACACGGTTATTAAACCAAGCAAGTTTAAAAACAGCGGAAATACTTTAATGTGTCTAGTGATTTTTTTTTTTTTTTTTGCCCACAGTAACAGGTAACCCCCCTTGAGCCTTAAATATAAGTATGGAACAATTAACAAGCAGATAGGTGCCAGAATGAACTCCCTATTCAGTACTTTGCTTGCTTGATGTATTTTGTTTTCATACGGAGAGGAAAATGACATAGAGAACAAAAAACAGTTTGTCTCACTCTAAACTGTTTGCGAGTAGCTACAGTAACATTACCAAAGAGCAGGGAAAGTGAAAATTATGGACACTTTAAAGTTAAGTAGTGCTGTGGGTCACCAAAAAAGTAAAACTCTAGTAAACGCCCACAGGAAGAAAAATTAATCATTGCTGTCTTCAGTACAGTCAAGGGAAGAAATCACTGCAGAGAATGCACTCACCAAAATCACGGAGAGGGATTTACTCTTGGAGCAGTTCTAAATCTGGTCCCAGGTTCTCAGTGACCACTAGCAGTTGGATTGCATTAAGAAGGAGCCTTCTGCTCTAGTTCCTGAGAGCAAACTTATTCAAACACTCAGAAATGACTTGTGGTATCAAGGAAAACAGTGGAAATCCGTGGGCAGAGGTAAGAAGCACATGGCAGCACAAAGAAGCACATGGCAGCAGAAAGGAGAGGAGCCTGTCAGGAGCTGGCAGACGGGTGAACAGGGCGTGATCTCCCCACTGAAGGACATTTAGAAAGCGTTTCTGACGTGGCAACATGGGATAGGTTGCACAGTGAGAATTACCATGTAAGGAAATACTGTGCCTTGAAAAAGTGTGTAAAACTAGTTAGTTTCTTTGAATAAACAATTTAGGTTACCTGCCGATCTGGGTCCGTGTCTCAATCACTACAGAAATCAAAGGCCAGCTGGGAGATTTGCTTGAAAATTACATTTGTGACCCTAACCTGAAGCGCTGAATAGACTGCCATATTGTCTTTCTAATTCTTTTAGTCCCAGAATGATGCTTGAAAGGATTATTTCTAATAAACTAATCATCTATTCTAGAAGTTTCTCTCCTGAAATGCTTTGGTGTCAGTCTGCATTTTAGATAGTCTCCAAGAAACAAAATGCAATGTATATTTTGAATTTTGAGAATGTTCTCTTTGATGCAGGTTGATAGGCTATACAAGCTTTCAAATAATGTCGTTCAAGACCAATATTTTCAAGTGAAGAATATTCTAGAGGTGAGCCTAAAGATGCCCAAGTAAGTGTCTTGCCTACTGAAGGCATTGGTTAATCCAGTTTCAGTTAAAAATAGTAGTAGTTTTATATTTACCCCTTAATTTGCCAAAAGAATTTGGATTGTGGCTCTGTGTTAATAAGGACAGTATGAATCTGTTTTCTTCTCCAGTGCAGCTTCTTGGGATTTTTCTTTCCCTAAAATGTTGTTAAAACTTGGGGAAAGAGTCAATTAGAGAAAAATGTAGGGAATTTTTTCTTCAGTTTGTGATTGGTTTTGTATGTCTGATTAGTTGGTTTGTTTCTGTGAGTATTTTTTTGGTTTTGTTTGACATACTAATTCCTGAGAAATTATAAAATATATGAAAGAAATTATAGAATGGTTTGAGTTGGAAGGGACCTTAAAAATCATCTAGTTCCAAGCCCCCTGCCATGGGGAGTGATGCCTTCCACGCGAAAAATTTCAGGGAAGGGGCACCCAAAACTTCTCTGGGCAACCTGTGGCAGTGCCTCGGCATCCTCAGAGTAAAGAATTTCTCTTAATATCTAATCTAAACCTACACTTTTTGAAGTTTTCGTATATCACCCCTCATCCTATCACTGTATGTATGCCCTTGCAAAAAGTTCCTCTCCAGCTCTCTTGCCAGGTACTGGGAGACTGATACAAGGATCTCAGACCGAACAGCCCCAGCTCTCTCAGTCTGTGTTCATGGGAGAGGAGCTCCTTCCCTCTGATCACCTCTGTGACCATTCTTTGAACTCGCTCCAACAGCTCCATGTCCTGCTCATGTGGAGGCTCCAGAGCTGGATGCAGCACTCCAGGTGAGGTCTCCCAGGAGCAGAGGGGCAGAATCCCCTCCTTTTCCCTGCTGGTCACGCTGCTTTTGATGCAGCCCAGGACATATTTGACTCTGGGCTGCAAGTGCACATTGCTGGGTCATATTGAACTTCTCATCCACCAACACCACCCACTCCTACTCCTTAGGGTTACTCCCATTCTCAGCCCAGCCTACACTTGTCCTTGTATTTGCATGCTGTCTTTAGGGGTAAATTTTCCAGTCCTTGGCTAGGAAGGTGGTTGACAATTACAGCCACCGTAAAATTACAGCAAAACTACTTGGCTACAACAGATAATATAATAAGAAAAGGAAGCCTAATTTGTTACTTTAAGGCTTCTCTCTAATGCACTCTATTAATTGCACTTCTAGTCAAGGGTAGTTCTCTATTTCAGTAGCAACACGATTACAGTGCAACCAAAGGTGAAGGCAACATGTTAATTGTTAGGTTATTTGAGTGGGTTAAATCACCTACTAAGAATCAGCTAGCAAATGTTATTTGTTCTCAATTATTAATACACTCAGTCTGACTGAGATTGTACAAAAACAAACACAACAGGATTGGGGGCTTTAGGGGACCAGGAAAATCTCATCCTGACTCCAGTGTTTGTGACATGGACCCACTTTTACTTAGACCTTTCTGAGGTAATGAACCTTGTTAATGATTTTCAGCAAACTGGTGGAAAGAAACTAAAAAAGCATTTCCATCTCAACTTTTTCAATGCATTTGTTTATTTTAAGACCTAGCGATCATTTTTCTTCCCTCTGGCATCTTCTTTATGTGGTAAAGCTATTTTATTGCTGCTGGCAAATGCAGAATATATCATAGGGTTCACAGGAATAGTTCTGCCAGACATGAAACTGGAATTAACTCCAAATCAGCTTATACCTAATGCAGTGGCATCATATTTAGAAATCAGCTATCAGTTTCAGTTTAAAGAAACAAATTGGACTACAAATTTTCCCATGATGTTGTTCAGTCAAGTGTATAATTTGATTTTTTACATTCATTATAACATATGGTTGGAAGTGTCACATATGGTTCAAAGTGTCAGCCAAAAGTCAAATGGCCATTCTTCCCTCACCTCATATCCCAGTTGTCCTGATATTTTAATCATTTTCTAGTCTCCCACTGTGATGTTGGAATATTTCTGCTTGGATTTTCATATGCATATATACATATTTATGTGGAAAGTATAATTTAATAAACTGTTAGCACACAGATTCAAAAACTGGCTTTGAAGTAAGGAACAAACCTGCATTTTTCATATCTGCATCAGGAGTTGTCAGTGTTTATTTTAGTCTAATTTATTCAGTAAACTATGGCTTACAAATACCTTAAACATCGAGCAGATGAAGCCTTAAAAATAGTTATATGGAATGATTAAAAATAATCCTTATGTACTGTCACTGTCCTGAATATTATTCCAGACTCAGATCCTGCAGGTATTTTATTCCATATATGTGTGTTATCCTGCCTGAGGTGTTATGTATCATCTGTTAAATACAGTCCTTAGTGGAAAAGAGACAATCAGTCAACACTGTTACTAGTTAGAGCTAATATTTTCAGTATTTTTTTAGGGTGATATGTTGTCTAATTGCTATTAGAATGTTTGCAAATTGCTTACAACTCTATCCACGACATCTTTGAAAATTTAATCTACAACTGCCTGAAAAGAAGTCAGGCTGTACTTTGTATGTCGAATAAAAGAGGAATTTGCCATAATATTTTCAGAACTCTACATCAATCTGGATCGACTTTTTAGCTGGATGCAAAGTAAGACTCTAAATGAGCTGTTATATTTGGCTGTTAAAATTGCTGTGAAAGCCTTCTTTTAAACTTAGTTGTTTATGAACATGACAAGAAATGGAGTCTTTTATTCATTACTTTCTTCTTCCGTCCTCTCAGGCAAGATTGTCAGATGATGAATAAAGAAAATGGACTATATGCTTAGAGAAAGGAGGAGTGACAAAGGCCTGAAAAATGTGAAAACATAACTAAATATAGCATATGATGTTTTCCCATCTTCTCTATGAAAAAATTGCCAGCTTTTACTTCTATATGACAGCATGTTTAGAAAAGTGTTAACTTAATTTTCAAGTTGTCCAATTCTATCTTGTGCACTAGTTCACAAAAGGCAAAAACTGATTTATTTTTGTCCTGGGGTGTTTCACTTATTTTTTTCTCTTTTTTTTTTTTTTTAACTGTGTGTGTTGAAATGTCATGGTGTTCTCTTAATAGGGAGTTCATTATTTCTGGACTAAGGACAGAAGCTATAGATAGAAAAGAAAACTTGCATAATTATTATTGAATTTTAATAGATTGTTTCCATTGGCTTTCTCTTTTGCATAACTTGCTATTAACTGGTGATTTTTCTATATAAAGTTCTACCTAAGCTCATTTAGCCTTGGATAACTTTGGATGATTCTGGATTCAGACTTAGTATGAATAATATTCATTATGAAATTTGCTACAACCTCAATCTGATACTATTGGCTGTTTTTTTGAATAAGCCAAGAGCAGGCCAAGTGAAATATAAAATTCAGTGTAAAATGATAAATTGCATATATATATATGCACATTTAAAAATTTTCATTTGTACTCCTCCACATCATTAGATTTCTAACCCATGAGGTAGGAAGAGTGTGTTCCTGGTGTAATGTTGACTGAGACTGGTGATTCTGCTCTCTCCAGCTCTCCTTCCCTCTCTGGAGAAACATTCCTCAGTGTGAAAAGTGGTGTGGTTATTGTTTCTTCAGCTAAGCCTGAATATCAGCTCAGCCTCATCCTTGTAGATTGCATGTCCACAGTGTAGTTTCTTTAAATTTATCTTTCTACCCAGTGTATTGAGTCCTTCTGAACCTTCCAGCTACTCTGTCTTCATCAGCACAATGCCAACACATGAGCTGACTGAACACAGTGATCATCACTCCCCAGCTTCCCTCACAGGGAGTGACAAGTCAGACCTCTCACTTGTCATCTTTCTTAGATACAGCAGAGACCATCTGAAGAGTATTCTTTTTTAAGCAATACTCAGGTGACGAGCTGTATTTTTAGCTGTTGACCTTTTGTCAACAGATCAAAGTGTTTCTGGAAAATCTTCCAGCTACAGACAGCTGTGGGAGGAGAAAAAAAGTTGATTTCCAGGGGAAGAAAGAGAGTGGTAGTCTCATCAGCAGAGGGTGTACAAGGACATTGTCCAAAGACAGAACTCTTTGCTGTTGACAATGGAGGTACATAGCCTGTGTGGATATGGGATCAAAAGTCTTTCTCATAGAGGAACCTACCTGTTATAGACATAATCTCTTCAGGATGAGATGCAGACATCAGATTTAGACATCAGGGAGTGGGTGGTAGGATAAGAGGCAGTGGTTTTAAACTGAAAGAAGGTAGGTTTAGATTCAATATTAGCAAGAAATTCTTCCTGACATAGGTGGTGAGGCACTGGCTCAGGTTGACCCAGACAAGTGGAGGCCCCATTCCTGATTGGAGAGGGCTTTGAGGAACCTGATGTAGTGGAAGGTATCCCTGTCCATGGCAGAAAGGATGGAACTAGATGGTCTTTAAGGACCCTTCCAACCCAAAGCATTCCATCTTTCCATGTTTCTGTGATCAGATACGAGATGTAAAACAGGCAGAGTTGCTCACTTCTGAGCTCCCCAAAGAGATACAGCAGACCTGACCCGTGCAACCAACACACCCAGAGCTGCTGGGTGCTCAGCTGCTCCTGCAGAGGCCAGTCACAGGCCATGTGGGAGGTCCTGTGCTGGCCTGCACGTTCCCCAGGTGCTGCTTTGGGTTTTACAGAACTTGTTTTATGCTTGCCAGCCTTGGGTGGCTGCCTTGGTTCTCACAGGAAACAGAATTGGACCATTATTTCTAAATACCAAAGTAATTCCCCTAAATAAGCAGGATCCTGCTCTTCAGTTTTTTTAACACCATCAGCTAATTATTTGGATGACATCTTTCAGATTATATATTTCAGAAAAACACTAATACTCCTCAGGAGATTTCTTGTAGGCTGTAGATAATGTTACCAATTTTTTGGTTCAACACAGAATTATGCTTGCTTTTTAAATGAATTTCTGCTCCCAAAAAGTTTAGGAAGCAGTCTACTGGTTTTTTTTTTTTTTCTGAGGAATCGGATTTTTTTTTAACTTCTGTCAGTTTTTGATTGTGTTTAATCCACTCTGAACTCTACATGCATTTTTACAAGATCATCAGATTATTATATACAAGTAATTGATCTGGAATTTCTGGACAGATTTTAAGTGTACAAAAATTTTTGATGTGTTTCCCTACTGAGATATCAAGTTCATGTGAAAAGCCCAATGACAGGGAATTCTCCCACAAAGTACTCAGACTTGATAGTAACAAAAAGTTGATTTTATCTTGGGCAATCCAGAAGGATGTTTCTTTAACCTTGCTTCTAGGTATAGTTCTTTTATTTCCTGTGGCCTTCCATTATACCTATGCAAGCATTTACCTTGGTACAAAACTAATATGGAAAGCGCAATTTTGGAGATTTGTTTGGTTTTGTTTTTTACAAATTCTTGGTTCTTGTTTTACAGACCTAGTGCAAAGGTTTGCAACAGAGAAAGGCCAGACTGGGCGATATTTCTTTGAGGAGCCTGGAGGAGGTACTAAGAAGGAAGGGGATTTTTGCTGTCAACTTGCAATATATTACGGGTAAAGGTAAGATATTTCCTACTCTCACAACAAAAAGGATGCCATAAGGTGACATTAGCACAGCACTAAGCTGATGGGTTTGGCTGCTCCAGACCCTTTGCCTGTCTACTATTTTTCAGCACCCTTTCAACTAAAAGCCCAGGTAAAATGTCAGATAGAAGTGCATGCAATGAATATACAGAACCTGAATTTGAGCGTCCTTCAATGTACCTAGTCTGCTTACTACAGGTTCTTGTATTCATTCCAATGCACTTTTACATATATGATAAATTAGGAAAAGAGGTCATTTTGCCTTATTGCAAAGAAAACTTGATTTTATTGCAACACAGTGTCTGACTTGAGGATAAGAAATGTGCTACTTGTAGATAGAACAATTGGAACAAAAAAAAAAAAGTGTAAAACTTATAAATTACAAAAATATATCAAAGATGCACTCCTTATTTTATGTAGAACCACAGACACCCTTTCTGCTGAGGGCAATGCTTTCTGAAGAGACATGAAGTCTGCCCCCGTGGGCCCTGTGCCTGGCTCTCCTGTCTGCCTGAACCCACAGCCTCCACCTCTGTCCCACCTTGTGCCTCTTAGGCAGCTCCTAGGGAGGAACAGCAGCCTCCCCCCAGTATCAGCAGAGGGATGTTTAGTCAAAAAAAGACAATACTGAAAGCATTTACAAAGACTTAAATAAAAGCTTATTGCCTGAAAAAAGTGTCCTAGAAAAGGGTGAGATCATATATTTTTCTGGTCAGCAATTTTATCTTTTTGTTTAAACACACACAAGAGCATGTAGATGCCACCAGGATATCCAGTAATGAGTAGGATCACTAGTAAATGCAAGATGGCCTAACTGAATTTTGATAGGAATCACGTCTATATCAAGCTTGCTGTCTTTTGTCTTGTGACCAATTATGCCTTTTTCTTATGCCAAGTCTGTTTTATGTTGTCAATAAACCGGATCATAATTTCAAATAATTCTGTTTCTGAAATTTCAGCATTTCTCTCATGCAACATTTTTTGTTATTTGTTCTCCCATATTGTTAACAAAAAAAACAAGAAAAATCTTGGTGAAAGCTTTGAAGTCTCTCATTTGGCTTGAGAATTTTGCAAGTAATTTTCCTTGTCTATTAGAAAGGACATCTATACATTGTTGCTTTTCCATAAAGGTAATTATTTTCATCCTTTTTCTTATGCCTATTTTATTTTTAAAATTTCATTTTTATTGTGACAAAGCAGACTTTGTTTGGGGAAAAAAAAAAACAACAAAAAAACTCCGCCAACAAAAACCCCAACCCAACCCTTCCTGCATTTACCAGCCATAAAGTTACTTCATGGTGCATGAGGGAAAGCAGATATTGAAAAACTCCATAGATGAAATAATGTGTTTGTCCACTTCACCTTTATTAGAATGGAAAAACTCCAAAAGAAATACATAGGGTTTCAGTTTTACTGCTCCCTGTTTGGTTTTGTCACTAAGTTCTTAATAATTAATTCTACCTCATTGCTTTAATGTAGGTAATTCTTCAGAAACTCTGCAAATGAAATCCTATGTTGAAAACCTAAATAGCTCCTTTAAATAAACAGGGGTGTCGATAAAACTTTACTAAAAATAAATTAGCAATTAAAAATCCAATTCAGCAAAACATCTAATTACACACTCACTTTAAGCATGTGTTTAATCTATAAATCCCAGTGGAATTGAAACAAAAGTTTTGAAGTTAAGAAATTGTGGGCCTAAACAAATAATTTCTTGATTGCTATAAAATTGTAAAATAATAATATACTTTCAAGGAAGCTAAAACAGAAAACAAGGGAAACAAAACAAAAACTTCCTCAATTGTTCTGCCTTGCTCAAGATACAAACCCTAACCAGGTAAGTTTACATGACTATGTTTTTTGGGAGAGGTTGTTTTTTCACTTTCACTACAGTAGGTTTTAAGGATATGATAAAGGAGGTGAAAAAATGTAGAAAAATGATTTCACTGCAAGTTGACTTAACTTTAAGCAAAAAGATCCACTGGCAATGTCAATTTGCAGTACAATTTCAGATACATTCAAAGGCAGATTTTTGAATAAGGCCAGGATTTTTTGTTATAAATTTTTTTTGCTAACCTGTAAAATGTGCTGATTTTGGACAGAAGAAATCTGTTTGTGGAGCATCAGACAGTCATAAATTAAATTTCAAACAGATTTTTTGATGAAATGTTCATATGGAGTCACAAGATATAGCCACAATACGAAATACTGTTTTCTCCCAGGGGAAAAACCCCACAAAATATTTGTATCTTTATATTTTCAAGTGCACATCAGCTCTGAAACGTCACAGGCAAATGCAGATAATAGCAGTGTTTTCTAATTATCACAGTGCCTGGAAGGTCACAGCATGATTACCAGACTAACTTACTAAGGCTGAAAACCTGTAATATGGCACCATAAGATTTTCCCTCTTTTTTGAACTTGTCTTAGGGAACTGAAATAGTCACACCAGTCTTACTGTGTATTAGTAATTTTATTTACCTACACGTTGAGATGTGAACTGACATAGCTGCATGTTTGAAGACTTGGCTGTCAGGCAGGAGATCAGATCAAGAGGACAGCTTCAAAGATAAGGACAAACTTAGAGATTTCTTGTCAGGATAAATGTCAATTATTCAAGCTGAGCCCATAGAAACTCTTGCGGTCAGTATCACAGGGTGACTGGGCACCTGGCTGATGCTCCTTTCATGTCAGAGATTTGATGTCTCTCATTATATAATCCATACCTGCTGAAAAAGCAAGTTTGTCCATATGTCCTATTTTATAACCCATTTTACTTTTATTGCCTCCTGGGACTACTAAGCAAACAGAGAGAACAGGCAAAACTTTCTGGCTGGTATATGTGAAGTCTTCAGACACTCCAGAAGTTCCTTCACAGCCTGTCTCACTTTACAGCAGCTATGGATGGAAAACAGCAACCCCTCTATAAACTCAACTGTAAATAATGACCTCCACATGCTTAAATAGCTTGAGGAATATTAGCTCATTAGTGAAGATACTTAAGTGGTATGGTATGTGCAATACTTATATTCAAGTGAATTCTTACCAGAAAGCTACGCCACGTTTCAAATAACACAATTATATTCTATACCATTAATAGAACAAAGAGCCTTGTAAACTATGATGTACATTCAAGCTTTTGCTTGATTAGTTAAGGGAAATATTTGTTCCTGGCCCATTGTCAGCTCTGTGATTGTGTATCAACGATGATAAGAAAGTTTCACTGAAGTGAAGCTTTTGCCTGCCTAAAGATGACTTCATTTTGTGATACAATAAGTGCCAGTAGCTCCTGTTACAAACAGCATGAATTCCTTTGTTTTCAGTAAGCATTAGTCAAGTATATGCCCCAGCAGAAATCACAATTTATTAAAAAGAAGCCAGAATTTATAAAAAAGTTAACGTACCAAATATAAATTCTGAGTGCCCAGTGATTTAATGTAGATGTTCTTTGTTTAGTTTGTTCAGATGATTAAGGGAACAAGAAGGAATCACTCCTACAGAGACCATAATAATTGTAATATTCATCTTGAAAATGTAAGAGCTTGAGCTAGCCCAGACTCTGCAGTTCAGTACAAATCTAAAAACAGAGTCTATTTTTGTAGGTTTGGTTCCAGAGTATGGATCAAGCAGAGAGGGGTGTTCTGTTGCTTGGTTTGGTTTTGATGCTTCGCTTAACCAGAGTCAGATGAGACATATTTTGGTAATATGCAGATGATGCTGTCTCAGATGATTTTAAGATGGGCCTCAGGCGAAAACCATTGAGTGATGCAGAATGTAAGCTTGAGGAATGATTTAAAATAAGACTACTGTTGCCTTTAAAATTGCTTTTATCTAATCTTGAAAAACATTTTTGAGCATCTTGATTTTTGCACCTTGACCTGCCTTATGTGCCTGTCACAGACATCCTTGGATTATCTGATTTATCACTTCAAAGCCAAGGAATCTATCAAAGGCCCTCATGTATCCACCAGCCTCTAACATATAAGCACAATGAATGTAATTTCAGTATGAAATACAGTTTAAAACCAGAATGATAGATTTGCACAATGTATTAATATTTAGCCAACTATCAAGTTTATAATTAGAATTACTATTCATTAATTTCTCTCCACTCTGAATTTTCTCCCCTTCCTCTTTTAGTCACATTATTTGATCCTCAGCTTAGAATTTTCTGTTCCTTCATGTCTTCAAATAATCAGAGAAGTTCAGCTGAAGGCCGTGGTTGGCACAACAGTACAACTTAGCCATGTGCTCCCCCAGCCAAATGTGAATTATTTTTTCCCTAGTATTTGAGCTTATTCTCCATTATCTTAATGTAATTATTCATTAAATACATCCATAAGAGGATTTTTTTTTTCTAAAAAAGTAGCTAGTATTATTCAGTTTATTCAGAAGTATATTTTGGACTCAGCTTTCCAAAATAGTATTAAGATGTAAAATTGCTTTATATTAAAAAGCAAACAAACAAACAACACAGCCTGCACATTGAACACCAGGCTCTGTCACGCACCCATCTCTCTGACTACTATAAGAGATTTTTATCCCAAGTGATGTCTCTAATTGTAATTTCTTGTGTTTTCCTTTTTTAAAAATAACCTTTCCCATTCTTAGCATTTGATGAAGTTAAGCGTATGCTTCTCTAATCAGTGTAAGATAGGAACAGAAGAATAATTACACGGCAGAATTAAATAGTCCAAAACCGGCAAGAGAGTTTCTTTATGTAGTAGTAGACTAATGACAATTTTGGAATAAAATTTGATCTATCATGATGTGATGGTAGGGATACCTTCATAATTAGTTAAAAAGATAGAAAGGAGGTGTCTGTCCACTGAAAAAATATCATCAAAATCAGTCCCTAAATTCTTTGGGGAGAAGGTGGAAAAGGTTTCTCAAATTAATATATAGAAGGAGTAGGCCCAACAAGGTTCTCATTTAGTTATTATTTGCAAAACTTTGTCATGTGCTTTTCCAGACAAATAATCAGTGAAGCCAGCATGAAGCCAGGAAACATTACAAATACCTTTAACACAGCACTAGCCAGTTAGCTCAGTGATAGGAGCTCCTAAATGGCAGCTCTTTCACTGCTTTCACATAAGGTGTGTGATAAGTTATCTGCTACATAAACCACCTACACTACATTCCTCATGTAGGTTTCTTAACTCAGAGAGAGCCTAATAAAAGTAATGATTACAAATGGTTATATCAGCCTTACCTTCTCGTCATTACCCCAGGAGGATTTGCACCAGGCAGGCTGATGACTGAAAAGTAAGTCAAATGTGCTTTTTAAAGAGCAGCTATCTAACTTAAAGGTGAACTCTAATCTGACTAGAATCCTTGCAAGGGAGCAAAACTCCTGAGGGACAAAAAAGCCAACTAATTGAAAACTTTGGTGTTATATCACATATGAGTGAGTAGTATTAGAACTGCAGTTACTACCATTTAACAATGATTAAATATATTAGTCCATCACAGATTCAGTTTTCTCCCTAGAAGCTGGAATAATCACAAATAAAGTGTTGTATTCTGTTTCTTGTGTAGGGCTTCTGTTTCAGGGAAGGCCATGCATATCAGAGTAGATGTTCAGGCCTTCATTCTGAGAAAAAAAAGACAGACTAGTGGACACTTAATAAAGAAATCCAAATTCCATTCTTCAACAAAGAGTAAACACCACAACTTTAAATATCATCGTGCTTTTCTAAAAATATGTACAAATATATGACACACAGAAGGCATGGGCAGGAATAATGAATATATGCTCAAATATAATGAATATATACTCAAATTCATTATTTTTTGGGTAGGCCTAGTAGAAAATGTGGAATAACAACATCCTCTCTCCCATGTCCTTGCCTTCTTTCAAGGTGCATTGCACAATGAATCAAGCAAGTGTTTGAGCACTTCTATAATGAACAGAACTGTAGTTTCTCACCAGAGTATGCAAACTGGGTTGCAAGTTAACATTAGGCTGATCCCCTCTGTCTCCTGGCAGAAATGGTGTCCTGACAAAGAGACCATCCCCTCTTAGAATAGACATTTGTAAACATAGAAGAGGATGTTATGTTCTAGGTAATTTTGTAACACTTACTTGATTTTAATCTCTGGCAGGTAACTCTCTCACCTTGAATTCTTCTCAATACTAAAAACACAATATAGAGCTCTAAATACATGGTCTTCACCCTTTGGAACTAATTTTCTTTTTTTTTTTTTTAATATGTGATAGCGCATTATTTTTATCAAATTCTTCACTAATTACATGGATCTTTATTGCAACCCATTTTACTTTGATTAAGTTTTATATACTATATTCAAACAGATAGAGAAGAGAGTGGAAACAAGTCAGATCAGAATCATTATCCTTCAACATCTCATCTGGAATTCCATAACGAGAAAACTGCTAGTGGCAATCTGTTCTTGCTGCACTGCTCCATTATATCTTGTCAGTCACATAGTTCACTTACCATAATCTTCCATACAAGTTCAAATTCCATTCACATCTAACTGGAATAACATACATAGCATTTCTGAGAAATGATATACTTCAAGCTGTCTGATATGCCATTACTGGAAACAAACCTTTTTATTTTTTTTTTAACTAGAAAATCACTGTAGGGCTCTCTCATTCAAAATAATTTCAAAAGTTCCTGAATCCAAACATAAAAGCTTTACATGAAAAATGCCTAACATTACTGGAGATGTAACACTGACACGGAATCTAAGACATTGCCATTGCAAGTTGTCTTATAAAGGTGAAACTCTATTATTAAATATGTATTTCAAGAGAGATAAAGTGTTTTTGCTCTTAGGGCATGCCTAAAATCTGCATAAATTTTGAAAAATTAAAGGATGTGTCTATTAAAAATATTTGAAGGACAAAATTAATAATGCTGATAAACTGGAGAGGCAGAAACATGCTGTGCACCTATTAAGGAATTTCTGTTTTCAGACAAGCATATCCGTGTAAGAAGCCCTTTTGCACAAAACTTCAGCCAGAAACTTCTGAACGGGTGCTTAGAGTTGTGAGAAGCTGTCAGCTGGGCAGACTGGATTAGAAATGCAAATCCATAGCTTTTTTTCCCCTATTATCTTTCACCCTTTCTGTGCTTAGACGTCTCTTTGGGCTGAGCCTCTGGTCA
This sequence comes from Daphoenositta chrysoptera, assembly GCA_013397915.1. Classification (NCBI taxonomy): domain Eukaryota; kingdom Metazoa; phylum Chordata; class Aves; order Passeriformes; genus Daphoenositta; species Daphoenositta chrysoptera. The sequence continues at coordinate 134,088 of VZRO01003936.1, read as the reverse complement.
CTGCTGTTGTCACTCGATTTAATTTGTTGAAGACCAGAGGAGACTCTCAGGATTGCCTGCTCTTCCTCTGGTACAGCAGAGGACATCAGACTCCTTCAAGTTGCCCCCATACCTAACCATGTAGTTTGTAGCTCACAAAACAATCTTGAGTAAGTTTCTATGACAGTCTGCATGACTGTGAAAGACTGCTCCTGCATGGTCTTTGGTTCAGCACAGCATCTGCTGTCTCCAAAATAAAGACATGGGGGACCTTTTTCACCTCTCACAGCCTGTTCCACCGTAGGCAAAACTTTTGATGCTAGTGAGCTTCTGCAGTAAGGGCAAAATATCTTTTCATACATTCCCAGTACACTTCATAGGATGAAAATTGTCTTAAAGAGGTGTCATTCTCCTCCAGTTTTATTGTTGTAATTTTAAATTCATGGTTTTAAAGAGTCCTTTTGCATTTAAAATCGAAGTTCATTACTGAAGGATGTCATGTAGATTTGTGAAAATTTAACAAATTTAAAGTCTTTCCATGAGGTAAAAGAAAGAATGGAGTGCACTTCTATTTGTCTTTTTCCATTCTTGTTTAAAATCTTTGTTAAGTATCCTGTTGGCTTACATTAAAAAAAAAGAAAAGGAGGGAGAAGGATTAATTTAATATTTAATTCAAAGTAGCTTAATATATATTCATTCTAACATGTAGGTGTCTATCATCATCCTGCATGAGATGCATCTTAATCATTGTAGTTTCCATTTTTACTGTTGTCTTGTTTGTTTGCTTAGGATTTTACTATTTTACATTTGAACTTGTTTTATTTTGTTTCTAAATGATGCATTATACACCTTGACAGGACCCAAGCGAATGATATGAAGCTGAGTCAGGGGACATTTAGGACAGGTATTAGGAAGAGGTTCTTCACCCAGAGGGTGGCTGGAACAGTCTCCCCAGGGAAGTGGCCACAGCATGCAGCCTGACAGAGTTCAAGAAGCATCTGAACAACGCTCTTGGGCACATGGTGTGACTCTTGGAGATGGCCCTGTGCAAGGCCAGGCTTTGGACTTCAGTGATCCTTGTGGGTCCCTTCCCAGTCAGGATATTCTGTATATGGTTCTATGATTCTATGCTATAAGGGGAAAAAAAAGGTCATTTTTTTTTTGCTGAAGAGTCATGACAAACTTAAGTAGAAAGATGCATAGAAAATACGAAAAATTCTGAAAATTACCTCCTGCTAAGACACTGAAATATATAATGCCAGTGGCAAGCTTTAAAAATATAGTAGCCATTGTGGGTAATCAGTCAAAGTTTGGATTGTACATTCTTCTTTAAGTATATGAATATGTAGTGGTCTCTTAATTTCTCAGGTATGAAAATGTCCAATAGCTAAAGGTAATAATTTTTAAATCCCATAAAAGTTTTGATATCATGTATGAATGAATTGAAAACCTACCCTTCACTTATAGATAGGGACAAATGGTGTCTTACTGTAAATCTAAGAATCATTTCTATTCTTGTGTGTTCCAATCAATTTTGACATGGTTATTTGTATTTTCTGAAAAGAATCAGGTATTGTCTCTTGAAATCATCGTAATGAATATAAATGTTCATCTCCTTTACATATATTTATATACATGCATAGAGTTTGTCTTTGAAAACAGATGATTGAAACTCTGCAAAACTTGATTTCTCACTCTGTAATGCCTTGCAGTTGTCAAACAGTGCATTCTTTCAGGCCTAGAGAATAGATAGCAAGCAAGTCAAATACACACTTCAATGGTCCTCTTTCTCTGATCATTCAAATATTAAATATTGCCTAATTCTACTTATAAAAAATGGCAATGTTTCACATTTTAGTAGAAGGTTATTCATTCTAGTATACAATTTCCTTTCTAATAAACAAACTACCACATAATTCAAAAGAGCCAGGAAAATGAGACTCTATTATTAGTCAAACAAGTTCAGAAAACACTATCCATAACCATAGTGTGTAGATGCAAAGAGTGGAAAATATGTTAATTTTCTGACAAAGATAATTTTCAGACTGGATCCTCTTTTTTTCCCCCCTAATCTAGAAATAATAGGGACAATTTAGACCAAGCTTTGATGTTCAGAAGAGTCAGTATCTTAGCTGTTAAGACAGCTGATAGCTTAATGCCTTTGGCTTATTATCTTTAATTTCAGAAATACTCATCTTCTCAATGTATAATGATATTTACCCCTCCATTAAAAATAGTCCAAACTAGCCTGTCTATTAATCTAAAGATAAAGCCTTAGGTGAATAAGACATGACATGGAAAGTGCTATAATGTGATGGGTATCAAAAATCACTTCAGGGAAACTTTCAGACAGAAAATGAGAGCTCATGAATTACTCTATAGCATGAAAGCTATTACTTAAAATGTGTTATCTTTGTCCCCCTCCCTTCATAAACTTAAAATTGCTTCATACTGTGAAAAGTGTTATGGCAATTAATCAAAAAAGAATTAATACCATGTCAGATAATTGCCAGCAAGTAGCAAATTGTAAGTGCTATCACCTGCAAGACACATGGAAAGATTGGAGTGGGGGAAGGTGGTGGGCTTGTTTGATTCCAGTCTACCACATGCTCCTTCTAGAAGAAAACTAATCAGAAAAAAATATGTTGGACCTAATTCTTAAGTGCATTTTTCTACTTAAATCTATAGCAATTTAATATGGATATATAACATAGAAATTAAGCTTACTTAATGTAATTCTTTGTAAGTGTTGGACTCAGAACAGGAATTTTTATTTTTCATTGTCTTCAGTACCTCTCATATTATCATGGTTAAATAGTAAAAATTTTGTCATTTTAATAACGAAACTTCTAAAAAATAAAAGTAGATAAGAAATTGTGTTTTTTGAGATGTGTATCTCAATTTGAGAGTGCAATAGTTAATGCTGACAATGAAAAAGATGCTTAACAAGATCAGAGTAGCCATTTGTTTTCTTCTGGTTTCCATTGTGTGTGAAGTCATCTCTGCGTGGCACAAGACCCATAAGGCATTTCTTGCAATGCTAGAAAAACAGAACAACTTAGAATAAATAATGATAGAAAATGTTTACTCACAAAGCAACTGTGGTTCTGAACACAAATAGGCTTTTACTCATTTAACTATTTTAACTGTTTTAGACTTTACGGTCTTAAATTCACCCTCACTCTGAACTTTTGTATTTTATATAGCTATTGACAATTTTTTTTTTAGAATAATTGAATAAAATAACTTTGGCAATTTTTATATGATGAAAAAAACTCCTGTGAACCTTATATTTATGATTTTCCTTTTGTACTCATGACTCTTTAACAGCAGTCTTTATTATTTGGATTGTTTCAATTTTAATTTTTTTAATCAGGCCAGCTTCATATCTATTATAATTTTTAAAAATTACTGAACAACAATATAATTTTTCTAACTGATGGTATAATTGAATATTATTCATTTCTTATGCATACAAAATTTATTTTTTTTTTTTTTTACAGTCCACAGTCACATATAATTCCTGTTTTAAAACCAAATGTTTTAACCATATGGGACACTTCAGCAATTTAATCCAGCTCTGTAAAAAACCCTACTCTAAGCCTAATGCGTTAAAAATCTCTGACAAAAGTAATGAACAGTTGCCTAGAAAAGAGTATAAGTAATAAGGCTGAATCATTTCCAAAATAACTAACAGTACTGCTTTTAGAAGGGAGCCTGAGGGCTTTACACCAAAATTTTCTTAACAAGATAAAAAAGTACATAGTTAGATGTCTAAATAAGTGTTCTGATTTCCAGGATTTCTATCCATGGACTGGTGAGTAGAAAATAGCTTCTACTGGGATAAAACGGGATTGAGTAGCTCTCATATCTGGTGAGAAATGAATAATTTCTGCAAGTTCTTAATGGTGCAGTAATTTTGACTTCCTTTTTCCACATAAGCCTCATTATAATAACTTTTTACATATTCATTATAGAGATTAAGTGATGCACCAAATATGTGACTTCCATAACAGATCCCTTATGTGAGAGGGTGGAAAGGAGTCTATTAATCATTTCTCGCAAAATATCCAAAACTGAAAAGGAAGAGTTTTTTTTTTTTTAAACATTGTTCAGGGTTTAGCTTTGTTCCTTTGCTTTTCTTCTCGAATCTTCAAGTTATGATATTCTCATAAACTGAAAAATGGCCTATCTTAAAGGGCAAGGAATGATCCTGTAACTATCAAAAGCTCCCTCATCTTTTGGAAGGCTCAATCAGTCTACATACAAAGGAAGGAGGCAAATTTATATGTTTTAGTATTTAAGACAGGAAAAAATTGCATCTTGATCATGACTGCTGAAAAGAAAGGAAATCAATATATCCTTTTAGTGCAGTTCAAGTGTACTTCTATGTTGTTGTGTCACTTCTGCAAAAGAAGTTAACATGTTAAATGAGATGATAAATGGGTTCTGAGTCTTTTTAAGGAGCTCTTACTTCTGAGGGTTACTCCTTTAAGCAAGCTTTTATAACTCTTCATATTTTTCCCCTAGCATGCAAGAAGTATCTCCAGCAGTCTTTGTCTATCTGTGATATTCAATATGGTCTATTCATTTACATTTGAAACAAATGTACAATAGTATCAGATTTACAGTGTTTTTAGCAATGACTATGCAGTAATCTACATACAATCCAAAGAATATTGGTCTATACTGATCCTGTACAAGAACATTTTTGGTGTTGTTTTTTTTTTTAATAATAATTTTGTATAGATGGACATGAAACTTTGATTCATATCTGACTTCATTCACTATTTATCACACACCAGCCAGATGAACCACTTGGTGGGTGTGTTTTGTATACGTGTGTGTGTGTGTGTGTATATCGAAGTGATTTTTATTGTATGAATGGGTACAGCACACGCTCCTCATGTTCTGCTGTAACACCTAGGTGAGAAATGACATGATTCTTTTACCACACATTTCATGTAATAAACCTTAACTTCAAGCAAATGCAAGCTATAAAATTCTATTGATGGGCTTCCCAGATGTTGCCAGTTGTACTGTTTTAATAGATACCTTTCTTCTTTCATACACTTTCTTTTTACTCGCTGACATATATCTTAAACAGAAATGCCTGTCAAGTCACCAGCAGGGTGCAGATGATAAACCCTGATGTATCCTTTTACTGCACCTTAGATGCCATAAACCATACACAGAGATCAACTGATATATACAGTACTTACTATATATAACATTGTAGCAGGGTACTGCTGATAGGCTTTTATAAATAAAGAGCATTAGATATTTTCCAAGTACAAAGGTCAACAGATTAATATGCTGTAGGTTTGTATTCTGTGGCTGTATGTGTTTGCAACTTGCCTATTACTCTTCTTTAAAGATGTCAAATGATACCACAAGGTTCACAATAAAATACAGGAATATGAGAAACTGAGTCTTCTGGGAAAGGGGTTTTCATTTTGACTAATGTTTTTTTTCGTTTTAATAGAAAGAAAAAATGTATTAAAAGAAGTCAAAACCAGAACAATTTATATCTTATGGAGACCTCACACACACAAATTTGGAGGTCTTTTGAATAACTTTATTTTGTTTAAACCACACACTAACTGCAAAAAAAGAAAATGGAAACCTTACACATTGCTATATTTCTTCCATAGTAAGGCAGAAATCTTTGGCCATGTTTGATGAAGCAAAGCATTTAGAAAGTGTCATAAATAGAGAATGTCACCTCTGTGTACATGGTCTTACTTAGAAGTGGGAGTTGTATGTTACAAATGAACTTTTTTGTAATCTTAGCAAACCCCATATGCAGGTGATTTTCCCTCAAAAAAAAAAAAATAGAGTTAAACCTAGTCCTAAACACAATCAACATCTTCATGCATTATTTTACACATCTTCATAAATGTTCTGGTCCTGGGTTTGAAGAACCCTCACCAAGTTTGCTGCTGACACTAAGCTGGGTCATGAGGGCGTGCCAGAAGGGTGAGCCATCTTACAGAAAGGCCTGGACGAGGTGAGGAGTGGAGAAACCAAGAACTCTGTGGAGCTTAGGAAGGATTCCCAGAACTGGTAACAGGACTTTATTAGGAGGCCTATGGTAACTGTGCTTGATTCACATCCAACGCTGCTGTAAATCCACAACACTTGCATTCTCAAACGTCAGTGACTTGTAGTTCCTGCAAACTAATTGCAGCCACAACACTGCTGTCATAGCTGTGTTATAGCTACACCACAAAACTCTCCTCTGTCCCGCCCTCTGCCCTCCCCACTTTGAACATTCCTTTTATGTTATTCTTGTGACTTATATAAGGTCTGTGGGTTATCTCTATTTTTTCTCACTTTTTCCCCATAAAATTCATTTTAAAACTCTTGACCCCATTTTGGGCTTCTCTTTGTCCTCTCGCAGGTATCTATGTTGAAAAAAATCATCTTCAGATCTCAGCGTCTTCATATCTCATAAATTGAATTTGTATGAGGAAGACATTTAGAAAAACACTCATCATCATCAACCAGATGGCAAGTGTCTACAAGTGGAAGGATTACAAAAAAGTTAAGCTAATTTAAACATTACAAATAAACAAGACCAAAAAAACTTATATCTCAGAACAATGGTCTGAGAAAATGCTCATTTGAGGACCAAACAAGTGATCACAACTGTAAAAGAAACATCTTTGTATATCAAATAAAAATTCTCCATAGATGGCTTGTTACCAATATGATTTTACAACAAAAATCACAAATGAGACTCTTTTGTTGGAGAGCAATGCAAATTATCTGATTTTTGAATGTTACTTAGCTTTTTCCTTTTTTACTAGAGTTTGTCAGGGCAGTGAGTGTGGTGCTACTGTAAGTAGTAACTTTGTCATAGGTTAAATTAAAATGTTACAATATGAGCTGCAACTCTATCTTTCCTATTTTTTTCTCAACTGTTTAAGAAAAAAAAAATAAATAAAAATGTAAGAGACATCACACCAGATGTAGTGTTTTCCCTCTTCTGTAATCTGTATATGTATTATACATACTCCTGTATAAAAGGGAATTCCAGACAAAGCTAAGTGTCTGAGCAATAGCTTTTAAAGTTTGGGGGGATTTTGATATTACATTGTATAGCTTATAATAGTATTTAAAGTGTAATAATTTGTGATTATGTGGACATTTTTTATACAGGAATGCATGTTTCATGTTATATAATGAAAACCTACTTACTATAGTAGTGACCAAAATTATTCGTGTAAATTTATATCATCTACTGGAAGAGTATTAACCAGCTGGAAATCACTTACTAAGTAGTCTAACAAGAATGACACTGCATGTTCCTCTAACTCATGGTTCTCACAAAGTACTCATTGCTGCGCTGAAGAATCCTAAAACTTGTATTTAGAAAAAAATGTGAGACTTGTGCTGGACTTTATTTTGAAAGAGATCTTTGATAACTCAGAGTAATTTGCTTCCTCAAATTCCCAAAGGAAGTATTTTACAAAGCAAAAACTAAATCTAGATTTCTTAAGCCAAAGTGTCTTGACTTAGCCCCAAGATCTGTTATATTAAAATCATTAACTTTCCATTAGTTATTTCTTTTCGGTTTGTAGCAGTATATTACTTTTAAATTGGACATTTAGACCCTTACCAAGCATCCCAGAGGTGTTGCTAATGCATCTGACATTTGCCTTTATTACTATCAGTTCACACTGGTGCTTTCTGACTTTCAAGACTTCACTGTACCTTGCACCAGTGCCAACTTAGCGTGCTTGTACAACACTCCATCACATTTATCTATCTGCATATATATTATAGCTTTATCTGCAGCTCTACTGTACCCTGTGTAGCTTACACACAACATACTTTAATCATTGTGGTGGCTTAATTTTGTTGTCTACGGCAGTTTAAATTTCAGCAGAAGAACAGAGTNAAAAAAAAAAAAGAAAAAGAAATTTAAAATAAGAAAAGAAACACCACCTTGCATGTATTCTACAGGTTTTATATCTGACTTTTAAGTCATTTATTCCATGCTGCATAGATACCCATTCCTTCCTCATAAATACTCATTTCTACTTTGTGGCATTATAAAGACATTATAAACATAGTTAAAATATGTAATAATATATATAATAACAATATATATATTAGAATATAATAGACTATCATTTATATAGTAAGAAACTGGATTAATGATTGGGTGAATCAAACACAATTTTAGGGCAGCAAGCTATGTAAGGAAAAAAATTATATGTGATAGGCTGAAGAACCATAACTGAGTCATATGTAGGGTAAAAAAAGGCCACTTTCTTGCCAGTTTTGAAACTCATTTGCATGACTTGAAGACATGACTGTAGTCCTTTTACTCTGTTTGCTGTGATTCAGGGAAGAAATCTCCTCCTCCTCCTTCCTCTCCACCCCTCTCAGCAGCAGCTGTGGAAGATCATTGCTACATCAGTCAGACTTTGTTGTAATCTTTGAGGGATAACTATCAGACTGTTATCATGAATGAAGCTGAAGATTATTTATTCCCATATATTATCACACTAAATGGCAGGGATTGGAAGTGACAAAAGAAGATTTTAACAGTATCTAGACAATTAATCAAGGTGATCGCTGCACAGTTCTAAACTTGCCCAAATTAAAAGCAAATAGCAAACACACCTTCTGTTGTAGACTATAGCTTTAATTAAGCACACAGTTCAGTCTGGAAGTTTGTCATTGCTCAAAGTCCCTGAGCACTCTCTCCTTTCTGGAGAAATCCACCTAGAAGTTTTGCTTACTGACATAATAGCTGACATAGGGCTACTTCCATGGACTATGGCCAATGCAGACTATCCCTGTGAAACTGCACTTAGTTTCTCTTGACCTTCCACTGGAGACTGGAAATTTCATCCTGTAATTATTCCTACCAACATTTTCAAATGTAAGAGACCAAAAGACATCTAGGACATGCTTCACTGAACATATGGGTCATCTAACTTTACCATCGTGGATTTCAAAGTAGCATAGGTAAGAATTTTGTGCACAGAGCACTTCAAGGAGAACTGAAATCAGTCTGTGGGTTTATAGAAAAAGAGAGGCCACTGGCAAGTACCACAGTTCGATTTCCAGCTCCTTTGATTTCAGTGGGATTTAGGATTGTAAAAAGCTTTGTATATCTGAGTCAAAATTCTCCTGAGCCTATCTAGTGGAGAATATAGAGCTTTTCAATTACGTTGAATCAGATAAAGATTCCTTTGTCCTTTCAAAAAGTGTCCCTGTATTTTCCCTGAAATGTAGAGTACACAGCAGGATGGTTGGTTTTATCGCTTTCTCTGATGCAGTGGACTTTATCACACACAAGATAATGTTTTTGGCACAAGAAGGAACCAAACTCTTTAAGCAGTACAAATTGAATCAACAGGACACATAATTACATATTAATTACACAGTCAGAAGTTATTGCTTCATTTACAATTCATGATCATGAATGTATTTTATAACACTTGTAATCTAAACTACAACTGCATGGTACTGATCTGTATTCACCAAAAGTTTTTATACAAACACATATACATAGAGAGCAGTATCTCTACCTTTGTCAGCATTATGGCTTCATAGTCTAGGGCAGAAACCTGGGGTTATTTACAACTCTTCCAACAACATTTATATTCTGCTCTTTCAACACTTTTGTCTCTTCACAGCACAATCCAACTTTAAGTTGCACTTACTAAAGCTAGAATTGGAAATTCAAATATGTAGCACAGTTTTGGGATGACAATCTGGTACCTACAATTGCAAAATACATTTGTTTTCATAGATACATATACTTCACACTGTAATACTAGATCTTATTGTCTGAACTGCTACTTCATATGTAGTTGTAAACAAAAATAGAGTGGCAAAAAACCCAGACAACTTTCTTGGTGTCAGCTTCAGAGTCTGTCCCATTTTTTACAGTTTTTTGAACCATGGTGACCTGACAGATAATTATCTCACACTTGAATTTTTAGAGTCTCTTATTTATCCTCCATTGTTGTTTTGCTTTTAACAGGTGAGACCACAGCAAATTCTGCAGCTCTGTGTGAGGCACGTGGCTCTAGAGGTGTACAGCTTTTGGCTGGGATAGCTGTCATGGTGCTATGTCTTGGAGAATTCAGAGATGTTTTAGTTGTTGCTGAGCAGTTTTTATACATCAGCCTTCTCTCTCTCTCTCACGTTGTCCCACCAAGCAGGCTGGGGATGCACAAGGAGTTGGGAGGGAACAGAATCTGTACAGCTGACCCTGGCTGACCTAAGGGATATCCCACACCTTATGGTGTCATGCTCAGCCTATAAAGCAGGGGGAAGAGGACGAAGAGGGGACTTTGGAGTTATGGTCCTCCCAACTAACTCCCAACTAACCATTACAGCCTGCTAATAGGAATTAGCTAATGAATTCCTGATTTTTCTTTGATGGTACCTGCAGCTTTTGCTTTGTCTCAACCCATGAGAAGGTTAAAACCCTCTTCTACCCTTCTGATTTTCTCCCTCAAGCCCCTGTGGGGAAGGGAGCAAGCAGCTGGGTGGGCCTGAGATGCCCACTGGGTTTAAAACACAAGAGTGTACCTTGAAAGCCTTGTTTTAAAGAAAAGGAAATAAAAGTAAATTTTAATCTGAGAGAAGGAAAAAAAAACATAGTCCCAAAAAAGTATGACGTTATAAATCCAGAATAGTTCCACATGCTTAACTGGTTTTCATGCTTGTATTCTTCCAGCTTCATGAAAATTAGCTTCATGAAACTTGGTATTTGCTGTGAACCAGAGAATACAGCCTTTGAACTAAGTTTATTATTAAATTTCCAGAAATCCTATTTATTCAAATTATTTTACAAGCATAAATGCCTTCAAGTATTTGATTTTACCCTTACTATGCACATGGGCATTTGAGAACTCAGCTTTTAAAGCTTCGTATGGAAAGACATCGACACAGCCAACATTATTTTCTCCCATCCCAAGAGAGATGTAATGGCATTTTTGCCTCTAAGTAGGTCTCATGAGCAACAATGTAATCAAAATATTTGATTTAAACAGTGTCTCTGATTAATAAGCACAGAATTGCACTGACAAGGCCAAAACAAAATAAAACCTACATAGTTTGTTGAAACCAAGGCTGGTAGATGATGCCACATAAGAAGTTTCAGTTTCATTGCTCGAGTGGACCTGATCCAAACCAGCAGGGGAGAAACTCATCTTACCTAACCACAGGCATCTTGCCCCTGGATGTTGAATATGACTGAGTTAGTCTCCTTAGACTGCCATTCTGCTCACCAGAAAGATACAGGTACCACAGCCTCCGATTCACCTACTTTGGATGTCTTTTTCAGTATGAGATTAAATCCTCAATTTTTTTCATAGTACATAAAAGGAATATAGACAGCTAGCAAAGATAAATGTTTATGTAGCAGATAACTTTTACTCACATAATTCCTACATATTTGCACTGCATACAGTTTTAGCTTTGGTACTATTAAACTCCCTTTCAATTAACTTTTAGACATGACCATAACAGATGTGATTATATGACATAAGTACCTTTTGGCAAAGCAGTTCTCTAAAAAATGGGCATAAGGAAAATGGAAACGTTTTAGGAGAGGCAGCTATAACATATCCTTGTTGGCAAGGGACTGTGGGGCAGCAGGAATGTGAATGTCAGGGTTACGGACAGTAGGGGAGAAAACTGTTAAAAGGAAACACGTAGAACCAAGAAAAGAGATGGCTATATCTTTACAGACCTTGCTCCATAGGGAGGGACAAAGCTTTCTTATATCTTGGTTAATTTCTGTTTGGATTGATACCTAGCAAATGGAATAACATTTTGTCATGAATTTTTTAAATAGGTAGAGTACAAATAAACAGTTTAGTTTAAGTCCAGAAATGTTCTCTCACTTCCTCTCATTAGAGTGCAAAAATTACTGACAAAATAGCGACAAAATATATGTGCACAGTCTAGTTAGGGTGAAGACCTGTGTTAGGCATCCTTTTCTCCTGCAAGGTGAAATTTGCTTCTTTTCTAAGAAAGATTCATTTAACTTATTAGTATAAATGCACAAGATAGTGCAGGACATACTTTGTCACTGCAAAGCTGTTCCAGAGTCTAGAAATGCAAAGTTCAAGAGAGTCATTAAGCTGCCTCCTCTACTCAAAAGAGAGAGTGGCCTTATGAATTGTAAATTGAAAATCTTTTATATCTAATGTCAACTTAATGACTTAAATGTTTCATTTTATTACAAGAAATACAACTCAGTGTAATTCTATGACATGCTATGAAACAAAACCTAACCTTTTTTTAAAGTTGTAATCATTTTCGGTGAGAACTGGGGACTTGAAGAGGGTTAAATATGAAAAATGACCTGACATCAGCAAGTGCTTTTATTCATTTGAAACTGATGTTAAGCTTCACTTAATCATCATGTTAAAAGAGTTCATGTCATAGTAGGACGCTTTTACTTTTTGTGAACATAATGAAGTGTTCTTATCTTTGAAGTACATCAAAGTTTTCTGATTGAGAATAGAAGTTTTTTCAGCACTTTACTATGGTGACATAAAAATTTAAGGCAGAATATAACATTATCCCATGTGGATGTTCAGGCTGAATTGACAGATTGATAATTGGTGAAGATGGAAAAAACCTCCATGTTCAAAATCCTGCATCAATAAGCAAAAATGTTTGATGTATCATCTGGTTACCTTACGAGCTAAAGAATGGTTTCAATTTAAGTGGCTCCCCTGAATGCTCAGACAGTTTGCACTTAAGATACATGAGGGAGTTTTCTCTGAGCTGATGAATGTGAAATATTCATAGTGGGGCAAAAGTGAAACCATAATAGCCTTTGCCCTCATTTGGACTGCTTTCTGCTTCTTTGCCCAGTGACATGTGCAATCATAAAACAAACTGTTATTTCTCTCCCTGGTTCCAGTTCCTGAAAGCAGGGTTCCAGCTCCCTACCAGTATTATTTTCATTATATTGTCACCTTTTGGCCAGGCTGACCCTGATGACACCAACAGGTCTTTTGATCAGCCTGTCCCAGGATCTTCACCCCAGTCGATGGGCCCAGAGACCTCCCCAGCCTGACCCATCCCATCACTGTCTCTTCTGGAGAAAGGGGGAGCAGCCAGGGGATATCACCATGCAATTGTTCCTGTTGGGCAAACCCCAGCACTGAGGCATCCCTCCTCACACCCACCTGCTCCTTTTCCCTCGCCCTGGGCTGCCCTGGCTGGGGAGGTACACTCTCCTTCTTCACTGCCAAGTGGGATCCTTGTGCTCCCTGTGGAAAGGGGTTACCCAGAGACTAAGGGTAACCTTAGGATCCCCTTGGGGCCATTTTCCCAACCACAGTCCTCCAGTGCCAGTGCTGCCTTGTATGAGCAGTGGCCTGGATGTGCCACCACCCTGGCCATGCCTGCTGCCAAGAGACCTCCTGAACGTGGCAGCTCTCCTCCACCTGACCATTGTAACCCAGGAATGTAATTACACAATGGCCACACCAAATGTGATGATCCCCAGTCGTACCATGTCCCCTTCCAATCATTACAACCCTGAGATCCTTCAGCTGAGTCCAGCCCCATGGGATGCAGCCCTGACCTGCCCAAGCCCCACAGCCATACCCGTGCCCTTGCCCCTGCCCCAGCAAAACAAGCCTTGCCTTAACCAGGGCACCTATAGGAGCACAGCAACATGGCTGATGGATTTAGGAAAAGGGGAAGAAACTCTCCTTCCCTCTATCTGCATAACTGCCCACTGCCCTGATCCCAGGAGATGAGGTTTCCTTCAGGCACATCTCTTTGCCTTGACACATCCTAAATCAGTGCTCTTGAGAAATACCTCAACAACGTTCTAGCACTGAGGCTGATCTCTCCCTTTACCTCTCCTGCTGGACCATATATTTGATCAAAAAGAAGTATGGGGATCTTAGCCTAGGAGAAGATTAAAGACATGTCAGTGAGGAACCAGTATCCCTTGTCTCTCCTCTCAGAGCTTCAGAATGTCTTCAGGTGCTTGGCCAAATTAACCAAGCTGAAGCTATGAAGATATAACAATTTGCTTCAAATCTGGCAAGGAAATGAGCAAAAATCTGCTTTCTGCTCCAGACATGGACACCATATTCGTCTTGGTGTGATACTTGGTCTCCTCAAAGCTCCATCCACCTTTCAGCACTTACTGATTTCACCGCAGAGCAGACAGCCTTGCAGGGAAACACAATGACCTAGTGTCTGTGGATCTCTTTTCTAAGGAAGCTCATCCCTCTCAGGAAGCGCTCATGGCTCCACACACTCCTTGCCTTGTCCTGTGCTAGGGCCTCACAGACAGCAGCACCTTGTTCACAGGCAGAAGTTGGAAGGTGCTCATGGGGAGTAACATGCAAATCCAGCACCTGTGAGCTGTGAGGACACACCTTGCTGGCAGCAGTTTGTTGGTAGGGCCTTGAGGGTAGCACCAAGGTTAACTGTCCCTGACAAGTCTCTCAGGGCTCCTTCACCTTGCCCACAGCACCAGACCTCAGCTCAGCTCAGGGCGGAATTGCTCTTTTTTAACAGTTCTAATTAGCTGATATTGTCAGTAGAAAAAACAAACTCATAGGATGAGCAGAAATGCCTGGATTTTTAATGTTAATTTCCAGGATTTTGTTTAATACGTATTTTCTTTCAAGCTCCTTTTATGCTATAAAATACTATTCACTGCTATAATACTATGCCACACAAACAATAATATTAAAGCTTTTGCAAACAAGTGTTACTTGCAATATACTCAGTACCAGGTAATAGCTAATAAAAAAAAAAAATTCCCAATTTCCCATAACAGAAAATACTGGCAATAAAGTAGAAACCACAGAAAATGTCAGTCTTATATTGAATTTCCCCCTTCAATACAAATTTTAAGCTGTTTTTGCAAGATTGAATATCTTTATGTCCTCCATCTATAGCACTTCTAATTGTTTGCAGTTGAGGCTGTCTTACAGTGGTTAGTGTAAAGTACCTACTTTATCACTACTAAACTCAGCCCACAAGCTGCTCTCATTTATGAGATCCTTTTATTTCCTGCAATATTTGAGTGGAGGAAGGAGAGGGAGAAAGCTAGAGAGAAGTTCAACAGAGGCCTTTGGTAGTTGGCAAAGAGATGTGTAGTGATTTAGACTGTGCCTTCTCAGTATTTTCATTCTGGGCCAGTTCAGAGCATTATTGCTTCCCTACAGGGAAAGCTACAGGGAGAGATTGCAGAAATTGCCTGCAGGCACTTTCAGGGGTCACGGTCTCTTACACAAGACATAACTCTTATTTTGCTGAACAAGAAGTGGGGTGAATCCTGTCCCTGTCCATTCAGCTCTCGATAGTGCCCTCTCTACAGGGTATTGCCTAATTATAGTTCCCAAAGACAAAATAGTGTTGCGCAAGTCACAATACCAGAGCAACTGAAATAGGATTATGAAAATTGAATAGGGGTCTAACACAGTTTAGGCAAGTGCAAAGCTTGAAACTCACTTTATGCTCTGCAGAAACAGTGTAATAACTTAGGTAAAGGAAAGAATAAGTAGGAGGAAAACTGGCTTAGCGGTTTCAGCAGGTTGTACCAAATTCTCCTCAAATTTCAATGACTTCATCAAATTCAAAGGCACTTCTGCTGTGTATTGTTGTGGGTTAAGCACATGTTTCTAAGCAGGGCTGAGCAACCCTGCAGGCAGATCTGCTGCAGTGAACAGGACCAAGAAGGGAGGTGCACGCTACCTGAGACGTATACTTTTTTGTGAGATTAAGAGGCAGTATTTTATAAAAGACCACTCTTCAGTCTTCCTGTTGCCTGACACAGTTTTTACTCACCAGCTGGGCAGCCCTTTTAAGGTAACTGCTGTTAGGTACTCAGTCTTAATTCTCACATTACCATAAATCACACCAACTTCCTTCCTTTTAAATTAGTTATTTTGTGAACTACTATGATATTATTACAGACTGAAAGTCTTTGTATTGTGGCAAAGTTTCCTATAAAAATTATCTCATCTTCTAAACAACAAATTTAATGCAACAAGTTTCATTGACTGCCCTCAAAGGAAAAAATACAGCAACAAGCTGTATGCCAGCACTCAGGGCAACTACAAGCTGAGGTACAGAATATGCAGGTTTCTTTAACATTCAAAAGCAGGGTAATATTCCACTTTATTTTTTATGCAGAAACTGATAGTTAAGTGGTCCACCTCAAAGCTCTCCAAAACCAAAGAATCCAGGGATTTGCACTCCCTGCATCTGTTTTGGTTAAAACATATGTAGTGTTTTGCTGCCATGACAACAAACATGTCCATCCTGATTTCACTCTTGAGAGCATGGAGGATGAAAACGCATTAAGTTACTATAGCTATAGGATGACAAGTGTCACAGAGAGGGTGAAAAATTTATCCATTGTTTAGAATTATAGACCTATTTTCAAGAAGAATGTACATTTATTTCACAAATTGTTGACAACCAGTTGCAGTTAGTGCCTTAAGAGTATATCAAATTCCAAGCAATCTGAGGAAAAAATTAGAACTAACTTCTCAATAGTTTGTTTTGATATATTTTTACTTGCTGGAATGATTTGGGGGATTTTGAAAGGAACAAATGAAAGACTGGCGAAGTTCCTCTTCACTTTTCATAGAAAAACATAAATTCAGCTGGAAAACATTAATACAAATTGGAAACAATAGTTTAAGGTGTTCCATTTGTACATTGACATATATGTGCTTCACTGTTCATGTCAGCTGCTAATTCTGTATATGGAAGTCAAAGTACAGGAGGGAATAGAAAATGGTGGTGAGAAAGAAATTTGCTTTTATTTGAAAGAAATAGTTTTTGTCTTTGTCTTGAAAGACGGTGTATACTGAAAGATTCTTTTAAGATCTTTATTATTATTTGATATGTTTTCTTTCTGAAAGTCTAACTTCTGATAATTAAACTACTGAATATATAATTAGTGTTTTTGGAAGGGTTTTCTTTCTGGTATGGAATTTCATTTATCCAATCAACTTTTCAAATGCTACTTTTTGCAGAAGATGTAGAAACCCCACAAAGGGATGTTGGCTTAGTTGTAACCTAGGGAAAAAATACAGCCTATTGGATGTAGTAGAAAACTATATCCAGTAGGCTGGATTCAGGTGGAAAACCTGAGGTTTTCTAAACACCTTAATGGTCAAGAATTCCTAAGAACTCCTAGGAAGTCTAAGCCAGCTGAGCACTGTAATGGCCTAGCTAGACACTACGTAGCTTGAGAAATCCACCGGGAGGCAGACAATTAAATATAATTAGAATTGTGTATTACTCACATATAGTATTTTAGGACTTACACATTGAAGAAGCAAAATATTTCCCAAATGTAGCACAACTACTTAATAGCAAGACTGCCTGGAACTTCAGACACTGAGAAGCAAGACAGTGCTGCTCTTTGGTAGGTAAACAAAAATTTCAGGAGATAACTCCTTTTTTTTTTTTTTTTTTTTTGTGCACTGTTGGTTGATCTTTTTTCACTGCTGTGTTTCTTGTATGCTTGGCAAAAGAGAGATTCCTAGCTGAGATTTTATGTTGTGCAGTGTCACAGAGTGACAAATTACTTGACTTGTCCTTAAAAATAGTTCCTCTTCAGTGCTTACTCTTGACGAATGTAATTGCAATTCTCTGCAAAGAAAGCTGGGATTTCAGTAGAATCAGATACTACCAGTCCATTGAAAGCCAGGAGTATCTGTGGTGGGAGATTCTACTGTTTTTCCCCTCTTGTGACATTCATTCTCTGCTGGCAATTACTCCAGATCTCTCCCTAGATTAGCCTAGTGGCTACCCAGCCACTCTCTCCCTCCGCAGCAGTGCTATGGTGCACAGGCTCTGAAGGGCTAAAGTGACAAAAAAGACCCATTGCAGGTTAAAATGAAGGCTATTGAACAGGACGATATAAAACCTCTCATCAGGTGAAAAAAGTTTAACTCCATCCCAAGCGGACTCCATACAGTTAGTTTTAATGTTTAGGAAAGCTACTTTGAGCTTTAGGGATAAAGTCGGGACTGGGTAGATTCCCCAGGACTATAGAAAATGGAAGAGTTTTCTTCGAAGCCCAGAACAATATAGGTGGGAAGGGAGACCAGAAGGTCACCTGGCCCAAGGTGCTGTGCCAGCCTGGGCTTCTCTGTCCTGTTTATTCCCCAGTGCCTGTTCCTCATCAGATCCTCTTCAGCCATTAACTAGTAAATGGAAAGGATAAAAAATGTCCATGTGGTTACCAGAAGAGATACTTGAGGTCAATATTGTGAAGATACAAAACAATTGCTTTGTTTTGTGTTTTGTTTTGTTTTGCTTTGCTTTGCTTTGCTTTGTCTCCCCAACGTAAAGTTAAAATTATAAACGAGCCAGGAACCTCACAGTCAAAACTGGAATTTTCTTTCCTGATTTCACACTTGTGCTTACACAGAGCCATAAATAACTTCAAAATAAGACTGCTTGTCATTAAGTGATGCTGAGAAAGATTTGTGATGAAATGTCTTCTATCCAAAATACGATATATGACTGCTTTGCTAATCCCTGGACTGTTCAAAAGAATTTATTTTGAGGGAAATGTCTGATCATCCCAAAACAAGTTTATTACATAGCATAAGTTTAATGCAGGGTGGAAGAAAGTAGAAATTTATTACAAATTGCTTTAAACAAATTGAAAAAATATGTGAACAGAAGAAAAAATATCAGAATAGCTCCAGTCTTGCTTGGTCTTGGGGAAATTAGAGTTTACAGAAAGATGACTCTGAATAAGCATTTGACTTTGTGTTTGTAATGTACCATGGATGATAATCTTCTGTTCCATAGGTAAAATGTGTGACACAATTTTATTAATTAAGCTAAGCATTCTTAACATAGTGCAAAAACAATAATATTCTCAGTGATACCTTATATAGATCTGTATTTCACATAGTGTCCACTTGATTTTTGTGTGTTTCTCCCCAAAAGTCCTGTTCCAAAATGCAACTACAACAACTTCAAAAGAAAAAAAAACAAAACAAAACAAAAAACATTTAAACAAATTATGATAACCTTTTTCTGCTGGGAAGAAATGGGTTTGAATGGTAGGTCACTTCTTACTATCTTTACAGCACATTGAGAAAATAATAAATGACAAAAACCAATTCTCAAATAGAGACGTGATTTTTCCAACAGTGCTGAGAAACAGGGACAGCTTTTCAGGAGCATCTGTAGATATCACTATAGTTTTCTGAGAAGATAAAAAATTATGAAAATTATTTGTAATATCACAGGTAGAAAGAACAGTTTGTATGCCAGTGTAAAGTAATCCCAATCCCATAAACTGCTGGTTCTTTCAGCATCTATGCAATCATGGTACTAAAATATAGAAAATTGTATTGTATCTCAAAACTTCTTGATAAAGCTTTCTTAAAATCCCCTTCTCCTTGCTGCTTTAAAGAATTTAAATTCCTTTTCTCCTAATAAGTGACAGCTAATCCAAATTGTCCTGGGATTGGTCTGAGAATTAAATGAAGCAGAAGTATTCAGAATTTTCATTTCTACTTCAGATGGCCTAGTTTTCTTTCACAAATCCACTTTCTGTTTAGTACCACATAATTTTCATTTTCTCGTTGTTATATAACTTCAGAAGCCAAAATATACCATATCTCAGTTTGTTTCTTAATTGAAGCTGGTAGAGAAAACTCTTAATTGTACTTTTCTAGATCTTTAAGTTAAACATGAGTTCTCTTAAAGTCATATTCCTTTGATCAGCTGCAAATCACGAAGAAAGTACTAATATGGCTACTGAGCAACTAAAAACCATCTTTCTTTACAATCATGTATTTTGAAGTCTCCAATATGTTTCTTAGCAAATGAACTAATGGATTACAGCATTTCTAGAGTGATAAAAATACCTGCAAAATACCTAGCAGAAGAAAAAGAAATGTACAGAATGAAGTTGTATTTTAATTCATGCATGAATTAATGAAGTCAGTGATTATTCCTACTGCTGCTCAACATGACACACACATAGGATCATATCTGGTCAAAATCATAATTCCCTATGTTTTCACTAATAGCAAAATGACCATAAAATCATTTTCATTTCAATTATATTGACAGGAATGCAAGTATATTTGGGGTATTTAGGTTTACCTGGACTTTTAAACAGCCATCAATTACTGATAACTTTATGTTATAGTAGGAATTCAGAAGTTACTTTAAGCTGAAAAGGTCCTGGACCATCTAATGCCACTTGCAGTTGGAATATTTAAATATGAGGATACAGTGTACCATTTCTTGATCAACAGTGCTGCTTAGCATGTTTGTTGTTTCACCTGTTCAGAAACAGTTTAGTGAAGCCTCTGGGATAAAAATGTCAAACCAGACATGAATTGTATGGGAGAATGGTTTATTCATATAACCTTCCAATGCTCATGATTGTGTGTCTCTATAGTCCTGGTGGACTAATTTGTTTTTATCTACCTACAAAGGGATTTTTTGTATGTTTAATAATAGGAACCAAGAGAGAGCTTGGCAAATTCTAAATTTCTGTAATGCTTCAGGTCATATTTCTTACTTAGGTTTTTTGTGCTAAAGGTTGGGAGATTTCTTTCAAAATGTTAAAACAAAGTCTGTAAAATTTTGTCCTTTCATATGTAGAGTCCAGGAGACATTTGCAGTGGAGTCTGAATGTATTTTGATGGGCTCCTATAGCAGCTTCAGTACTTTCAAACCTCCACATTTAATATTCTTTATACAAATCAAAGTTCAAAGTAAGACATGAGATAATACAACTTAGTTTTTAGAATTTTACTGTCTGTGTAAGGATTTAGTTTTCTCAACGGCAAATAGAAAAGTGGATCCAACACATTTTTCCCCCTGGTTTTTGATATTCCCACATTTCAAGAAAACAAAAGATGCTTTAAATCTTGGCAAAATATGAATTTATCTTTCAAAAAAAATAGGCACATATTAACCTATGGGAAAGGCAGTGGCATTCCCCTCAAAGTCACCATACAACATTTATCTGTCCAGAAGGAATGAAATAAAGTAATAAAAAGCATTTATTAACATTGAAAGAAGTTATTTTTGAGGTGAAATCTTGTTGCACATTCAAGCCTGATGCTAATGAATCCATTTGTAAATGTGCAGTTCAAAGTAATGCAGAAATAAAACTAAATGTTACAGACCCATTACCTTTACAACAATAGACATGGGTGTAGAAAAGATGGAAAAGAGCTGCAGCTGGAGATAATAAAATTGTCGACCCACGTGTGGTTGAAACTTCTTTGAGCTTTCAAAGGACTCAGCAATAAAGGCTCCCCGCTGGGATCCCTGATGCAATACACACAACTGGTGTTTCCAAGAGAAAGCAGCACTACACGCTTAGTACAGATCCTAAGTTTCTGTGCCCATGTTGACATTTAGTTGTCTAGACTAAGCCTGCTTCATCGCTTGCTGGAGAAGGTTTAAATTCTGAATTCAACTGTGAAATTAAAATTATCCTGTCTATGACACAGTATTTCACATCTCTTTCCTTCTTTTTACCCTTTTTGCATGTTCTTCCAGTTTCCTTTGAAATCTCCATAACTCTGTGGTGGAAGACTTTAGATTAGTTATACATTAGTTTTCTCTGGGTGTATCTAAAATCCTCTAATGGAGCTACTTTATTTGTAATAGTTGTAAATAAAAGTTGTAATTGGGTTTCAACCCAAACAACACATTAAACATCCCATCTCCCCTTTACCATTTCATAGCTTTACCAAGCACTGTTCATGTACAGTTACTTTCCTCGTGCTCCTTAGATAACCATGACACTGACGCTACAAAAGAGCGAAGAGAAAGGAGTGGATATATATAGAAGGATGACTTTTTTTTTTTATTTAAAGGATAAAGGGGCAAAGACAAGGAATTGGGGAAAAAATGGACTAGAAATAACAGAAGGAAGCAGAAGAAAAGAAGCAAAAAAACAATGAAGAGAAAAAAAGAAGTAAAACAGTCTTTCTGTCTTCTCATCATACATGAGGCATAATAAGTTACAGATGAGAGGAGTGGAAATAATTGTTTTAAGAAAACATTTTAAATCACTGTGGAAAAATAAAACCTGCAAAAAATTTTAGCTTTCTCTATTAGGATATCTCAGACTTATGACCCCATGACAAGCTGAAGTTGGCTTGATCTGGTTATAAATGAAACAAAGGTCCAGTGGGGCCTTTTTGTATTCAGAGAGGATATAATACGTTTTGCTTTATATTAGTTTGCACTGCTTTGCTGGCTGTGCATTTCAAAATTAGATTTACTGAAAGAAAACATGATAGTCATTTCAAGAATGCAATCTAAAGCGAAAAGACAACAGAACAATAGCTATATTTAGTTTTATATTGTTTACTTGAAATGTCTTCCAGTCTCTTAAGTGTCATCTTGTACGTAGTATGGAAAACTTTTCTTATTATTTTCTGCATCACATGGTTACCTCTAACATTTTCTGTTGACTCTACAGAGATGTAGGTAAACCCCTGCTCGGACTCAGTGGTGTCAATTCATGGATAGAGAACTAGCAGATGCCAAAGGCAGGTAAAAAATATTAAGCTGGTCAAAATAATGCAGGCTAGTGCCTCTTTCAGTACAGAAGGGAATATCTGAGGCTGGGAGGGACCTCAGAATATCTTTAGTCTGACCCCTTGACGAAAGCCGGGGCAATTCTGGGGTCCAACCAGAAGATCAGATCTTAGTCTATTTGAGCCTTTCTGCTCAACCCCAATGGGTCTTCAGCTTTCCTGACACCTCTTCTAGATGCCTGGGAAATATTTATAGATCCCTTCTGTGCAGTCTGTTCCTGCTTCCAGCCCATGTGCTGCCTTTCTTCATGAAGGCTCTAGCTATCCCAGCCAAGCTAGTCTCCTGATATGGGTTGAGAAGAGATGATTAAGATTAATTTCCCTATATTATTTATAAGGAATAGGTTTTTCACAGCAGAGAAAAGGAAAAAAATACAAGAAAACACACACAAACAAAACCACAACAAAATATCAGCAAAAAACAACTCAGGAGAATAAGTGTCCTTACTGACTTAAATTATCTTGTTTCCCATTTAATGCCAATACCAACTACTTTTTTGGTCACAGAATTCCCTGCTTTCATGGGATTCAAATCTGATAAAATAACCTATATTTCTGCATGGTTTAATTTTAGATCTTCAGTGGGATCCTTGGTCATCTCAGTAAAACATTACCCAAGTCCACATTGCTATAAATAAAATTAGGTCCATGTTGCCCCAAATTAATATATCTGAAGCACAAATGAGGATGCTCTGTCAATAAAGAGCACAAAGTAGGACAGATAACTAGGGCAAGCTATAAATATCACACTTTTCTTCCCAAGCACAAAGATAGACCATCTTTGCAGTAGGACAATGCTGTCCTTAAAGACCTTCCATTCTTTCTCAAGCTCCTTAGCCTTTGAGAGATGATGCCTATCTGAATGCCACCTATCAGTTTTGTGAATAAGCCAAAATCTCTTTCTGTGAAATGCAGAGTCTGTACCCTGTTGCTCTCCTTTCTCACATACATCAGGCCTATCAACTTTGTTTAACAACAAACCAAGGCTACTGGACACAGTACTCCAGATGTGGCCTCACTAGGGCTGAGTAGAGGGGCAGGATCACCTCGAGTTTATCAAAATTAATTATTTGAACTAATTTATTAAAATTAGTTTGCTGTGTTTTTAAGCCAGTATGAGTTATCCATTACACAGCTCCAAATGGATTATTTATCAACCCTCACTGTAAAGAAAGTTATTAAATATTCTGCAGTTCAGAAAAAGAGTGAAAAAGGGAAATCTTGAATTTTAGACAACTGATTGTGCCTGTACACCCTTCAGGCTGCTCAAAAATCATCAAACCAAACAAAAATTAAATCTTAGATTTTAATTATAGATAATTTGGATGACCATTGAAGGCTATCTAGTCAGATCTAGTCAGATAAAAGAAGGAATAAGATTCCAACAGGGCCTTCTCTTGTCTGGGCTGAGCAACCCCAAAGGCTTTCAATCTCTCCTCATATGACAAAATAAAAATTAGAAACTACAAACTAAGGTACCCTGTGCATTTAATTGCCTTCCTTTGTATCGTGACATAGATGGCTGGACTTGTAACATTTTGGAGTTATAACTGTAGTTATAATTATTACAACTTTGATCCTGGAAGCACCTGTTGAAAAGTTGAATATTTTTTAAGTTAGATATCTTGATTCTATGTCTTTTATAGACTCACCTTTCACCAATTATATGAAGTTAAACAAGAGAAAGTGTCGATTCTGCACCTGGACTGAGGCAACCCTGGATATAGAGACTGGGGAATGAGATGCTGGAAAGCAGAGCCAGGAAAGGGACCTGGGGGTCCTGGTCAGGGGGAAGTTGAACCTGAGCCAGCAGTGCCCTGGAGCCAGGAGGGCCAACCCTGTCCTGGGGGCAGCAGGCCCAGCATGGCCAGCCGGGCCAGGGAGGGGATTGTCCCCTCTGCTCTGAGCTGGGGCGGCCTCACCTCCAGGGCTGGGGGCAGGTCTGGGTGCCACAGGATAAGGAAGACATTGAAGTATTAGAGAGTGATGGACCATGAAGGTGTGAAGGGCCTTGTGAGGAGTGGCTGAGGTGACTTGGTCTGTTCAGCCTGGAGGAGACGGAGGGGAGGCCTCACTGCAGTTGCAGCTTCCTCGTGAGGGGAAGAGGAGAGGCACTGATCTCTTCTCTGGTGATCAGTGACAGGACCCAAGGGAATGGCCTGAAGTTGTGTCAGGGGAGGTTTAGGTTGGATATCAGGAAAAGGTTCTTCACCCAGAGGGTGGTTGGACACTGGAACAGCTCCCCAGGGAAGTGGTCACAGCACGAAGCCTGACAGAGTTCAAGAAGCATTTGAACAACGCTCTTGGGCACATGGTGTGACTCTTGGAGATGGTTCTGTGCAGGGCCGAGAACTGGACTCTGATGATCCTTGTGGCTTCCTTCCAACTCTGTGATTCTGTGATTCCCTGACTTAGGGTAGAAATTAATTTTGTGTAACAGTGAATATAGAATATTGGATATTTTTAGCTGTAATTTCTGAAGTTTAAGAAATTGTAATACTGCATTTAATTTCAACTAATGAAATCTAGCACTTAAGTCATAATACACATTTATTTTGTCCTACATAAAAACTTCTCGTATTTTCTGTTGCATACACTTTTACTTACCTTTTGCTATAATAAACTAACATTACTTCACAGTGTTTTAAAAAACATTATTCTTGACTGTATCTGCAGAGTTGTTGACATGACCAAGGATTACTACTTCTGCCTCTGGAAGACTCTGATCTGTTTGTACCTAAAATACTCAGGAGAGGTGTTCATGTCTGATACTTTTGAGGGGTCTGGGTGATAAATAAATATATCTATATTTGATAAATAAATATATCTATTTTAACTATATAACAAGTTAATTAAAAAAAAACCCCTCAACTGTCTAAGTTTTCTTGGTTGCCACTGTATTTTCCTTATACTGTTTTGCTTCCAATCTACTTGCACGTATGGTGAGATATTAATCTGACCACCCAGATGCAGACAGCTTCTGTATAAGAAGAATGATTGTCCAGAAAGAATAACTAGCAAAGTTTCCTGAGATTTATGGCTTGTTTCTGCAGACAGAGAGTAAAGTTTTTCAACAAAATGGATAAAGATTGCTACCAAGAGAAAACTAAAAACTGAAAACTAAACCCCTCACTAGGGCTTTATTTGAGAGGGGGAAAAAAAAGAAAAAAAAGAAAAAAAAAAAAGAAAGACATAATTTGTCCACCTGGAAAGAAGCTAGTGCTATATAGAAAAATAATATACTAATTCTGCTTCTTTATCTTCTATTTTTTATTGTTTCTGCTTTCACTGTAATATTCAGATCCAACAGGTCAGCAGGCTCATAAGGATTCAATCTAGTTCTATGTGCACCAGGGAATTTACTTGCATGTTCTTTGAACTGGAATTAATAGCTTGGCTAACCCTTTCTGATCCTGCCATTTTGAAATGCTTTTAGGAATATCCAGTCAAACACATTTCCCTATAGAGGCCTCCTTCACCTTCTAGTTCTTGATGACTGTTATTTTTTCCATGAGTGAAAGGGTATGGATCCTACTTAGTTCAGATTTTGCTGCAGCTGACCTCCATTGATAATAGAAGGAGAAAGTGGGATTCTTTATTTCTAGATAAGACTGAATTGCTCCCTGGGTGAATGAACTTTTAATGGGAAAAAAATTCTAAATTCTAAAGAATTACAGACATATCTATAGGAATATAATATGTATGTAAGGTATCTGGTGTTTACATTAAGTTTCCTACACAATACAGCTTCCCTAGAAGGAAATATTTCCTAGTAGAGCTCACCACTTTAACAGAAGGCTGCTGTAATGCCACTCCAAGCACCTGAGTGCTGAGTGAGCCTTGGGTGGACGTGCACAGTACTGGGGTAGGATGGGAGGAGCCAGTTACTTGAAGAAGTGCAGTAATTCTCTGCTTGGTGTAAGAAGTCTTCACACCAGCATTGGGAACGAGGCGTTTTGCTTCCAGATGAAGAAATATGTAATTATGATGTCTTGTGGGGCTGCTTGGAATATCTTCTGCTCTTTTAAACTGGGAGATGAATTCATGTATTCTCCCTGGCACATGAGCATAAAAAGAGAATCCTCAGAAAATCACAGCCTGCACATAACTCTGCATCAGTAGAAGACAAAGGCAGTTTTACAGTTGATCTCAATAGGAAGAGAGAGAGGGAAATGTCAAATGCAGTTTTGAGGCACCACTCCTTCCTTTTATATGGGTAGATCAAAATAAGAACAGGAATTTGCACAATTCCAGGCATAGACACGTTATATAGGAATTCCATTTCATCCTGCTGCAAATGCAGTTTCAAGGTTTCATATTTCCCCAAGCATCAGATGTTTCCCAAAGTAGCAAGTCTGGCACATCTCTAAGTGTGATCCACAGGCTCCAAATGTCAACTACTGTGCATATCATCTTACAATGTACTATTGAATACTTTGAGCTAAATAAAAAGCTTGGACTTTTGGGTGTATAATGCTGGAAGAAACAGCTACATTTTGATAGCACATCTGCAATCAGATGTCATTAAGCAGAGATAAAGCAGCATCCTAGGGGAACAGTGAGGCACAGCACAGAACAGCCGTGGAAATGCCAGTGCTTTACTCAGTATATTTCCACATAATATAATTCATGCAGGGACAACTTCCAAGGCTTAGTGCTTCGAGATGAAAATAAAATAAAATTAGGTAGGCTTCTTATGGTTGCTCCCAGATACGAAGAGGGGAGATGAGATTTCTCTCACTGCTAGTGTGGGTCAATGAAGGGAGCAGTAACATTCACTACTGAGGTTAATGAGTGATAGATATGATTAATATTTTGTAGATTTTTTTTTAAATGAGGTCATGTTATTTTGCATTTCACCTTTTACCATAGGCACATTTTTTCCATATCATAGGAAAAAGTAAGTAATTTTTTTTTTTAAAGTGTCACCTCTTGCAGTTTTTTTGCTCAGGTCCAGAAAATATCAGGGTTCTGCTGCACTACTATAACCTGTTATAGTTTTCAATTTGTGCTTCTTAATAACAGCTGCAAGTCTGAAGGCTGCTTCTTCAGATGAAAGAAACTGGTATGGCCTTTTCATTACAATAGAGAAATGGGAAAATACACAAAAGTAAGTTCTCTTCACATTTGCTCTTGAAAGTGTAGCAAATATACAGTTTATCAAGTAATTACAGATTTGCTCCCCAAACTGTTAAGAAACACTCCTGGACCTGGGAAAGCAATGGAGTGAGTCAAGAATGCTCACAGTTATGAAGAAAGGCTAGTGTGAGCTAATGCAAGAAAGAGACACCCAGGGAAATCAAATCAGACAGATTGGTGCAAAACACCACTTTGAAGCAGTTAGTGTGCAATGGGGATAGCAGTTATCTTTGCTGTTTGCACACAGTATCTTTGGAGCAGCTTTTCCTTTTCTGCTGGGATGAAAATGTCTTTTGGACAGAATGTTTCAGAGATTGAAATCAAACAATACCATAATTCAGTGCTCAGAAAATTATATCTTCAGGAAATAACTCGAGTATAAGAGGGTTAGAGATTCTCAGAGAGCCCTGAGCAACTCTGCTGAAATCTCAAGACACTCACTGAACTGATGAAGAAGCCCATATCCAAGTGCAGAGAACAGGACAGACATAAGTAACTAAATAGCATAAAGAAAGTATGAACTGTCAAGAAAAATACCCAAATCCCAATAAAGTCAGAGCATTGTTACAGAGCTGGGGACACAAACTAAATGCAGAATGGAATTATGTTAGTCAGACTATACACAGAACACTTGGTAATTGCCAGAAAAATATGACCATCCCTTCCCCAATCCAGCCACCTTCAGCCTCCCCAAGAAGGAAACATACCTGATTCTGGTGTCAATTTTATAAGTTCAGAAATCACTGACTGCAAAGCCCTGGGTAATAAAAGTATTCTCTTGCTTTCCAGATATGTGTAAATTCATGTAATAGAGGGAGAGGGAAAGTGTGTCTATGACACAAGGCCTGCAACATAACACATTTATTATGTGTTTCAAGGATACAGTGTGTCTGGCTACAACATCCTGAGATACTATGGGGGAGCAGAGGACAGTCATTCGGCAGGATAGCGTTTGAGACTAACTCCTGCCAAAGACAATACAGCTAGCTAATGTCCAGATCACTATTGCCAGTGGAATTGGCTGTTCGCTGCTGCAGTTGAACAGGAATGTTTTGCAACAGAACTTGAGAAGTTATGTGCAAAAAGTCCATCTGGTACACTTGAGGGAGAGAAAGAAATCCTTCAAACACAATGTGACCATAGGCCACAAGAGAGAGGTTTTTGAGAGCTGCTGCTGCTTGCCCCCAAATGGCTTCAGCATATGCTTTGAAACGCCATTGCTAGCAATTCATTGTGTGCAAGAAAAATGAGTCTAGAATTCACAACACTGACTTATAACTCCGAGTTGCCTTAGAGCGTGGAAATACAACATCTGAATGAGAGCTGGATAGACAAAAAGCAGAGAAAGACATAGGAAGCATAAACCAGAGCCATTATACGTGGCTGCAGGCTTATATTTGGACTTTCAAATCTGTGCTGCTGCATCATCACAAAGTCAGCAAAAAAACCAAATTCCACAGTATGCTGTTTATTAGTTGCATTTCTATTCTGCTTGGAAAATATTGATATTTATGTTTTACAGTAATGGGAGGCTTTTCTACCACTTCTGGATGATAATGCAGTACAATAGAACACTTCAGCACACCAAGCAAAATGTTACAAATGCTATCCTGTCTTTTTACATGGTCTGCTATTGCCAAACAATTATAGTTCTTCTGACTGTGATGAGAAATTTCAGTATGGGACAAGAATATGGGAAGTTTAAGGCAATGGTAAAGCCATTGTGTTTGTGGAAAAACATAAAATGGAATGATGTAATTTATGCTGTTTCATGCAGTAGGGTAGTTACTTGATGGCTTGTTTTCCTTTACTTTCTCTTCATGGGTATTTATTCCTACTTACATTTTAACTTAGCTTTTTTGAACATGTAAATAGGATAAGGATTATACTGAAAAAATTACATTCATTCTATCCTCTCCTCCCTCCTCTACAGATTGGACTTATACAGCCTGCACTCGCAAGTTCATTTTAGGCTGAAACAAAGAATTCCTGAAACCTTAACTCAAGAACAGAATTCTTTGTTTCTGGCTGAGACATGATGATTCAGGGACTTTTCATGTGCTTTGCCTGTTGAATGTTGCCCTTGCAAGTAAACACAACCCTAAGCTTAGAACATTTGTCCCCTCAGGAAGTTATATCAACACTAGGGAATATTTAATCCCAAAGATGCATGTCTAGTGCATGACTGAGGAAAGAATAGAAAAACTTGCTCAGCAGATCACTCTCTGCTCTGGCAGTGAATCAGGCATCTACCTACTGAGAACATTGTGAACATCTATCAAATGGCCAAATACATGTAATCTGACTGAAAGTCACTTCTGCACTATCAGTATAAATGATTTATATTCAGTATTCTTTATAGCTTAGGAGCGAGCTGATATTGCATGCAAGTTTCTTCAAAATCCTTTCAGCAGGATGAAATTATGTCAAGACTTACCACAGGGCACTTCATACCAAACAAAACGTAAATGTGCTCTGCAGTGTGCTTCATCACCAACATTTCCAGAGGACACTGCATCTGTGTAGCCTCCGGAGAACAGGGCTCTCTGTTACAGGTAAAGGAGCTGGATTGATGAGCCCAGCAGGTAACCCCAAGGCTGAGCTGTTCTTGGCCTTGAGCCCCAGCAGGCTGTGGAATCTCCTTCCTGTGAGGTTTCCAAAGATAAGCTATACAGACAAAATGCCATCTGCCCTAGTGCAATTGTCCCAATTTCCATCAGAGGCTGGAGCAGAACAGCCCCTAGAGGTTCTCTTCCCTCCCCATTTCTATAATTAATTTTGCAATACAGATTGCTTTTCCTCTCTGTATGGTGAGGAAGAGCGAGGGCACCAGAACATCTGTATATACTAAAGGGCAATGCTATCCTAGAAAAAAAGTGTTCTGGCTCACTTTAAATGCGCATAGGATGAAAGTTAGAACAGTGTTTTCAAGCATGAAAATTGTGGGATTCTGGTATAGCTCCTCAGTGGAAGTAAATGAAGGCAAAACAGTAACTACTGTTCAGATGAGGCTTAAGACGTTTGTGAAGCTTGTCTCATATGGCATTTTTGATGTAGAATACTGCATTTGGTGATCTTTCATAAAGGTGATATATGTACTGCTGGGGAATTCATGTCTGTGTGTTCCAGTGCATGTGTGCTGTGGAGATTAGTTACAGGAGAGTGTTTAAAAATTTTTAATTGTTTACTAACCTTTGGTAAGACCCCAGTATCATGATTTATCTGTTCAATTCCTGATATTGATCCTGAATATATAGTTTTGTATTTGCTGGTTAATTACGTGACATTAATAATTCATAAACATCTTTGATACTGATTTGATCTAAATTGTGTGAGTTGAGCAGTTTTCTCTTGCAACAGTGGTCACCTGTCAATTTTCTTTACATAAAATTGCCAAAATTATATCTCTAAGATCTGATTTCAGTCAAAAGATTCTTATTGCTTCTGACAGACTTTAGATCAGATTCAAAATCATGACAAGTGAAGGAAAATATATTAACAGTGAGCAGATGTCAAGGGAAGCAAATCTTATTTGAAAGGAAGACTATGTAGAGTGAAAGCCCTGGGATTCAGCACCAAAATAATACAATGATGCAGCTTTTACATTCACACTGGCTCATGTTTGTCCACAGCATAAAGTACAGTTACCTATTAGGTGTTTTCTCAATATCTCATGCCTTTTGCCTTCAGATTTTCATAAAAAATCTTGAAAACTGATTGATGAAAGCAAAGACATAATTAAAAAAAAATCTTAAGAGATGATATAATGGATTTTCATTTTCTTTTTAAAATATGTATTATATAGATATCTATTTTTGACTTTTCTTTGCTTTTTTGAAGAAGCCAAACCTCTGATATACAACACCAAATTTAGAAAGCAATTGCTAATTTAAATAATGATTTTACAAAGCAGTGATGCCTCTTTTTTGGCACGACTAACAGTTCTGAAGTTTCCACATGCTTAGTACACTTCAAGTGAAGTGAAAGGAGTGGCTCATTGTCAGTTTTCTGGTTTTTACATGTTTACTGAACTATGAATTTGCCTGGGTTTGCCATAGTCACTCACTCACTTCCCAGAATTTGTCCAATACCACTTCTTAGGAAGTTTGTCTTGCTTTTATGTGGTGGGGGAAGAGTATTCAGCCACATTCACTGCACTCTGCCAAAAGTCTGAGAAGAAACAATGGTGC
Source organism: Daphoenositta chrysoptera (assembly GCA_013397915.1). Lineage (NCBI taxonomy): Eukaryota > Metazoa > Chordata > Aves > Passeriformes > Daphoenositta > Daphoenositta chrysoptera. The sequence goes on along the minus strand of VZRO01003936.1, from coordinate 102,197 downwards.
TTTTCATTCTCAGAGACTACGCCTATACTAGCAGGGATAGAGGCGCTTCTGAATTCCTGGCTCTGAGCTGGAATATCCCCCAATTACCTCCTGTTTCCATATGGGGCACGACCTGGGCATGCACCAACCTTCCCTCTTCGTGTCCGGTTTTACACTTAAAAGAAATGTGACTTCTTCAGCCAAAGGGAGACCAAACAAGTCATCGTCTGTGGGATCAGGTTTCCAGACTACTTAGAGAAGGATGCAGGCAAAAGGAGGGTAGTCATGGCTTTTTTTCTGTTTAGAAATCTGAGTGCCTAAATCCACATATTCCCTGCAAATTCGACACTAAATGGCATTCTTTCATATCTAGGGTTAAAATGAACACTTAGAAGTAAAACACACAAATCCTTTTACCTGTGAGGTATTAATTACCACTCTAAGGACACGGTCGTGTGGTCTAAAGAAACCAAGTCACTGAAATGTGGCAAGTGACTGCTTCTCAACTGAGCCATTGTGTCAGACGATGTGTGCGCATTTAGCTTTTCTTCTCAGCTGTGAACTGAGACACATTCATCAAAGCTACAAAATCCAATGAGATATAGCTACTACAGCCACTGGGAAAATATGTGTGCTTTGCAAATCACCCCGCACCTTTTTCATTGAAATGTCAAGATTTAGGAATATTACAAGAATTGGGCCAGCCATAGGTCTTCTCCAGGGTGGTCTTCTCCAGTTCTCTTTCCCTTTTGTCTAACAGAGAGCTGTAAACCAACTATTTCAAATGTAAGCCCTTAAAAACCATATCTCAATGCTTTCATTTGCTCTTGGATGACTGCCATAATTACATTGTTCCTATTCAGCAAGCATGGATCCCCCATATCTATTACCAGAGTGCTTAGCTGTATGGTGACATACAGCTCTCTCAGAAGGTTTCAACCTACTACTTATATCTGATACTGCCTTTGCACACAGCATTAGAGCAAATAATTACACTCTTGCCAAAGCAGCATAATAAAATGAAAAGTTCCAACACTATAAATGACTTATAAATTTTTCCTGCTTGTGAGATTCACTTTTTGGCGATTTTCTTCTCTTTTCTGCTTATGACCCTTTTCTGCTTCTCTCATTTTCTTAGTGTGTACACTCTTTGGAAGATGCCTGGTTAATTAGGACTCCTGTGGGACTTGACCTACAGTTCCCCCAAGGCCACTGAATTAATCTCTCCTCCCTAGGTAACCTAATTCAAAGTTTAATCCCAACAGTTGAAGAGTTTTGCTTGGGTTGATGTTTTTGTTTGTTTGTTGGTTTCGTTTGGGATTTTTTTTCATTTGGATCTGACAGGAAGAGCAAAGTTTTAACAGAAAGCCTCCGAGGTACTGACAGGAGCTTGATTCAGCAGCTTCCAGCAATTTCCTTTCTTGATGTGGTGGAGATCTTAAAAAAGAAATTTTTCTTTATCTTCACAGGTTACATGTTCATTGATAATGTTTTTCTATAAAGGTGACTTTTTATTATTTGCATGCTTTTCAGTTAAAAATGAATTATGCTGTTTTCTTTTTTTCTGATGTTTTATCTTTATTTGTCTTCCTTTTTCAAGGGTCTTGGAAAGGTATGGTTTATCCTCATATTCTGTTCCTTAGTGATACCAAGCCTCAAAAGCTTTATCTTTCTGCTTTTGGTGAACAACTGTAAACAGGTCTGATGTCTGAGGCTGTCCCTGTGATAGTCCATGTGATGTTGGAGTCACTGCCGGAGATATTCTTTTATTCACTTTGTTACCAAACACTGGAGTTAAAGATGAGGGTAAAAAGAGTGGCCTAAACAATCACAATATAAGAATTACTGGTATTCTGCCTAAGCATAATTTTTAATCAACTGCTGTAAAGAAATTTTGACACTGTTATTTTTACTGATTTGAAAATCAGCATAAATATTTTTAAGTGCTGGGGACAATTCCAGAATCTGTGATAAACTTTAGAATTAAGAAAAACTCTTTGCTTGCAGTCTATTACTTAATCTGTTTTCCCTTGTGTCTTGTGAAAACTGCAACTTAGGTTTGCTTTCCACAAATCACCACACTTTACAGCTTAGGTTTGTCCTGGAATACAAGTTTAATAAACGGTATGGTGGAACAGAAAACCCCTGTAGTGAGGGAGGTGTGAAACAAGATTTCAGGCTTGTCAAGGGATTTTTTCCTCTTTGCAGGTCCTGCCTGAGTGCTCATTTTTCTCACTTCTTACAATATAGGACAGCTGGACAGTCATATCCTTATAGCAGATGGCTGTGGAAATGGCACATTCAGCGATTTGTCTGCATATGACTCTTTGTTTCCTTTTCCAAAACTTTTCATAATAGAAAGCCAATGTGTAATTCAGTCATCCATTTTCTAGCCAAGGTTTTGACAGCCTCTTTTTTTTTTTTTCCCCTGATTTAATTTTCTGGTCTTAATTTCCTGAGGAGCTGCTGATGTCACTTGGTCTGTTCAGCCAGAGAAGAGGACACTGAGGGAAGACCTCATTGTGATCTTCAACAGCATCACAAGAGGAAGTGGAGGGGCAGGTACCAATCTCATCACTCTGGTGACCATTGACAGAACTTGAGGAAGTGGAATGAAGCTGAGCCAGGGGAGGTTTAGGTTGGATATTGTCTTGGGGTGACTTTATGATGTGTATCCCCTATCACCACTCTATGCCCAGAAGATGAATTCTGTGCCTTTAAGCCTGGGTGCGAGAGAAAAACTGAGCAAACTTTTCAAAACAATTGCTCAAGGACACACAGCTCTCTGCTC